>CM046860.1:33994740-34425355 GCA_025617745.1 Heliocidaris erythrogramma
GCCATTCGCTTTCAGTTGACAACCCTTTTTGGTTAAACAGTTTTTTTCACTTTTAATTCAGTTTGAATATATCTGCATCTTGTTTATAACTTAATGTGCATGAGCCCCCCCCCCCTATTAATGTTGACGAGGCTGTGATGCTCAATGTTTGTGTGACGACCTGTACATTTGCTGAAGAAGGGAGAACGTAAAAAGAAAAAAAAGTGCAGGTGCAGGTACAAGTACAGATAGCGAAAAGCAAACTAGTCAAGATCATTGGTCATTTTACTACAGGTACAGGTATTGTGTCCTTAAGTTATACAGTTAGTATCGTGATGCGGGGGGGCATCTCGTTTTTCCGAAGGTTCGTATTTCCGAAACACTAATTTCCCATACCTGGGGGTTCAAAATTCCAAACATTTGTTGCATTATTCCGAAGGTTCGTTATTCCGAAGGTTCATTTATCCAAAGGTTCGTTTATCCAAAGGTTCATAATTTTAAAAAGGTACATATTTAACCATGAGGACTGTCCCACATTAGGATGATGTCATTTTTGCATACCTCCTTTCCCTTCTCTAAACCTAAAATTCGTTCCAAATTCCATTCGGGATAATGAAATCGTACGTCGATTTAAAAAAAGCCGGGTCTACGATCTGGAGTCCAGAGTCCAACAATTCAACAAGAAAAACACGGTCAAACCAAATAGTCTAAAAAGTAAAATCTAAGCACATGTCAGGTCTGCTTCTTGACCTTCTTTATATTTCACCTCTTGATTTTTAACCTATATTCTCCTAATACAACATGCAGCTGGCATGTTTTGCCTCTTTACTTTTTGTTCCTGATGACATCACCCATCGCATGTTTATCTCTGACATCTTTATCTCTGGCATTTTTGCTCTGACATCTTTACTTCTGGCATTTTTTTTCCTCTGGCATTTTTACCTTTGGCAATTTTACCTCAGGCATTTTTGCCTCTGGCATTTTTACCACTGGCATTTTTACCTCTGGCATTTTTACCTCTGGCATTTTTACCTCTGGCATTTCTACCTCTGGCATTTTAACCTCTGGCATTTTTACATCTGGCATTTTTACCTCTGGCATTTTTACCTCTGGCCTTTTTACCACTGGCATTTTTACCTAGACTGGCATTTATTCCTCCGGCATTTTTACCTGGCACCACCTTCCTCACTTAAACTTTAAGAAACTGATCTGGAAACAATATAGTTATACAGTATATAGTTATCAATACAGGGGAAACTCGACATAACGAGGTCGGCTATAACGAGAACAGTGTCACGGTCCCAAATTTACTTGCATGTGATTCTGTGGCGGCACGAACCTTTATAGCAAGGTCGGCTATAACGAGATATCTGCTATAATGAGCTAAATCTCGTGCCTCTAAAACAAAGTAAAAGATTGGTAATAATTCCCGTAATAACGAGCAAGCAAATTTCACTGTGCCTCAAATGGACAAACTTCATTCAGCTGAAGAATCTGAACACACACGAGCGTAATTATAGCAGAGGTTGCGAAGCGGGGTGTGTCTTTTTATTTGTATCACAAACACAGCGCAGGCAGCGTCTTTTTATTCGTTTCACAGCGCAGGGGAGAATCTTTTTATCTATATCACAGCGCAGGGAGCGTCTTTTTATTCATATCACAGCGCAGGTAGACCATGCAGCCCCCGAAGTGTGATTTTTTTTTAATACCATGAGTATGCGCTATGCTGACAGTACAGGCGCGGTCCCGATATTCAATGCGGAAGTGTGACTCTTGGTCGGTAACTTAACGTCTGAAAATAATGCTTTTAACGCATTTTCTGACATGATCCGATATTTTATTAGCTAATTCGAGAATTTATATTATTAATGCCTTCAAATGAGTACATAAGCAGCGGCAGAAGAACTACATTATTAGTGTACATGTAGAATCTAGTCCCATATGTGCATATTTATGTATGTTCTGATATAACGAGATAACGCGGCTATAACGAGGAAAATCCTTCGGTCCCAACGGCCTAGTTATATCGAGTTTCCCCTGTATCATCATCAGTAAAATGAGCCTTGACCTCCAACAGGAACCGTGTTCTCATTACTGAGATAGCATGCTCTAGTGTGCGCTAGATCGCGCCATCTCTAAGGTGACAATGCAGCGACGTTGTTTTTGTGAGATCCACGAAGGTCCACCGCTCTCCACCTCTCGGGGGTGCTTCACGAGCGATAGTGCGATCTAGAGCATGCCAATTCGCATTCTCCTGTGCATAGAGCGACAAGATACATGTAGATCGCGCTAACCTACATGTACATGTATGTGAACACACGGTGTGCCAGTGGAGCTCCCTGGCGTGCACCATGGGTCGTCCCATGATAGTGCGATCCACTTTCCAACCTCGTAATGCAAATGGGGTCTTAGTCAGGTTGGTCCAATGAAAGCTAAGTACATGTATGCTACATTTAAGTACCGGTAGCCCAAATGTGGGAAGTAGGACCAATTTTCAACTAAAAAAAATATGCCGAAAGATTTGTTTACAAATTAAAAAAAATCAGATCCACGACCCCAATATGACATACATGATGTACACTGTACATGTACGTACATGTAGGACATACATGTAGAAATGTCATTAAATGAAAAATTGACATCTCCAAATTCTTCAATCAACAAATTTACATTAATGTAAATATTTATTGATAAAGATGATAATCCTACCATGTCATACACATACACAAGAAATAGGACCTTTGAACAAAGTAAATTTCCTTCGGAGGAATGTTGAGATACAGAGTACATGTACGTACATGTGATACAAGTACAAGTCATGTACAGTGTATATCAAAGTGGACTTCCTGTGAGCATAATTTTCTCATTTATTCTCCTCATCCTTCCACTGTAACATTACTGAATACATGTACATGTATATTTGTTTATAAAAAAAAAAGCTTGAAATGGATGTACATGTACTCATAAGTAGTCAAATACCTTTTCCTTACTAGAATGTCACGTGCTTGACAGACATACATGTACATGTAGAAAGATGATGCACTATTAAAGGTTTTATCATTTGAAATAGAATAATTTAAGTACATGACATTCTAACTAGGAAAAGGTATGGAAGTAACTACGTACTAGCAATACATGTACATGACTCATGAAGTTACATGTATCTACGTTGCAACAAACATGTACATGTACAGGTACACAGCAAGAATGAAGCATATTATGCATCATGCACGTACATACAGTTAACAACAAAATTATTCATACCCCTTGGAAAATTCTAGTTTTTTGCATTTTTCCTAAAAATGAATGGTTAACTGAATTTAATTGCACATCACATGAATGCATTTAGTTATCATCTGCAAATGAATGCTGTTTCTGGTTTCACCTCATTTGCATAACAACAGAAAAAGTGAATTATCCAAACTGGGTGATGTTCAAAATTATTCATACCCTTGGTGATCTATTGACTTTGTCAATCAGTATGAATCCAGTTCTTGTGATTAATGCTCGTAACACTTTCTTCACACTGTCACAATGCTTCTGAAGGTCTCTACTGAGATATCAGGCCAATACCTGGTCTCCAATGGCCCAATCTCCTTGAGGATGTTGTCCACACATGCCATCACCTGGTCTTCAGGGGATTCGATGGATTTAAAGCAGATTTTGTGTTTGCAGGTGGTGTAGTTTTAGACGTCATGAGGATAGGACTATGATATTGATATTTTCGTTAATATTCCTTACATTTTAATGACAATTCTGTATCTAAGTTGAAACAAAGCACTCTTCCTGGAGAGACTTCCCTAGAGGCATTCACTGTTGCACTGTCAAGGGAAGGTATTTCCTGATACTTTTGTTCCATTATGTTTAGGGAGGCCATGGTAGTTGTCTAAAGGTTGGATGGTGCCAATTTTATCAGTTTATTCAGTTACACTGATTGACACATTTTTTATATGGACACCTGCAAGTGGGTAGTCTAGTGAAGCTTAAAATACTGATCTTTATGTTCCAGTGCACTGTCAAACTGGTAGCATTTTGTGCACTGCAGCTGGTAACATGGAGGGCATATGGTATAAATTTGGTTTACATTCATTTTGATATCAAGGATTGTAGCTTTCATACCAAAGATACAAAGAATATACCATATGAAGATTGATATACAGTTACAGTCAATGTGGGATGTGTACATGTATGGTACTCAAAGGTTACATACTGTTATTCATGGTGACCTGATGTTAGAGTCATGAAATGACTTTAATATCACCAACATGACCTTCCTGAGCACTCTGATTAAGAATGGGGCCAATGAATAAAGGTGAACCCTCCCACAGGGAGTGCAAAAGGGAAGGGCTCTTCAGGAATGGTGCTTTGCTTCATAAGTAGATATAGAATTTTCATTAAAATGCATGGAATAAATGACCGAAAATTTCAATATCATAGTCCTGTCATCAAGAAGTCGATAACTGCATCACCTGTAGGACACGAAATCTAATGAACTCCCTGAAGGTCAGGTGAAGGCATGTGTGGACACATCCTCAAGGAGACTGAGCTATTGGAGAACAGGTACTGGCCTGATATCCCAGCAGAGACCCCTCCGGAAGCCTTGTGACGGTGTATTATTATAATAAAGTGAATTACAAGCATTAATCACAAGGATCGGATTCATACTGATTGACAAAGTCAATAAATCACCAAGGGTATGAATAATTTTGAACATCGCCCAGTTTGGATAACTCACTTTTTCTATTGTTATGCAAATGAGGTGAAACCGGAAACGGCATTCATTTCCAGATGATAACTAAATGTATTCAAGTGATGTGCAAGTAACTTCATTTAACCATTCATTTTTAGGAAAAATGCAAAAAACTAGAATTTTCCAAGGGGTATGAATAATTTTGTTGTTAACTGTACATGTATCATCTCTGTGGAGCCCGAAAGGGTGTTAACAATATGAACAGAGTTAGTGCCCTTTTGCCTCCAAACAGATGATATGTAGTTTATTGTAAAACAATAACAAATATTTGCATTATCAGGTTTAAAAAAAAAAAATTTCTCTTTAATATTGTATGATTGAAAATACGAACACCAAGTTCCTTGCAAACAAATATGAAGGATTCTCCCCCATGTAGGCCACAATTTTTTTATTGCTCGCTAGTCTCTACGTCAACGTCAATTGGCGTTAGGTGTGATCTTTACATCCAAAATCGTATTTAAATTGATCAGCCTTTGCAGGAACAGGAGCAAATATCTAATCACAATTCAATAGAATGTAGTACATGGTAGTGCACCAAAATCTGTGAAAGTAGACGCACTGGAATCGAAGCAAGAAGTATGTTTGGAATTGACAAGAATATACTCGACACTAATTGTGCACAATATCTACCAACGTACGCAATGCCCATTTTATCACAACTACCATACATGTACAAAGTCAGTCACCTACATAGAACAAAAAAAACAGAAAGTTGGTACTTGGGTATGATCATGTTTACCAACTGCATCATAAAACTGCATCATAAAATAAAATACAGTGTACATTGTAAATGAAAAGGATTGGGAAAAACCTTATTTGTACTTAATAGTCAGGTTCTCACCACTACTACTCCGTCACCTACATTCTGCCGACATACTGTGCATGTCTGTCCAAATCTGAACTTCAGTTATACGTAAATACATGTTTTTTTTCACGGTACAAATTAATGCTTTCTGTTATGAGAAGAAGAAAAAAAAAATTAATGCCAGCTAATATTGAGTTGCAGTTTGTCAACATTCCACCTTTATTGTTGGGCCCTGAGATGTACCATGTATTGTGAAAAGAGAAAAAGATATAACAGTGAAAACGAAAAAAAAAGCAATACACCACAATGAGACGCACAGAGCTTGAGGGCAAAAGTACACACACTTCACAGGAAAAAATGAATATTTTCACAGTCGGACGAGTTTTAGGAATGATTCTGTTCCTGTCAAGACCGCGAGGAATGGCATCAGACAATAGATACAATAGATGGGGTAGTGGGCAAACATAAAAACATATTTCTAAAGCAGCACAAAAATGCACAAATTGAACCTTTCTCATGGAAAAGTACAGTACTTGTAAAGCTCTGAAATGTACAGGTACAATTGTATGTAAAATTGTCCTGAAATGTAATAGTACATGTACTATTTTCACCAGGATTTGTCTGGTAAGTATATAAGTACTGCAGACAATTCCAATGTAGGCCTACAGTTTGCCGAAAGAAAAGTTCCAAAAGGAAACACATCGAGTTACTATTTCCTATGATTCAGAAACCTAATAAGAAACTTATGGGCCAAGACTACCTGACGGTTATTTCTCTAACAACGTCTATGTAGTGTTACACAATATAATGTACATGTACATGTATATGTACATGTACATTGTCTGCATGTAAAACTTCTATTTCTGCAAAGAAAAGGGATCCAAAGGGCACTTAGAGATTATTACTTCACTATGTACATGTACATGTATGATATATCTTTAAGAAAAAAAAACAAAAAACAAGCAAACAAAACACTATCTGATCAGTTCTTTTATTTTTACATGTACATGTAGCTTTGTATTTGAGCCCGAGAGATTCCATGCTAACCGTCCTATTACACTGTATGTTCTGATCAAGAGAAACTGGCTAAAAGTTTCTAAATTTTCATCATGCATTACATACTACATGTAGGTGTTGGCTGTTTGGTCTAGAACAAAAATGAGAAATATGTACATGTACATGTACATGCTTTCAGATGAAGGAATAATACCAATAAAAAGTAGAAATCAACAAAACTTATTGACATTTTGCAAGTTTTCCTTGCCTTTATGAAAGTTCTCCTGACTTTTCACAATGCTTTCAAGTATTGGGGCTGAAATTCTAAAAAACTCACTGAACAGGCTCCCTATGTACATTGTACCAGTACTTCCCTATCATTACACATTACATATTTACATACACATGTACATGTACATGTACATGTATGACACTCCTTTACTGCACATGGCCTTCAAAGAGAAAAGGAATTCAAAGAACCAACTGTCATTGATTTGTGTACATTAGTGCAGCCCACTGGATATAAAAGTTTCCACGGAAGCATATCACGTACATGTGCATGTATGATCATGGGACCTCTTGTAGTCAACAAGCTCCCATCAAACAATTGTAGTTCAAGGGCGTTCACCATAATAATACCCGCCCTTCACCTCGCCGACCAACAATGTACGCAATTTGCAGTAACCCCAAAATGGTTCAATACAAACTCAACAGAGTGTAGGCCTACATGTACACTACTAGGCTACATACTACGTAACCACAATTATTCTGTATTATCACAGGATGAACATGTCGCCAACAAAATTGCACAGAGTATTTGCAGAGCAAGAATTTATATTCAGAAATCAACCTGCGTTTACTGTATCCCATTCTTGAACAGGTTTTTTTTTTTGTAAAAGCGAATACATGTACATGTATACATACTCTATAAATGATCTTGATTCTACAAATTTACTTTGCAGCTAGCAGCTGAATTATACATTGCTCAATACATAATACAATTTTTTTTAAATATCTAAACATAAAATGTAAATGTATAGAATTATCACTTTACTCATACAGTAGCAGGATTAGACTATTGTCATGTAAACTGTCTGTACATGTACAGAACACTGTAGGGCTACATGTATACATGTACCAATCAGAAGGGGAAAAATAAATTATCACGTACTGTATAAGCTGTTATTTTCGCGAATTTCGGGAATGAAAGATCTCCCGCGAATTTAACAACACGAGAAAATATTCTCATATGAACATGCAACATTACGAGAGCACATTTTACAAGGCGAACAATACAGTGCTGTATACATGTACATGTACATACTGTACTAGTACTAGTATGTGACAGGAGTTGTGTGTATAGCGAGAACAAACTTGTGAGCTTAGTGTTTACAAACAACATGATCGTAAACTGGTTGATGTCAGGGAATTTCTCTAGATCTGTTGTGTGGTGGTGAACGCGAATTTAACAACACGCGAAAATGTGGCAGAGGTCACCATTCGCGAAAATATCTGTACGCGAAAATATCAGCTTATACAGTATCTCCCTAGCCAGAGAGCTTACATACAACATGTAGCTGCCATGGGCTAACCCTGTTTTTCCAGGGCTAAAATAATCCCATACTACATGTATCATGGAGTTAACCAATTGTGGTAAAATGCAATGTGAACAGAAAGTGGGCTATTCTTTATAGTCCCATATACTATCGATAGGGCTAAATGAGGATCGGTGGGGCTAAATCCTCATTTAGCCCCACCAATAATATGGGACTTTAAGCAAAATTTTGCAAACTGTAAATTAAGTCTATTGTTGAATGTTATTTGTGAACTAGGTAAAGTCACCCCCCCCCCCCCCCCCCATTCATTCTAAACTGGGAAATAGCACTACCACATATAGTCAAGGGATTACACAATTCATCAGATCATAGGTTGGTAAAGGCTGAGTAAAAGGTTTATGGTCCAGTCCAAATCATTCATATTTTCCAGATCATGCTGTGGATACATAATGTCATACATACATGTACATGTAAGCCTACATGTACATGTATGTATGTATGTATTTTTCCACTCATCCAGTTACTTTTGTGTAATTTAAGTGTCATCTCCCGGTTAACAATATTATGCCTTCTGTTTTTTCTACTTTTCCTTCCTTGTGAAATTGATTTAAATGAAATAAATATAGAAGATGAACATAAAGCTTGCATTAATTTTCTTTAATTATCTAAAGACTTACATGTACATGTATGCTACGTTTGTTATGTTATCTATTTGATTCCTGCATGTTTCACAATAATCAGTTTCATACATACAAACTTTGAAAATAGAAACACACAGAGGTCTGGCAATATAAGCTGCACGCTTGAAGTTTTGCCATACCTAACATCTTACATATTTCATACATTCTTAAAAGTAAACATAGATTAATAGATTAAATACAACAACAAAAAAAGTGCAAATATAATACACTATATACAGATACAAATACAGATAAAGAATAAGATTGAAATCTCTACAGTACGTTCTACAGCAAGAAAAATGTAGTAGACATGATAAAGGTGCAGTCTATCCATACTGAAGGAGAAACAGAGAGAAAAGAGAGAGAGAAGAAAACGTAAGACAAGCAAGAGAGAGGGGGAGGGAGAGAGAGAGAGAGAGAGGGGGGGGTGGTGGGGAAGATGCCCTAATTAACAATACCACTGCGCATAATTACATATCATGGCAAATTATACATGTATACATATATAGAATATATACAATCATAATATAATTAAGTACACGCTGTGTTATGGGGAATTAACAACCAACTAATAGAACAAATATCTTAAATAAAAATGTTTGCAATGAGCATGCGCTTGACTGCATTTTTAAAAGAGTAAATTGTAGGCAAATTACGTGTTTCAATTGGTAAAGAATTCCAAACGTCTGGACCAGTATGTCTCACTGATTTATGTGCCAATACTGTACGTGGATTAAACAAGTGCAAGTTTGTTGCGTTCCCGGCGACCACAGCAGCCCTGTTTGCCCGAAACGTTTCTCACGTTCTGATCAATATCTGAGAGATGCCGGGGAATACATATGCTTCCCGTCTAACTACGGACCGCTTCCCGTCTAACTACGGACCGCCTCCAGGTTTTGTTATGGCCTATTACGCACTGTCATGTTTTGTTGAGTTCACCCCGTTTTACTAGGGCCTACAACATGTAGGTTCTCATCCGTACCGTCGGACTGCTGTGGTAAATTTTTTGATAGTTTAAAAATCTGGCAAGGCATCCACGGCAATTAGGGCCTTTCACATTTGTCCTTCCCGTCCTCCCATGTTGTCTCACGTCCATCCCGTTTTGTCCACGGTGGCTTGAAGCGCGACTGCCGAGGCCACCGGGAACATTTGTAAACCTATCATAAAAATCTGGCCCGGCATCTACGGCAATCATGGCCTTCCACAAGTTTGCCCATCCTGTCCCCCCACGTTGTCTCACGTCCATCCCATTTTATCCACGGTGGCCTGAAACGTGACTGCTGTGCATGCCAGGAACATAAATGTATATAGCATTACATGCTTCTGGTCCTGGAAAACTTTCTACCAACAGACCTAAGTTCATTTGAACATTCTGTACAAGGACTTCATAGTTAATTTTAAAAGTTACAGAAGGTTGCCCCATAACCTTGATCAAATATTTAGATTTCTTACAGTTAAGCACCTACATGTACGCAAGTCTTGTCATACATTTGTAGCATGCACTATAAAGTGCCATTGCTTGCCAAGTAATGTACACATGCATGCAGGTAAATGCCTCCTGAATCTATTTCTGGCCATGATTGGACCAACATAAAGTAGGATGACATCATCAAATTGCTTTCGCAAATCAGTCAAGGGAAGTGTCCTCTCCAACCCACAAATAGTCCAATACACTTCTTATTAACCTGACCTACATACATGTACTACTACATGTGTATCTAAGCTACATGTACATGTAAATAAAGCTTTTGGCCCCAGGTATGTCTTATTCTGTACTAGTGTTGAAGCTTCTCATATACAGAAACAAGATTAAAGACTTTTAGTGAAAGATTCAACAAAATTGATCATACAGTGTATGTTGTCTGATATGTGTCAATATTGTTGACATAATAGCAAGTGATTACATGTCAAGGGCAAACCAATCTTTAAGAAAAATTGATTGGAGAAAAAATGAAAAAAGACAAATTAGTCAGACAAATGAAAAAGTTATGAAAAAGTTACGAAAAAATTGTTTTTAAAAACTGTACTGTATTAACTATACATGGGAATAAAAAAGTGGCTATCCTGTGAACAAAGAAATTATTTTCAAACTGCAATTCACATATATATTCATGTGCAGGTACACATGCACAGACATCACATTCATGAAAAGAAAGAAATGTTGCCTACAGCTGCATTCAGTACGTTTCTGGATGTTTTGGAAATGAAAGATGCAGTGTTAATCTCCTAAAGGAAATAATGACTAATGTGAAGTGACACATTTTAAACTCGCAGGTTCATTAAACGGATACAACAATTTCTACTCGAGCAACATGATATCCAGTCATTCTGAACATGAACATGTACAGTATGCATGTACATGTACATATGTACATGTATGTATGCTTTTGCAGAGAGGCATTATAAAACCATAAATATATTTAAAGGGAAAGCTCACCCTGTACAAGAAGCGGAAGAAAAAAAAAAGATCTGTGAAGGTTTTCAAGCAAAATACGATAAGAAATAGGAAAATTATGAATTTTTAAAGTTGTTATCAATCAAACACAAATTGGCAACTCTGTGATTTATATATCTTGCGAGCTCCTCTCCCATTTGCCCTGTACCCCCCAAATCGGTATCCATTTTCTCTTTGGAAAATATTCAATCGTACATGTTGCACCGTAGATCTAATCATTACATGTTTTTACACAAAACCTGCAGGGCACAAATTTATGAAATTTTCTGTACTAAGCAAATGGGGGAGGAGCTCGCAAGATACATTGCGGAGTTGCCAACTTGTGCTTGATTAATTACACCTTAAAAAATCATTACTTTTCTTATCCGATTTTGCGCAATCTTTCACTATTCTTTTTCCCTCATTTTTTTTTCTTCATTTATTCAAATCAAATAATAATACCAGGGCGGACTTTTCCTTTAAGCCAATAGACTAAAAGCAAGTTTGGGCAATAATAGTAATTGGTGAAGAACTGTAAAACCAGCAATTTTCATGTGCAAGAAACTTTTGCGAATTACGGGAGTGGTCAAGATTCACAATGGTTTCAGAATTATTGTAATTTGCGACAGTTTCTATTTGACACTGTAAGTTTAATGTAAAAGTCTCTGGTTTTATAGCACATGTAATAGACCGCTTCGGTAATGTATGCAAATTTTATGCATACCTTTCAAACAAAGGTTGTTCTTGACAACCTGAAAGCTTGCCGGAGGCTTGCTGGGCATAGCAACAAATAATGTATGCAAACTGGATTCCATTATAAAAAGCATGTTCATGGAATAGCTTGTCACTAGGTACTCAGAGAATATGTGCATAAATTTGTATACATTACAGAAGCGGTCTATTGGCAAAGTACATACAGTACATGTACATTGAGTACTACTTAAAAGTGTTTATTACTTATGAAACACTTGCCTGCTAGAATTCAATAAATTTACATTTTACTTCATAGCCTACTTTGTATACATGTACATACATATGTACATGTACAGTGTACTTTTCATGTGCACCAATGTAAGCTGTATTGCTGTAGGTTTGCAAATTCAAATACACACAGATAAACATGATTTATTCAAAAATAAGGGTGACTACATGTACATGTATTCCAGGCATAAAAAATGAGTAATTTCCCTACTTCACTAATTAATGAAGTAATCACAAACTGAAGAGAAGGTCCTGTTTCAAAACTGGTAATGGATCCAAATATACAATGGACTTTACACGAAACATAATTTCCTCGTTCTATAAATATTACCTAGCAAAGATACTCAATAATACCTCAAGTCAATGACTTTGGTAAATTCATTTCAAGCTCTAATCATCGTAAATTGTGATACCATGGAAGGTCAATGAATTTCTCTTTCTTAGAATTAACACTTTGTAATAATATTAAATGCTAAATCTCAAAGGAATTCTGTAACATTGCTTGTGAGATAGGCTGAAATAACGCTGAAACCATGAGTTTGTATTCATTATGACAAATTTTTCACTATTAACCCTTTCAGTGCGAGCCCGCGCACAGCGATTGTTCTCCCTGTGACGGAGCGATTTCGGTTACATTGCCGGTAATGGGAAATTTGGCGGTGCTTTTTACTTTGATTGCTCATTGCACCTCACTCGGTCATTTTTGTCATTTTTAGTAAATGTAAACATGAAAAGGTCAGACTTTTCTCCTTCTAAAAATATAAGTTTTGTTTATCGAAACAAAAAGTAAGGTTTGTTATTTTAGAGGGGAAAAGCAGTCTTATTTTCTTGAAGCTTCGCTCCCTTCCTTTTCAATACACTTACAATAAAAATTGCGTAAACACTGTCACACGCGCGATTCGATCGATACCCCATTCATTGGCCCCATTGTTGTCTGCTAAATGCTCGGCCTATTATCACCCGGGTCATAGGCCCTATATTTTACATGAGTTTCACATTTTGTGTCACATTTGAACTGATACAAATCGTACATCTTTCGTTCAACTAGCAAAGTGATATGAGGCTATCTGTCTCTAACGTTTATAGTGAGAGGCCGACTCAATACACGACCGTACCGTTATATACATGTACGAGGCCTACGAAGTAGAGACAATATCGGTCTAGTGACAGTGTTGACTACGCCTGACACAGAGTTAGATCTAATAGCATGGAAAATAACTCGCGATACTCCGCGAAATAAACCCTCTTATTTTACATTTAAAAATATCAATATGTCCCAACACTCATCCCATGTGAAAATCAAAACTATAGACCATCAATAGCAGGTTGTCCCATGAGCAATGAGTTCCGTGAAATACCATGGTAGCCTTCAATGGACAAAAAGTGATCAGATAATAGATGCCATTCTGTGCATGAAGTTTCTATACTTTACTATGGGGTCAAAACTTCAAGGTCACACAGAATTTGCAGGGGTCAACCGATCATCACCAAAATCTAATTGATTCTTTCCTGTCACTATCCGAACATTCCCTGCAAATTTGGTGCAAATCCATTCACCCGTTCTCTAGTTATCTTGTACATAAACAAACAAATAAACATACGGAGCCCTTTACATAACCCTGCCGATTTTATCGGCGTGGGTAATAAATCAAGATGTTTATAAGAAAAAAATGTGTGAGTTGTAAGTTGAGTTTGATGTAGGCTTACAACTGAGTGACCAACTCAAGATATCGTTATAAAGTGATTCTGCAATAACAGCCCTCACTTTTTTTTTTTTTTAACAGCGGATGACAGAATCAGGAATAAATTATAAAGACGCATTTAATTTTTAAAAGCTTTCAAATAGGCAATGCGTGTTGTGTTTATTATCCTTTTGACACAAATCCCAGTCATCAGAATAAACATTTAACAGGCTGTACTGAATTTCATTTATATGTGTTCGTCTCCATCTGTGGTCTCATTCAACCAATATATTTTGTCTATAAAACTTTGTTAATTCTCGTTTCATAATTGAAGAGTTTTGTATATGATATGACTATAAATATATAATGTTGTTGATTGCTAACAAGGATTTAGTAGTAATGATAACAAAGATAATGTTGTTTTTTAAATCTTTCTCTTTATTTGCAAGGAACTTGTGTTTATGTTGCTTGGCATTTTTTCAACATTGGCGCGAAACCTTCCTTCACAGGAAAATTCTCATATTTATGTCTATTCCGCTGGAGTTACTCAAGACAAGGGTATCCTTCCGTAGGGAGAGATAGAGAGAAGGGTGAGGGGCGCTGAAATATGAACATTTCATTTGCCGCCTAAAACCAAGACCGCTTGGGGTTTGATAGCTATATTTTTTTTTTGCAAACACAAATATGCTCTAAAATGGCTACATGTATGTATGCCCTCATAAACATAGGCCCCAGTGGCTTTTTGTAGATTGACCTCTTCTTTGAAAACGCTAATCTTCCTTTTAATAGTAGTTGCTTTGGGATTCTTTTGTTCCTCTTATTAGAGTGGGGCCTGCATAGTCCACTCAGCTGAGATAAGTGTTTCATTTTGAAAAGAGCAGATCAATGGTCCATTCATGAATGATGAGCTACATGTAAATTGGTCAATTTGATAATATGACAGGAGTATTGTGAAAGTTTGTTCTCTGGTAAATAAAAGGGAGAAGAATCACCATGACCTTTATCAATGCATACTTTTATAAACACACAGTATACATGTAGGCTCCATATTGAAAGGGTCATTTTACACTGAAGACACACAATTCAAATTCCTCAAAATAGGTCAATTGAGGTGTAAACCATGATGCATTTGATATATATTCGATTGTGTAATATTATATAATATACTCAATCAAAAGTATAACCCCAGCACTTTTCTTATTATAACTTGCATAATGTTTGATTCAATATATTATATACCGGTCCAAATAGGTGCGTGATTCGCTGGCACATCGGTTCTGGTGTATTGTTGATCTGAAAATCGCATGAGCACTGTAGGTGAGTCGACGACATATCCCAGAAATTACAGGACATTTCCGGGTCTACATGTGCAGCAATAGCTTTTTCTGCAAGTTCGGACAATATTGGAACTACCATTTAATATTTCACATTTATTTCACAGAGACAAAACATGTAGGCCTACAAGATAGAGTAACAGACATGACAGACCCCTTGTTCCGGAGATACAGTCTGTCTATAGTCTGGGGAAGGTTGACAAATGTCAGTGTCAGTTTTACTTTTAATAAATAATTCCCCATATTCCATAACATTTAACGCGATACAACCATAATTGAAACTATACGTCGCCGACAGCGCGCGCCGTCTGTATGCTGTGGGGAAGGGCCTGTCGGTCGCGGGAGTTATCAGAAAAGTGTTATTTCAGGGAATTTTCATGTCCTGCTAACCCGTCATGCCCGTGCGCATTTAGACTGCTGGGGAAAAACGCCTGGCTTCGTGATGTAAAAGGCGTATAGCCAATTTGTTTTTGTTTTTTTTACACTCACGAAGCTAATCCTGGCTACGAGCGCCCGAGGCGACTTGATCGGCGTCAGTTGATCGGCGTTCCCCGTGAAGCCACGGCAAAGCAGAATAAAGCCAAATCCTCTCACAATAAAGTCAATAGAGTTACATACGTTCTGGGTACTATGGCTCTCACACACCACGAATAGTGGTCATAATATGGGCTCTCACTCAGTTAGTCTCAGAAACAGTCAACACATTCACTTCTCGTTATTCCCACCAGCACACCACTTATATCACCATTTCCGCTTAGAGGATTAATTAATAAACAATTACAATAATATAAGTGTTCAGCAATTACTGAAATGCATACCTTAACAGCAAATTATCTGGCAAAATCACGTCGTTTCGCTGAACTTCACGTAAACTTTCCAGCATACATGCAATACCATACCGGATCGGATACCCGTCCGGCCGGATTGATACAGCTCTACAGTGCAGTCGATTGACGTGATATCGCGACCGGCGCGGACGATTGACTGCGCTGCTCATCTAATCCATAATAGGACGGACTCGACTGAACTCGGGTGTAGGCCCCCTATCGCTTTTATTTTCGGTCTCCGAGCAAATAAAACCTTTTCACATTATTTTACTTCCACGAGACCGAAAAGTTGTAAAGAAACAAAAAATAATTTAAAAAAAATATATAATGAAAGTGGACTACACAAAACGCTGAATGATGCTACGATTTTAAGCTGGCACCGGCGGGTACCTGTTTAAATGATTTCTTTTTCCCCTCATTCATCTCTCATCAGGCAGGGGGCATGGGGCACAGTGCCCTGCTCCACTTTTTTATGATCTAAAAGTGCCTCTTTTCATTTGTATCTCTTTTTCTAGTATCCGAAAATGCAGGGCCTTTTCAGTTACAGGCCTATCCCCCCTTCCGAATGTGCCATTTGAAAGCCTTTATAAAAGAGCAACATTTTAGCTTTTCATAGTCCGATTGGATATTCATAGCAACAGGTGCTCCTGTTTCTGCAAGCATGTACCTCATGATCCAATAAGCCACTTCGGAGATGCAATCTGAGCATGAGCAGATAAAGGTCATCTGTACCAAATTCTAAAACCCACTGACACTAATATTCGATATGTGCTCATGAATGTCATGTAACCTTCTTGATTGCCGCTATAACAAACACATGTGTACAATGATTTATAGGATTTTGCATAATTTCACCCCAAATTATATGTCTGACAATATCACAATAAGAACTTCCAATTACACACTCCGCTCTAATCAGAATTTATATCTCCCAAAGCCAAAGTCTAATCATTGTAAAAGAACTTTTTTCTACAGGGGAATTTCCATTTATAACCAACTACCCAATGAAATTCGAAGTGCAACATCTATTAGATCCTTTAAACTGCTATTGAATCAATATTATAAATGAGCATATAAGTGGGGGGGGGGGGGGGGGGGGGGGGGTTGTCTGGGTTCGGGTATAGTCATTTTCATTTTATTAATTTGTAACTTGGTTTGACTGTAGTTTGCAAATTTGATTGATTTGTGTTTTTTTATTATTTTGTTTCTCTTTTTTTTGATGTTGTATTTTTTATTATATAATTGTGTTATGATATAATTTTTAATATATAATGCTATGTGGGACCCCAAGGAAGAACAGCGGCATTTTGTAAATACTGCTGAATTTGGGTCATCCTCCGTTTTTTAAGCTCATCTATACGTTGTATTTTATGAAATGTATGTGGTTTTCTTAATACGGAAATAAATACAAACAAACAAACAAACAATCATTATTCAATTATGCACTAATGGTGCATTCCATGATATCCAGGTGGAAGTATTCTTTTTAAAGGGGGAAACAAAAGCTATTCATGAGGCACCTCTATCACTCCCAGAGTTATTTTTCTGAAGTGCACATAAAGGGACCCTCCATGTCTAAAATATCTGTGGATATTTGGGGTCATTTGTACCATGCGCTAACCCCGAACTGGCTTATTGAGCAGCGCACGCAGGGAACTTGGGGCAGGAGGGGCACAATCCTCCGTTTTCGAATAGTATTCAGTGCCCCTTTACCCTTTCAAAGCACTGTCCATTTCCAATGTCAACGAGTGTAGGCCTATCTATTCTATACTGTAAGAAGAACCCCTGTGATATAAGAAATGTTCCCCTTTTGATATGATGCGTCTCTCTTAATTGCTAAAAGACCTTCTTCCAACTCGCTTTCACCTTTCTGCCCCTCAAGTGTCCCTTTCATCTTCATAGAATTATACTCTTTTTAACGTTATGAAGAAGGTGACTTTTCAAATAGTTACAGACGCGGTGCCAAAAAAGGTGCCCCTAGTTCAAAACACTAATACCTTGCCCTTCATTCAAAACTATGTAAAACTTTTCAAACCTAAAATGTGGCCGTGTCCTTTTCAGATAATAGAGGTAGTTCCAACTCTTGGATAGGCAAATGCACCCATTGCAAAGTACCCCTTCACTCGTCCAAAAACTTACACTAACTTCAATACCATTTTAACAATATGCAATACAATAGGAAGTTTAAAAAACGAGTGTCTCTTAATTGTAAAAATCATTACCTTTCTGAATTTTCTAACAAAGTGACATTTTAAATGCTGGACGTATTGATTGCCCTTTTTATTCACGAAGACCATTTTACTGCATAATATGCAACACAAGATATTGGCGGACTAGTACTAAAATTCGACTGGGCAATTTGGAGCAATCGGCCCCCTTGGTGACAATAATTTTGTATGACCGGCCCGTGGGGGGAAACTCCGCAAACCCCCCATGGCCTGTCCGTCCCTGACCAAAGCGCAACTACATTGAAAAAGAAACAAAAGAAACAAACGAAACAAAAAAAAAAAAAAAAAACAAAAACAAAACAAAAAACACAAAACACAAAACAAACAAAGAAGAAAAACAAAACAAACAAAACAAATAAAATAAACAAAACAATGTTAGATGCTGATGAAAAAAGTTTACCTTATAATATAGCCTCCCTCCCCTGAACTGAAAGCCAAGGCTTTCCAAATCATTTGCTTGGATCTACCTCCAATTTAAAGCCGGGGACAGCTTTCTAGAAAATCTTCCCCAACAAAATTGCAGCTCGCCTGCTACGCTCGCTCGGACTTGAAATTTATCTCAATTTTTTTTTAAAAGTTTTTATATATCATTTACTCTCATAAAGAAAATAGAACATAATTTGAAACATTTCATACAATATAACAAAAAAATCTTCACATAAATTTAACTGCTAACTGAAGTTTCACATTTCAAAACAATAATACAAATAAACTTTCATGTAAAGTATATTTTCACATAAACAAATCGCAAATAAAGTTTTACATTTCGTATGAAATTACTTTAATAGTCTTTGAAAAAAATCATAAGGTCCCATAACAAACTGGCAAATGAATTTTAACAAATTTTAAGAATTTCTGTTCAATTTCCTTCAGAGAGAAAGGTGAATTAGATTAAAAAGAAAGAGGAAAGATAAGAGAAGAAAAATGGGGATAGGAAGAAGATAGTAAGAAAAAACAGATAAGAGAACATATACCATCACCCCCCCCCCCCCCCCATCCCACAACAACACAAAAAACAACAACAAACGAACAAACAGACACAAAAAGAAAAGAAAGAAGAAAAACAAAACAAAACAAAACAAAACCGGAACAGCCCCACCAACAGTACACATACATAAACAAACAAAGGGGGGGGGGGGGGGTGAGAGAAAGGAAAGGAAATGGGGTAGGGCAGAGGGTCCAGAAGTTATGCCTCCTTATTTCTCATCTATCATTGTGAGAAACTATAAAGTCATAATTATACAGTCAGTGAACCTTGTATTCTGAGGGGGGAAAATCACTGACAACCTTCCAAGGCTTCACATTTCTTTAAATGGATTGAAAAATCCCTTTCCATTGCAAGTTTTTTTCTCTTTATTTCTATTTTCAATTAATCTTTCCATAATTTATTTTGCATTTGGGGAATCTCCTTTCTCTCTAACTATGAAAAATCGTAAATTTTATCAAAATCAAGATATATGGTTCAGTAATTGCCCTGGTTTTATAGTGTTGTCAGTTATTCCAATATGAATTTCTTTCCAGGATAACTTCTCCAGACGCGGATCCAGAGGGGGGGGGGGGGGGGGGGGGGGGCGCAAGGGGCGTGCGCCCCCCCCCCCCCCCCATTTTGTCTATAAAAAATATCTCCCTTGTAACAACATAAGTTACAGCAATGATAAACTTACACATTAAATAAGGAGTCAGTCCTTTTAGTTATAGGCTTGGAGCAGAAAATTTGAATAAGTGCAATTTCATATAATAAAATACAAAAGAAAAAGGGGGGATATGACATCATTATAGCTCACTCACTGCATATTCATGATGACGTGCATATTATAACTGTTTTACCAAAATAATGCAAAATTTAAAAATTCCATAACTTCATTATTTTTCATCCGATTTTGATGAAATTTTCAGTTATTTGTTTGTTTAATTTTACTCTATTTATTCAATTCATATTAATTTCAGGCCGGAGTACCCCTTTAAGCTTGTCAGCACCTTTCCCCCACACTTTCTTTTCTTTTTACATTCAAAGAACGCACGTTGATAAGGTTCTTCAAAATCTTTGCAATATGAGCACAACCCATTTTCACGAAACTGAAATCTTTGTAAATGATGGTTTGTATAAATAATCTTATGTAACAGTTTGAATTGGAATTCTCTCAGTTTACTGTTTAATGTACACATCCTTGGTTGAACAAATATCTTTTCTATATACTTCTCGTTGTGAAATATTATAAAGCGACATTAAATTGTAAAATGCTGTGTTTGTTTCTACATTCTTCTTAATTTGACTCTTATACACCATCTTTGCAGTTATTTCTTCAAATTCAAAAACTTTCTTTCAAAACATAAATTCTAAACTGAGGCCAAAGTTAATGGACTTCCTTAAAGTTTGAACATTTTGTTTCCATTCATGAGGGGTTGTTGTATAATTTTGTTTACTTTTACAATTTCTTCTTTACTTAAAACTAAAGATCTATATAAAATAAGCCTCAGGTTTTAATTTTCCATGTTCATCACAAATGTGATGAAGTCGATATAATATTCCTCAAAAACAACTTCTCCTCAAATAGAGTTTGACCTTCTAGTAGAATACACTTATTATTATACAAAATTTAATTTCCTCTATATCTCTCTTCTATCTTAACATAGACTTTCATATCTATCCATGCTTTCAATAGACTCTGATAAAAGGTAGGTAACGTGATTTCCACTGTATCCCTCCAGTAATTGCAATAAAATGTCATATTTCCTCCCATCGGTCTCATTAATTATTTGAAATATTGTTTCCATTTGATAGCTTGAGTTCCTGTTATAAGCCTTTTTTATTCACATTATTCGTTGTGCCTTTACAAAGAACCTAAAATTCATCATTTTGAGTCCACCCTGCTGATAATCTAAAATCACTTACTTATTAAAATTTTATCTTTACCTCTCCACAAGAAATCAAAGCATATTTCTTCAATTTCCTTATAGCCACTCTGGACCTGGCATAAGTGATGTTACATAATCAATTTAGAATATCCATATAATCCTCATTAATTGAATTTCCCCCATTAAATTTAGATCACGCTGTTTCCACCACGTCAATAGTTTTTGTTTTTAATTTTGCTCAATATTTCATTAAAATTAATTTTTTCCTTGATATCTGCATGAACTGTAAAATAAATCCCTAATATTTTAACATCTTCTAGCTTCCCAAATGTATGATTCGACAATTTAAAATCAAGCAGGTTGATTTGCCCTGTCATCGAATTCAGACAATCGTAGACTGAGATCGATATTATGAATTATATGTGTCCAGGGTCATCCCACACATAAAAAATATATTGAGAATTTTTTTTTTTTAAACCACAGTGTAATATTTTTTGTTACTATTTTGTTTACGGCGTTCATAACACAAGCTCCGCTTTTCGGATATTTGACTCGTTCTTTGTAATATTTGCTGTTTGTTATATACCTGCGTGATAACCTGATGAGTGCAGGTCGAAAAGCTTCGTTATCATGTCTCTTTTTCGTGCCATATTGAAATATTTACTGTATTAATCTTTATTTGTCAAATTATCGACCGAAGGAAATAAATGTGAATTTCAATTACAATTTCAATAAAAAAATGGAGGTTTAGGTTTATATCAATCTATCAAAATTTCTCTCTTTTTTTTTTCTCTAGGCTCCTCCCTATATCTCCCTCTATCTTCCTTTCCTCTTGCATCGTCCATTTCTTTATTTTCTTCTCCATTTCTTGTCTTCTACCCCGGAATATACAGATTTTTTTTTGATTTTTTTTTACGTGTACCCACCCCCCCCCCCCCCCCCCCCCCCCCCCCCCCTCCATGATCAACCGATGCTGACCAAGTTCATAAAGCTTTGTCCAGAAGATAATTGCTTTTTTGCATTTACTGGAAATTACACTATTTATATTAAAGTTTTTCCCGTCCATTATAAAGCATTCGGTTAAAATTTCTTTTTCCCCATTCATTTATCTTCCCCAAACTTCGTGATCTTGCACATCTCAAGGTCAACCTCGTCTTTGGTAATTCATTTTCGAATTTCATCATTTTGATATCGTCAATGTCAAGTAAATGGCGAAAAACTGTGCTTGTATGCGAGCACAAATCCATTGCACTGTCAGAGTTGGTCGTTAGATGAGAGACACGAGAATAATGAAAGACAGAGATAAAGTGTAAAGAGAACTTGTGATATAAGTGCAGATTGTCTCGGCCAAAGTCAAAATCAGGGATAATATTCGTCTTCCCTAGAAGACGAAAATCAATAAATCCTCCTGTTTGGGGAAGTGGTCAAAATGTGTGTGTGGTTTTTTTGTGTCCAGTGGTTATGTTATGTAGTTTGATAGAATATCAATAATATTTTTGTCCATATTTCTTTTCTTTTTTTTTTTTTCATTTAGAAGACTTTTTCTGTCATCTGTAATTGGAAAAAATTGGTGATAAAACTTCAGATCCTATAAAAGTGTAACAGCATTTACATCTGCGCATGCACGAAGAGAATGGATGACGCGCCAAACGTATTAATTTCTATTGTGTCGTAAACGTGCTAATTATGACAATGACAATGACAATGACAATGACAATGACAATGACAATGATTTTATTGGACCCATGTCACCCTCGTTTGGGTATTGGGGACACTAATCATAGAACGTAACATATACAATATCATTTCACAATAAAGTTAGTGTATTTACAAGGTATTTACAATAAGTTATTTACAGAATAATGAGATAAGAAATATAAATATTACATAAAGTGTGCAAATTGATGAAAAAGAAAAAGAAAAGGAAAGAGAACGAGAGAGAAGAAAATAACGAATAGATAAATAGATAACATATATACATACATCAAATAATAATAATGATGGTGATGATAACAACAACAATAATAATAATTATTATTATAATAGTAGGCCTAATTATAATAATGATAATTATAGTAATAATGATATTAATAAAAAAAAAGAAAATGATAATATAATAATAATAATGATGATAATAAGAATAATAGTAATAATAATAATAATAATAATAATAATAATAATAATTATCACTAATCATATTATAGTGATAAATAAATGATTACATAAGTTACTTAAATAAATGAAAACAAATATAACTGTAAACAAAACAAAAACAACAAAACAAAACAAACAAAAAAAGTGCAAAGAAATGATCAGGCGGATAGATACATCGACTTGGATTGAATAGCTGGAATGGCAAAGGCACCGATTAAAGGGGAAATATTAACAATGATAGGAAGTGAAAGTGAAAGTAGAATTTTTGATCCTAAATTTTGGCACAGGAAATAAATTTCCAACAGTAATATATACATAAATTCATCTTCCCAAATGTTATTAGAATACGTTGTCCTTTATGAATATGCATCGATTAAAGCGTAGATGCGCCCTTATTGGCCAAAAGTTTTTTGTTACGTCACGGTCGCAATCGCGTTAGATATGAATACGCATTGTCAAAGCGTAGATCCCCCTTTTATATTGGCCCAAAGTTTATTGTTACGTCACGGTCAAGCCAGGGGGGAATGTATTATGTATGTTATGCATACTTAGCAACCAGTTTCACAACGAAATATACAGCATACTAGCGAACACGTTTAGCTAGAAATCTATCGGAATTCTTCGATAATTTTGACGTTTTTGACGTTTATTTAGGGAATCGTTATTGTACAGCTTACGAGAACCAACGTGATATTGCAGGTTAGTGCTTATCTTATTCATGTTGCTTTGTTATCTTTCTAATTTTTGTTGTTGCTAGAATATAGATGTACACAATATGCGGGAATGATGTATATCAAATATCAAATTTCAGTATATTAAAAATGCGAATCACTGCGAATGTCTTAGGAAAAAATTTTTTTCTTTCATTTTTTTCATTTTTTTTTTAGAAACAATGTTGTTGAATAGTAAAATACTAGAGTATAATGTACAGTATATGTATATTTACATGTATATGCAGAATAATAAGGGACACGTCATATCCACGAAATAAATATATTGATTATTTTTATTATGATAAAAAATAGAAAAAGCAATATTCATAACGTCAAAAATGTTATTGAAAATGATATTGGAGATGATAATGAAGATGTTGAAATGATGATGATGATGATGATGATGATGATGACGATTATAATGATGGTGTCGAGGGCGACGGCGATGATGAAATAATACTACAACTTCAAAAGGAATTCATATGTATCATGAAGTCCCATCCCTACGGGTTTCCTCATATATTTGTTTATGTTGTTATTTTTAAATTTTCTAAAATTATTTCTGCGATTCTATATTGCTTCCCTCCCCCCCCCTCCCCAAAAAAAAGATAAATTTGCACTTAACTATGCCTATTGTATGAAAACAAAATATTCGTTTGCTATAAAGTAGAAATATGCATTCAACCAACAAAAAATTAAGAGATGATTAAAAAAAAACAATAAAATAAAATATTAATGAAATAAAAGAAAAGAAAACAAAATAGAAATTGCGCCTGATACTGGTTTTGACTTTTAAAAATAAATTATATATTAGGGTCACAGTGACGAGAGTAAAATGTAACCTGTAAAGATAATAAACATAATTGTTTTAAATTGTATTTCAGAATGAGTATCACAAGGAGGACGACCAACAGACTCCCTCTTTTGGGGGGTAAGCTGAAGAATGGGGGCAGTCAGGTTTGCCCCCCTGTGAAGAAATCACTGATGGCACGACCCGTGGACCAATTTAAGACCAAGAAACTCCGAAACGAGGCAAGTTCAAGTCATAAATAAGTGTATAATGATGGGAGTTGGTTTTATGATGAAATAATAATAAAAATTATAATCGGTTCTTGAGAAGCGCACATGTCTGTCAAACTTGACACTCCTGTCGCTCCACAATTATTACCCCAATTATAAAAGAAGGCATGGGATACAGAAAGAAAGAATGAGAAAGAGAGGAGGGGGGGGGGGGGGTAGAGAGAGGGGTAAAGGGAAAGAGAAATATATATATAGAGAGAGAGAGAGAGAGAGAGTGTGTGTGTGGGTCTGTTTAGCAGTATGTCCGAGGACATTTTCGGACAGAGAACAAAAAAAAAAATCATGAGAACAATGGTCCTCGGAAGCCGGACAATAGTCCTCGAACGTCGAACAATGAATTTGTGCTTTATTCCGTCGACTGTCCGAGGACGAGGAACAATAGAGGAACAATACTTGTCCTCGGAAGTAAAGCAATGTAAAGCTGTGTGTGTGTGTGTGTGTGTGTGGGCCTGTTTAGCAGTATGTCCGAGGACATTTTCGGACAGAGAACAAAAAAAAAATCATGAGAACAATGGTCCTCGGAAGCCGGACAATAGTCCTCGAACGTCGAACAATGAATTTGTGCTTTATTCCGTCGACTGTCCGAGGACGAGGAACAATAGAGGAACAATACTTGTCCTCGGAAGTAAAACCATGTAAACCTGTGTGTGTGTGTGTGTGTGTGTTGAGAGAACGACAGAGAGAGGAGAAAGCGAGAGGGAGAGAGAAAGAGAAAGAGAAAGAGAGAGAGAGAGAGAGAGAGACACGGGGAGGGGGGGGGGTGGAATAGAGGGACGAGGAGGCAGTGGAAAAAAAATAATTATAGCGCAGCTTCATTCAGTATGCTTATGCAAAAAACGTCATGATAGTAAAATTTTGTGAATCTGTAATCATTTTGTGTACGTGTGAAACAAAAAAGAAAGATATCCATTTAACAACTATATAAGTTAAATATTTGTCAGAATCTTTCCTAAAAAGACTCTATGTTACATTATGTGTATCCACTGAACGATTCATCATCTTACTTTGTTTGGAATATGGATAGCATGAAAAGGACTGGATATATGTGTAAACTACGTAATTATGTCAAGTTATTGCTTATTTCGTGGTCTACTAACGTTCATTATAATATTCAATGTATTTATTTAAATTCGTACATCATAATTTTTATGTATGTATAATTATGTATTCAATATGTATTCAATTATGTATTCAAATATGTATTAAATATATTCAATGTATTAGATTATGTATTCATATATGTATTCAACAGTATGCATGGTGTATGAGACCTATACCATATCTACAAAAGTGTGCGTTCAAAAGATGATGCAGAAACCAATAAAAATCAATCAATTTATAAATTACTTTCCATGCAGGATGTGCAATTAGTGCTGAAATTCCTTAGGGAATCTTTTGATTATGCGCCTACGACCACCCCGGCAGATACGGTCTGTAAACTGAGACTAAAAATGTCCAGTGCAGACAACAAGATCAAACGAATGAAGGAACAACTTAAGGTAAGTTTCAAGCATTAACAAAATTGTTTGGTATTCATTAAAAATAATGGAATGAATTTTGATCAGTGTATCCTTTTGAAACACTTTACACACAAACACACACACACGTTTGTAAGCTATTGTTCGAATTTCAACCGATGACTCCACTATTGAATTGCATCACAAAATTCATTGACGGAATAAACCTCACCAATCGTTGACAACCGATGACCTATTAAATTACTACCGATGACCCATTGTTCTCTTTGTTCGAGGTCATCGGTTTGAATGTACACACACACACACACCCCACACAAACACACACATGATTAAACAAATTTAAAAAAAATTTATTCGAGCTGGTCCCGGTAAAAATAATTAACTCTGTTAATTGCATATAGCCAAAATGCTAACGTTAGAGCCTGTACTGTATGTAGGCCTACAGTATGTAGCCATGCAGTTTAAGCCCCAGTCCCATATAGGCCCCGGATAACCCCGGATTAGTCCGTAGCGATCCGGGGTCCGATCCGTTACTTGGCCGGAATGGTCCGGAATGGTCCTTGTATGTCCGGGATGATCCTTGGGCATCCGCCAACGTCCTGGGGGTAGTCCCGGAAGTTTCTGACTGTCAAAAACTTCCGGGATGATCCGTGACGAGCGTTCATCCGTAGTCATCCTGGACAAAACCGGGACACATCCTGGAATCCGCCGGGTAGGTCCGTATCGGTCCTGGAAGGTCCGTGAAGCCGCCTGCATGGTCCTGGACGATCCTAGACAGTCCGGGAAGGAAAAATACATGCCGGATCATCCCGTTTGACATACGGACTGTTACGGAATGTTCAGGACCATGCCGGCGGCTTCACTTCAGAACACATTGACATATCAATAAAATATTCAACAGTAACAACAGTTACAGTTCAGATCATTCAGTTCATCCGGGACTATCCGTAACTCTGCCTGGATGGTCCTGGACTCTGCCGGGATGAACCGGGATGATCCGGGCCTGTCCGGGACGGTCCGGGGTCACATCCGGGGTGGTCCTGGACTCTGCCGGGATGATCCTGGACTCTGCCTGGAAGGTCCGTTACTCTACCGGGACTATCCGGGCCGGTATGCAACTGAGAGGAAATCTTGCATTTTTTCGTGGTCCGGGATGAAAATCATCCCGGATTAGGTCCCGGCAGTCCGTGATAGATCCGGTGCTTCAGATCCGGGGTGTCCCATATGGGACTGTAGCTTTAGCGATACGAAATTCTCGCAGACCTGGCACCTAACAGTTTTAAAACGTCGCTCCGGCTCCTGAAATGACCAACGCCTAAATTCTAATTTTTTTTTTACTGCTGTTAATTACGGAGAGAAAAAAAACCCGGTAGCTAGATCCTAGATAATCCCATTTTTTGTAGCAAAATTAGAATTTAACCGTTAGACTTTAGAGTTGTTGTTTGTTTTAACGTATTTTAGAACTAACAGTAGACTAAAACTAAAAGTCTAAAGACACAAGTTTTTACATGTTCTATAACGTTAGATCTCAGACTTATGTAGAATTTAAAAGAAAACATAGATCTAAAGGCCCGGTCCCACAATACGGATGCAAAGAGGATGTAAAACGTAAAAAAATCTTGCCATCCCCGTTGTGTACTCATTGCATACGCGTTTCATACGCTCTATCCATCGAGCATCCGTCCACTCTGATTTCATCCGCGCAAAAAGTTTTGAGCTGCACAAAACTTTTAGAACGGATGAACTTTCCGCCGTGGACGATGTAAATCCGTGACATTACGAGCAACAAACGTCCTATATCCGTTATCATCCGTTAAACGTCCGCTGTATCCTCTCTGCATCCTGTGGGCATCCTCGCAACTCACATCCGAAAACGGAAAGAGGGAGGAAAGATATGGTACATGGAACGTCTATACAGTTAACAACAAAATTATTCATACCCCTTGGTAAATTCTAGTTTTTTGCATTTTTCCTAAAAATGAATCGTTAACTGAATTTAATTGCACATCACTTGAATACATTTAGTTATCATCTGCAAATGAATGCTGTTTCTGGTTTCACCTAATTTGCATAACAACAGAAAAGGCGAATTATCCAAACTGGGTGATGTTCAAAATTATTCATACCCTTGGTGATCTATTGACTTTGTCAATCAGTATGAATCCAGTCCTTGTGATTAATGCTCGTAACACTTTCTTCTCACTGTCACAATGCTTCTGGAGGTCTCTACTGAGATATCAGGCCAATACCTGGTCTCCAATGGCCCAATCTCCTTGAGGATGTTGTCCACACATGCCATCACCTGGTCTTCAGGGGATTCGATGGATTTAAAGCAGATTTTGTGTTTGCAGGTGGTGTAGTTTTAGACGTCACATCACTGGCAGGACATGAAATCTAATGAACTCCCTGAAGGTCAGGTGAAGGCATGTGTGGACACATCCTCAAGGAGATTGAGCCATTGGAGAACAGGTACTGGCCTGATATCCCAGCAGAGACCCCTCAGGAAGCCTTGTGACGATGTATTACAATAAAGTGAATTACAAGCATTAATCACAAGGATCGGATTCATACTGATTGACAAAGTCAATAAATCACCAAGGGTATGAATAATTTTGAACATCGCCCAGTTTGGATAACTCACCTTTTCTATTGTTATGCAAATGAGGTGAAGCCGGAAACGGCATTCATTTGCAGATGATAACTAAATGTATTCAAGTGATGTGCAAGTAACTTCATTTAACCATTCATTTTTAGGAAAAATGCAAAAAACTATAATTTTCCAAGGGGTATGAATAATTTTGTTGTTAACTGTACATCGTTAGTAGCTAGCACGGAATAGAAAGGATGTAAGCGTATGCACCTCGTATAAACGGACAAAGCGTTTGTACACTGTAAAAAATAACTGTAAAACTACAGGTTTCCTGGCCCTTGAAATTACAAGTTATTGCCGTCATTTCAATTTTACAGGCTTTTTCCTGTAAAACAACAGCAAGTTTGTTGGTTTACCGGATATCAGCATTTATTTTCAATCGCCCGATAAATAACACCGTAAAAAAAAACATTTTCTCATATTTTAACAAGTTACCCTGTTAAACTTAAAGGGATACGCCACCAGGCGGCTGTGAGGAAAATCAGGATTGCGTAAGCCCCATTCACTCGTACACAAAGTTTGTTCGTCGAACGCGTCCGTTGGACTACTGGGATTAATTTTCGGATCAATTGCACGCCGACCGAATCTCGCACGAGAGCTCGAGGTCAGGCTGAGCGTGCATGTTGCACAGTGACTATAGTCTGTCCGAAGATTGCACCCCACGGGGCAACGGCATGATCAGGTAACGAACACGGTGCCCTCTCGCGGCATAAAAACGTCTACAATCTGCGATTGAGTATCCCTTTATAATTACCAAATATGTGGGAAAACACTTATATGAATATTCATGAATTTTTAGTAAGCATATGGTTTGGGGTGCCCGATTTAGTACTGTCACAAAAGGAATAAAAAAAACTAGGCCTATAAGGTGCATATAAAAAGATTGCATTAAATTTAATTAACTAGATAGGATATGTTTAGGATAATATAGATTAAGGTAGAGAATAGGATAACATAAAGCATGGCTATACACTAATAACTGTAAAACTACAGACTTTCTGGCTTTCCCTTGAGACTGACTACAAATTATTTTAAATTTACAGTCTCTTTCCTGTAAAAAACGGAAATATTTTTTACAGACTGTAGTTTTATGACGTGCACTCCTGGCGTTTCGACTGCCAGGAAATTTCCTGTAAAAATACCCACATATTTTTTAACAGTGTATCTGGGATGTATCTCGTATATTTAGGATGTCATCCACTTTCATCCGCTTTCATCCGCTAGGGCTAGGCTTCCGATGAACATCCCCGCTACATACTACCCGCGTCCGTTCTTTTCCGTTCTGTTATCGCAAATTTTCGCAAATTTTGTTCATTTCTGGAGCGGATGAAAACGGATGGAGCCACCCCCGAAATTTCGCTCGTCCGCTGTGTCATTTTTGCATAGACCTATGTACGTTTTGTGTCCATCGGCGATGCCTTTTCGGCCAGTGGGACCTTAACTTAGCCTGAACTTAGGTCTTAGGACGGTTTTTCTTAAAAATAAGCCCGGCGCACACTGCACGATCTGACTACGATGCGATTTTGGGAAAATTTGTTATAACATTTGATATGAACCTTCAAACATGTAAAATCTTTGTAATCAAAGTTCTGAATAGTATTATGAATACTAAAATAGAAATTCCGGGCTACTGCGAGCCCCCGTGTAGGAATATAAGCGAATTCAATTCCAAATCGACGTAGGCCTAGGCCTAGTGACGTCATAGTTTTTACTCATACCAATATTGCGATCAACTAGTAAGATTTGAAGCCGATTTGGCCTTTATTCTAACCAGAAGAATTGCAGTTAACCAAAATTTCGATATTAGTATTCGTATCATTATTCCGAACTTCAAATGAGATAATTTCACTTTTTCAAACTTTCACATTCAGGCCCTAATGCAAACTGCAATTTGTTCGAAAATCGGGTCGCAGTCGGATCGTACGGTATAGTGTGCGCCGGGCTCATGGCCGGGCTTTAGGCTTTAGCAGGCTTAGCCTTATAAAAGGGCATACCGTTCTACTCACCAATGTTTTTAGGCATTACCGTACGGTATCCGTTATAAACACTCCATATTCAGATACGGTACCGGTTTACGGTAAAGATCTTGCCAATCAAGAAATGAAACTCGTAGTCGTAGGCCTAGACTAGGCTAGAGACGTAAAAGTTAGATGCCATGTCTGTGATCATCGATCAATATGCAAATTCAATAAGCACCGAAAATGCGCGCGCTTATTTGCGCTGCGCGTGCAGCTCGCAGATGCGCGCTTTAAGCAATATACATATTATATTACGATACACATACAGCGCTTATTAGTAATCCGTCCCGATCGCTACATGTGGCGTACAGTGGCGTATCCTCCGGCAAAGGGCAAGTAGCTTTGGGTATAAACGGCGTATTTCACCCGCCCCCCCCCCCCCCCCAGTTTGAAAGCCAAGAAAAAAAAATAGGCCTACTTAATTAATTAAAAAGAAATTCCATCCTAAATCTAGTTTGTGTTTTTTTTTAAATTTCAAGAAACACCTTCATCAATAGGCTAATATGTTGTGTGTGTGGTTGTTTTTTTGTTTGTTTGTTTGTTTGGGTTTTTTTTTTTTTTTTTTTTTTGGGGGGGGGGATTATTTATTTTTATTGAATCAAACATATTCACAACCTTTACAAACAAGCAATTACATCATGTAACTATATGACATACAGTTCAAAAGAGCACAGGTAGCCTCCTGGTGATAGCCTACACTCTATACATAAATTTTCGGATTGCCACTATTGGCCACAATAAATGAATTCACTAGGAATCCCCTTGCATCGATCCTCTATGACCCGTGCTATGAATATTCATCAGCAAATGAGCTCTACTGAGCATGTGAAGTAGATTCTCGATGGGGCGGGGCATTTAACCCAGGGTTAAATTTTAAACCTAGGTTTAACCAAACCTGGCCATTAGAATACCAAATAGAGTTAAACTACACTTAGACTAAAGGTGAGGTTTAAGTGTAGTTTAGTTAACCTAGGGTTAACTTTAGTCTGGGGTTAAATTAAACCTGATATCAGAATACCGGCCATTATGTCTAAGAAATAATTGTATCAATTCTAATGTTTTTATTTTTTCCTTTTCAATCTCCTCCTCTCTCCCTTTTTTGTATTGCTCTCTTTCATTCTCTTCCGTTCTCAACCGTTATTCTCTCCATCTCTCTGCTTTCTTTCACCGTTTCCAAATATCTCTCTACCTATAATCTCTTTCTCTTTCTCTTGTCCTCTCTGTTGTTCTATATTCACCATATTTTAGGACCACGATGTTCTCTTGTTTGACGTGCAAGATGAACTCAACCTTGGTCCTGAGACCAACCCAGTCAGGACGGCTCGCGCCTTCAAGACCTACGTTCGAACATCAAAAGAACGAGTCACTCGTCTCGAAAAGACCATAAAGGTTATTCTTCTGAATAATGAATATTACTGTTATGTTTCACCCAATTATTACTTTCCAAACCGTCTTTACAATTGAAATGCCAGCTAGCCAGGTTTGTGAAATAACAGCATCTATATATAGACCTCTTACAATGACTTGTAACAAAAATGCGCATGCATGTAATTCTGTTGAGAACGAATTCTAATCTTGTCTTCATTTAGAAGTAAGATGAAAAATGTACTTTCCAAATTGTCATTTGATTAATACGAATGCAGTACCTCAGCACCAAACTTCGGCATTCTCCTAGAATGTGTTGTAATATAATATGATATTCAATAACTATTTTCATTTTCATTTCAAAATATATAATCTGGCATACAATATATATACCATTGCAAACGGTTCATTTGAATCAATAATATTTGCAGATGTTTAATTCTGCTTCTAAAATAATACTTTACCTTTCTCTAATTTTTCTCCTTTGTTAGATGCCTTTAAAAGGCTCTCCTAGTAAAACTCTTCTATTCAATAATGATGAATAGCTGCTTCTATTTTAAAGCTTATCAGTTAGAGCACTGTAAAGCGCGGTGACTGATTAATTAAGAGCGCTATGTAAATGACTTTATTTATTTGTATAGTATTGTATTGTATACCAGGGTAACGAGACGCTCTCGAAGGCTTGCAAAGACATGGCTGGAGTCTCCGGTCACATTGCTTCAGATGGCTTGGCTGATCTAATTAAATCCACCTGGAGCAAACAGCGACACGTCATCTCACAACTTAAGAGCAACATCCAGGTATAAAGGTTCTCCTATTTTTAGATTTAAAAAAAACATTTTTATTTCCTGAAACATGCTTTCTTTCTTGTCTCTGCCTGTTTGTAAATGTTTCGACATTGATATTTACAAAGGTAAAAGGGTAGACTATTTATTAAAAAAAAGTATTAAAAAATGATAACGGTGGCAGATCCAGGTTCGGGGGGGGGGGGGGGGGGGGTGGACACAAATCCGAAAAGTTTCAGCCGAGAGAAAAACTGTTTTTAATTCTACTTATTTAAATATATTCACAACATTGTAATGGATAATCCATTATGATTGTAATTTATTTCCTAGAAATGTTAATGTTTTTTTATGAAATAATTTGAAAGCAATTAAAAACAATAAAGTTCTGGCCAGTATGATAATAGTTTTCCTTATTTATTTTTTTTTCTTCAATATAACTTCCATTCACCTTTGTCCTACTAGAAACTGAAAGGAAAAAGACCCACTCTTTCAGAGAAGGACTCTCTGGTTGGCCTTACGGATGAGTCAATCCTGGTAGGATATAATATAAAACTTGTTGCAAAATACGCATTGAATGGGGGGAAAAAAGGTTTGAATTTTGTTTCTTCACATAAATCATGTAAATTCATCGAATACTAGTATTATATTTGGATAATTAAACATTGGGTACAAGCAACTGTGATAAGATGGTAAAGTACTTTTTATAAACAAAATAATTTAATTTAAATAATTTGCATTTTCCTGCTTCACGAATGAAGACATGAAAGAGTGAGATAGCAAGAGAATATAACAAAATGAGAGAGAGAGGGGGAGGGAGAGAGAGAATAATTATGAGAAAACGAAGAAAACGAATGACGTAGAGAGAGAGACAGAGAGAGTGAGAGAGACAGAGAGAGAGGGGTGGGGTATGAGGGAAAGGGTTATCACTTAAGAAATCGGTGTACAAAAAGCTCAGTGATTTGAAACTTAAATGATTTTCTTCTATATGCTGATTCTTGTAGGATCTTGCTCGCACCATGGATGTGAATACCACCAACGTACAGACCTCGACCATGGTCGGCAAGATGAAGAACACCTTCATGGATATGAAGGATGACGTCACCAGCCTCAAGGACATGGTCAAGGTCAAGGATGACAAGATTCAGGTAATTAACATTCATCTTTTTTTCTAAGTTAAAAGAACAGATTTTGAAGATGATGATAATAGTAATAATGATACTAACAACAACAACAATAATAATAGTAACTACTTCTACTACTACTACTACCACCACCACCACAACTAATAATAACAATAACACAGGAAGGAAAAGAAAGAAAGATTTCCAGATATCTAGATGCAGAGAGGCATTATTTAGATTTTAATTCAACGAGAAGAAAGAGAGATATATATATATTATATGCATCCCGCTCCCAATAATTTCCAGTTCCCAATCACCCTCAACATAGGAAAAAACGTTCTATGTGCCAGACTAATGTTGACCTACTTGTAAATATAAATATTTTGACTAATGAGCAATATACATGACATCATACTGCAAAACATTTCGTCGTATTTTTATCTTTTTGTAGAATCTCCAAGATCTTGAAAAGGCGAATACCAAACGCATCGTCGAACTCCAGAACGAACTGGAGGACGTGAAGACCAAGAATCTAGATCTAGCCCTTGACCTGCAGGTGACAATCTTTTTTACTATGAATTGAAGATGGTACATAATGACACCTGTTTGGTTGGGGTCGATGAATATACTGATCAAAAACTTTCCAGAGGTGGATGTATGGACATAAAATTTTGTCTCCAGATGCCCTTCTAGAAATAAGTACCTGGTATATAGGATTTATTCATGAAGTAAGCGTGAGCTGCAAAAACAGCTGCTATAGTTAAAGATAGGGAATATAATAATTAAAAAGAAATTCAAAACATTTTTGAAGTGCATGATTTCTTTCTTCTTTTTTTCTCACTATGCTCGTACAAAATTGTCAAATTTAATGCCATCTTTCTTTTGATGGTTAGGAAGCTCAAGATAAGCGCCATTCGGCCGACAATCGTGTCTTTAATTTCGAGAGCAAGATCCGTGATCTTGAGAAGGACATCGAAAATAAGACATGTGAAATTGAGGTGAGTAGAGAGTTTGCAAAACCGAAAACATCTTGCAAGATTACTGAGTTGAGCTCTTAAATGAAACACAATGAAATGTATACTCACCAATGATTATTACATTGAATTAATAAAAAAAATTGCATAAAACTACGAAATTGATATATATCTTGATTTTAATTGAGATAATCATCTTCTTATCAAAATTCACATCTGATTCGACTTTCACACAGTTTCAACAACATATGAATCAATAATTAATAAGTTATTTAAAGAGCTGTGCAGATATATAGAGAGATGGCTCATAATATGGGTAACCTCGCTAGTCATAAGGACCACTATTCACAAGGACCACATATATATAAGGACCGCTATCCATAACGCGTGACTAAATGAATAACGGTTTTGTATGAATAGCGGTCCTTCTAAATAGCAAGCAAACCATAGACAAATTACCTCGCTATTCCTGAGGATCTCCATTCATAAGGACCACTATTCATAACTATCCATGAGGACCACTATTCATAACGCGTGTTAAATGAATAGCGGTTTTCTAAGAATAGCTGTCCTTATGAATAGCGAGCGGACCCCTAATAATACACGATCGGAAAATAGCTTTGACGACAGACATGCTTAAATATGTCTGTAAAGCTTTTTTCTTCAAAATCATAAATATGTTGTATTTAAGACAAAAATGCTTGGAAATATGGGAAAATATATTGTTTTCATGGTCTTAGGATTTACTGCAGCGCTACGAGGATGCTGGAGAGGTTGTTCTGAGTCTTCAGAGTGATCTGGATGAGACCAAAAAGAACAATGAGTCTCTGAATGCACAGATCAAAGTATGAATTCATATTCTGTATTCAATATTAAACATCATTGAAATTGTACATAAATAAATATATATATATATATATATATATGTATATCGTAAAGTGTTTACAGGAACAAAGTTCCTACAAAGTGCAGTGTTAAAATATGTAGAAAAATAAAGTTCACAACATCATATAGAATACACACACAAGAAGCATGTTTTTATAAAAATTCACAAGCGCTTTCGATTTAATCTCTTCAGGTGAATGAGCCATTGATAGTTTTGACATGCTTTTATATACACGTATAGTACAGTAATATGCAAATGGACAATGTGTGTGGTATTGTCCAGTAGTTCTTTTGACGGCTTAATAAGTCTTTGTTTAAATCTTAGACTAAGCGTTGTACGGTGAGAACTCTAAAATGTTAGGATTCTCAGAGAATCCAAACCTTTGTAAAGTCACACAAAGATCATCGTATAATGATTCACGAGGCCTACACATGATAATAGTAAGCGAGGATGGGTATTTGTAAAACACATAATGAAATGTAGGCTTTAAGGAATAGTTTTGTTACAAGTATGGTACAATGATATTCTTAGGACAAGATTGAAATATTGTCCTGTATCTGTTTTACGACGTATTGAATCTTAGTTCTAATCTCATATTAAATGATGCAAGTAGGAAGTTCTTTGTTGCCAGTTTCTTTGGAAGTCTTAATCTGTACAACTCAACAAATCATAAAGTTATATAACAATTCTTATTAATCTGTGACCGTGGGAAAGGCAAATAAAAATGGGAGTCAGTAGAGAAAGAAAATGGAATAAACTAATATATTGACAGGTGTCGAGGATGCAGTGTCTTAAGGGAGAGGGAGAGAGATATATATTGAAATACTTGTACACAAAGAGATAGAGTAGGATGGGGGGGGGGGGGGGGGGGTTGTTGTTTGGAGTTTCGGGGGATAATGGTAAATGTGGATGTGGGTGAGAAGGAGTAGTAGGAGAAGCAGTTTTCCTACAAAGCATTCAGAGAAGGCATAAATTTTGAAATGAAGTGTTTTTCTTTCAGACATCTTTTAATTTTGTCGTCTTCTTTCATTTTGTAAAAGGGTATTATATCGAAATTTGGTTCCGTTGAGCCCGCACAACAATCGATGTGAGCGCTCACTTTAAGTTGTCGATATTCTTTATGGCGTATTTGTTGCCTATGCACAGTGAGTCTGTGTCGGAGTGTGTCCCCTGTTTCGCCAATATATTGTTCCCCACAGCCATGGCAAATTAAACAATATATGAGATTCTTTGTAGTGCATGTAAATGGAAAATGTATTTGAAAAGTTTCACTTTTGTGTTTGAAGATGATATGATTAGTTTCTTTCATATACGGGCAAGTTTTGCATCTTTTGTCGGTACATTTTTTAACACCATTTTTTATATCGAGTTGTGCTTTAGGGGCTGCTCGGGTTAACAATCGTTTTAGATTCGGGCTTTGGCGTTTACTGGATATCAAATGCACTGCTTTAAACTTTTGCTTTAATTCTCTGTCATTTGACAGGACGGTAATTGTGTCTTTTATCAGTTTGGAGATATTGGGATTATTAGGATTATGCGTGTGAATAAAAGATTCAGTATTTTCATTTTTTTGCTTACATGATCTTAGTTCTTCGAGAGACAACTTGTAACAAAACTATTCCTTAAAGCCTACATTTCATTATGTGTTTTACAAATACCCATCCTCGCTTACTATTATCATGTGTAGGCCTCGTGAATCATTATACGATGATCTTTGTGTGACTTTACAAAGGTTTGGATTGTACGGATTATAGGATTCTCTGAGAATCCTAACATTTTAGAGTTCTCACCGTACAACGCTTAGTCTAAGATTTAAACAAAGACTTATTAAGCCGTCAAAAGAACTACTGGACAATACCACACACATTGCCATTTGCATATTACTGTACTATACGTGTATATAAAAGCATGTCAAAACTATCAATGGCTCATTCACCTGAAGAGATTAAATCGAAAGCGCTTGTGAATTTTTATAAAAACATGCTTCTTGTGTGTGTATTCTATATGATGTTGTGAACTTTATTTTTCTACATATATATATATATATATATATATATATATACATATAAATAAATGTACAAAAATAAATATATAAATAAATAAATGTAAATAAATAAATAAATATAAATAAATATAAATAAATAAATAAATACATAAATAAATATACATATATACATTTTTTAAATATAAAGGGCTTGAAAAATGCTATGAAACCTTTGTCAAGTATATCGATAAACCAGTCGGCCACATTATGACCGCAACAAGATTCGTAAAGATTAATGAAAGTAATGTGACAACAAATATAATGATTAACAATGACGCTCATTCTCATCATCATAGAGATATCGTACAGATATTGTTTCCTTCAAATCTTCAATGCAGTAAGTTGAAGAAGATTCATTTACTATTCTTCTTCTTTCATATTAGGACCTTCTGGCTAGAGAGTTCCAGAAAGACGACCATATCTTGAAACTGGAGAAGGAATTGGCAAACCTTCAACAGAAGATGGATTTGGATTCCAAGTCTGAGGTACGTTTTTTTTTTAATAATGCGTCGAAAGAACAAAAACCAAAAAAATGTTTTGAAAATCATCATTCCCTTTTAGAAGCATCATTAAAACATTTGTAAATGTGTTACGTAATACCCTAGTCACACCAACATGACTGACACCAGGGCCATGTTTTATAAAACTTATTATCAATGACAACTGCCCCATTTCTATGACAAATTGGCACTCAGCCAATCAGATTCAAGGATTTCAGTAGCTTATAACAATTATTGCAATTTGTCATTGATAACATGTTTTTATAATAATGACAACAACAACAACAATAATAATAATTGTACTACTACTACTACTGCTACTACTAATAATACCACCACAACTAATAATAACAATAACACAGGAAGGAAAAGAAAGAAAGATTTCCAGATATCTAGATGCAGAGAGGCATTATTTAGATTTTAAGTCAACGAGAATAAAGAGAGAGATATATATATTATATGCATCTCGCTCCAATAATTTTCAGTTCCCAATCACCCTCAACATAGGAAAAAACGTTCTATGTGCCAGACTAAAGTTGACCTACTTTTAAATATAAATATTTTGACTAATAAGCAATACACATGACATCATACTGCAAAACATTTCGTCGTATTATTTATCTTTTTTTGTAGAATCTCCAAGATCTTGAAAAGGCGAATGCCAAACACATCGTCGAACTCCAGAACGAACTGGAGGACGTGAAGACCAAGAATCTAGATCTAGCCCTTGACCTGCAGGTAACAATCTTTTTTTGCTATGATTTGAAGATGGTACATAATGACACCTGTTTGGTTGGGGTCGATGAATATACTGATCAAAAACTTTCCAGAGGTGGATGTATGGACATAAAATTTTGTCTCCAGGTGCCCTTCTAGAAATAAGTAGAGTAAACTGGGTACCTGGTATATAGGATTTATTCATGAAGTAAGCGTGAGCTGCAAAAACAGCTGCTATAGTTAAAGATATAGGGAATATAATAATTAAAAAGAAATTCAAAACAGTTTTGAAGTGCATGATTTCTTTCTATTTTTTTCTCTCACTATGCTCGTACAAAATTGTCAAATTTAATGCCATGTTTCTTTTGATGGTTAGGAAGCTCACGATAAGCGCCATTCGGCCGACAATCGTGTCTCTAATTTCGAGAGCAAGATCCGTGATCTTGAGAAGGACATCGAAAATAAGACATGTGAAATTGAGGTGAGTAGAGAGTTTGCAAAACCGAAAAAATCCAGTAAGATTACGGAGTAGAGCTCTTAAATGAAACACAATAAAAATGCATACTCACCAATGATTATTACATTGAATTAATAACAGGTTGCATAAAAAGACGAAATTGATTGATTTTAATTAAGATAATTATCTTCTTATCAAAATTCACATCTGATTCGACTTTCACACATAGTTTCATCAACATATGAATCAAAAATTTATAAGTTATTTAAAGAGCTGTGCAAATCGAGAGATGACTCATAATACGGGTAACCTCGCTAGTCATAAGGACCGCTATTCATAAAGACCACATATTTATAAGGACTGCTATCCATAACGCGTGACTAAATGAATAGAGGCTTTGTATGAATAGCGGTCCTTCTAAATAGCAAGCAAACCATAGACAAATTACCTCACTATTCCTGAGGACCTCCATTCATAAGGACCACTATTCGTAACTATCCATGAGGACCGCTAATAACTCGTGTTAAATGAATAGCGGTTATCTAAGAATAGCGGTCGTTATGAATAGCGAGCGGACCCCTAATAATACACGATTGGAAAATAGCTTTGACGACAGACATGCTTAAATATATCTGTATCTAAAGCTTTTCTTCGAAATCATAAATACGTTGTATTCAAGACAATTATGCTTGGAAATATGGGGAAATATATTGTTTTCATGGTCTTAGGACTTACTGCAGCGCTACGAGGATGCTGAAGAGGTGGTGCTGAGTCTTCAGAGTGATCTGGATGAGACCAAAAAGAACTATAATGAGTCTCTGAATGCACAGATCAAAGTATGAATTCATATTTTTTATTCAATATTAAACATCATTGAAATTGTACATAAATAAATAAATTTATATATATATATATATATATATATATATATATATATATAGTGGAGAGATCTACGAAACAGGCTTGTCGGGTACACGTAGTTGTGTACTTTTCTTCATATATATTTATTTAGCTCTACATTATGTATTGAGCACTGTTTAGTAGCGAAAGTCGACCAATCCTGACTTATATATATATATATATATATATATATATATATATATATATATACATTTTTTTTTAAGTATAAAGGGCTTGAAAAATGATATGAAACCTTTGTCAAGTATATTGATAAACCAGTCGGCTACATTATGACCGCAACAAGATTCGTAAACATGAATCAAAGTAACGTGACAATAAATATAATAATTAAAAATGAACAAAGAAAGAGAAAGAGATATATATTATGTACATCCCGCTCCAAATAATTTCCAGTTCCCAATCACCCTCAACATAGAAAAAAGTTCTATGTGCCGGACTAAGGTTGACCTACTTGTAAATATAAATATTTTGACTAATGAGCAATACACATGACATCATACTGCAAAACATTTCGTCGTATTATTTATCTTTTTTTGTAGAATCTCCAAGATCTTGAAAAGGCGAATACCAAACGCATCGTCGAACTCCAGAACGAACTGGAGGACGTGAAGACCAAGAATTTAGATCTAGCCCTTGACATGCAGGTGACAATCTTTTTTACTATGATTTGAAGATGGTACATAATGACACCTGTTTGGTTGGGGTCGATGAATATACTGATCAAAAACTTTCCAGAGGTGGATGTATGGACATAAAATTTTGTCTCCAGATGCCCTTCTAGGAATAAGTACCTGGTATATAGGATTTATTCATGAAGTAAGCGTGAGCTGCAAAAACAGCTGCTATAGTTAAAAATATAGGGAATATAATAATTAAAAAGAAATTCAAAACATTTTTGAAGTACATGATTTCTTTCTTATTTTTTTCTCACTATGCTCGTACAAAATTGTCAAATTTAATGCCATGTTTCTTTTGATGGTTAGGAAGCTCAAGATAAGCGCCATTCGGCCGACAATCGTGTCTCTAATTTCGAGAGCAAGATCCGTGATCTTGAGAAGGACATCGAAAATAAGACATGTGAAATTGAGGTGAGTAGAGAGTTTGCAAAACCGCAAACATCTTGCAAGATTACGGAGTTGAGCTCTTAAATGAAACACAATAAAATGCATACTCACCAATGATTATTACATTGAATTAATAAAAAAATTTGCATAAAACTACGAAATTGATATATATCTTGATTTTAATTAAGATAATTATCTTCTTATCAAAATTCACATCTGATTCGACTTTCACACATAGTTTCATCAACATATGAATCAATAATTTATAAGTTATTTAAAGAGCTGTGCAGATAGAGAGATGACTCATAATATGGGTAACCTCGCTAGTCATAAGGACCACTATACTCATAAGGACCACATATTTATAAGGACTGCTATCCATAACGCGTGACTAAAATGAATAACGGTTTTGTATGAATAGCGGTCCTTCTAAATAGCAAGCAAACCATAGACAAATTACCTCGCTATTCCTGAGGATCTCCATTCATAAGGACCACTATTCATAACTATCCATGAGGACCACTATTCATAACGCGTGTTAAATGAATAGCGGTTTTCTAAGAATAGCTGTCCTTATGAATAGCGAGCGGACCCCTAATAATACACTATCGGAAAATAGCTTTGACGAGCGACATGCTTAAATATGTTTCATCAACATATGAATCAATAATTTTTAAGTTATTTAAAGAGCTGTGCAGATCGAGAGATGACTCATAATACGGGTAACCTCGCCGGTCATAAGGACCGCTATTCATAAGGACCGCATATTTATAACACTATGAACATGGCGAACAAAGAAGCGGACAAAATATACAGCTCCTCATTGTACCTTCCACACTTGCTCTGGTAGACAAAAGAACATCCCTTCATTGCAACTATGTAAAAATATGTAGAACAGGTGTCACATGCATATTCACCTGTTCTACTTATTTTACATAATAGCAATGAAATGAAGTTCTTTTGTCTACTAGAACAATTCTGGAGGGTACAATGAGGAGCTGTATATTTCGTCGGCTTTCTTTGTCATCGTGTTCATAGTGTAAGGACTGCTATCCATAACGCGTGACTAAATGAATAGCGGTTTTGTATGAATAACGGTCTTTCTAAATAGCAAGTAAACCATATAGACAAATTACCTCGTTTTTCCTGACGACCTCCATTCATAAGTACCACTATTCATAACTATCCATGAGGACCGCTATCCATAACTCGTGTTAAGTGAATAGCGGTTATCTAAGAATAGCGGTCCTTATGAATAGCGAGCGGACCCCTAATAATACACGATCGGAAAATAGCTTTGACGACAGACATGCTTAAATATGTCTGTAAAGCTTTTCTTCAAAATCATAAATATGTTGTATTTAAGACAATAATGCTTGGAAATATGGGGAAATATATTGTTTTCATGGTCTTAGGACTTACTGCAGCGCTACGAGGATGCTGGAGAGGTTGTTCTCAGTCTTCAGAGTGATCTGGATGAGACCAGAAAGAACTATAATGAGTCTCTGAATGCACAGATCAAAGTATGAATTCATATTTTTATTCAATATTAAACATCATTGAAATTGTACATATATATATCTTCATATATATATATATATATATATATATATGTATATATATATATATATATATATATATATATATATATATATACATTTTTTAAGTATAAAGGGCTTGAAAAATGCTATGAAACCATTGTCAAGTATATTGATAAACCAGTCGGCCACATTGTGACCGCAACAAGATTCGTAAAGATTAATCAAAGTAACATGACAACAAATATAATGATTAACAATGACCTTCATGCTCATCATCATAGAGATATTTTACAGATACTGTTTCCTTCAAATCTTCAATGCAGTAAGTTGAAGAACATTCATTTACTATTCTTATTCTTTCATATTAGGACCTTCTGGCTAGAGAGTTCCAGAAAGACGACCACATCTTGAAACTGGAGAAGGAATTGGCAAACCTTCAACAGAAGACGGATTTGGATTCTAAGTCTGAGGTATGTTTTTTTTTAAATAATGCGTCGAAAGAACAAAAAAAAAATTGTTTTGATTATCATCATTCCCTTTTAGAAACATCAATAAAACATTTGTAACTGTGTTGCATAATACCCTAGTCACACCAACATGACTGACACCAGGGCCATGTTTTATAAAACTTGTTATCAATGACAACTGCCCCATTTCTATGACAAATTGGCTCTCAGCCAATCAGATTCAAGGAATTCAGTAGCTTATAACAATTATTGCAATTTGTCATTGATAACATGTTTTATGAAACGGGACCCTGACCGACAACCATGACAACACTGTACCGGATTGCCAAGAAACGGTATTATGGAATCGGTTTAGAGTGGGTCTAGTGGTGTGCATGCGGTATAAGAGGAACTAAACTTGATATTCTATTTATGCTTTCTGAAAACATCTATTTTAGAACGGTTCCAAGGCTTTAAGTCTAGACCAGTATCCATTGAAGCTCCAGAAGAAAGCCTTTGATGAAGAACTGAAGGTAAGATACACTACTTTTCCTCTTTTCCTTTTTTTTAAATTGGAGTTTCGCTTCATTAAAGGGAAATTGCCTATGTCTTTGGCAATTTACTAGGATAAAGGCAGAACAATCAGAAAAAAATATTGCGGATAGTTAAGGAAATATATGAAATTTATGAATTATTGAAGCTAAGATCACTTATTATATGAAGATCCTTGCACTGACACGGTGGTCATGGTATGTGATGTAATGCATGGAGATCTTTCCCATTTGATTTGCACATAATTACTCAACACAAACTTGTAGGTGAAGTTAGTCGCTCGTTTGATACCATTCCATTTCTTTGTAAATAATGGCTTCTTCTTGCAACGTTTGTTTCAGAATCTTCGATCTGATGGTTATCAGAGGGACTACTATGTCCTGAAGCTAGAACAGGACATTGAAAACATGCAGGAGGAGAAAGATAGGTTGTATCAGGAGATACAGGTAAAATAGAAATGTAAAATTCATAATACACTACATTAAAATGGTAATTAACATTTAGCATGCATGTAAATAAAAATAGTGATAATACCTATTTTTATATGGCGCCTTCCCCGTTCAAGGTCCAGGTTAAAAAGAAAATTCCAACTTGCAGTTGGTCTAGGCACGTAATGATATATACCCAGATACTACTGCCAACAAATTTTTAAGAGCTCTAGACTGTAACTGCAGGGGAAAGGCGCTATAAAAAGTACTATGTATGTGGATTGAGTGTGATACATTCTTCTCCGTACTTTTTAAATGCAATCATTTTACACAATCGGTAGAAGTATGTAAATAGATAATATTATTCTAGACCAATATAATATCTATCGTTATAGCGGCGGTAACCATTATCATCATGATATTAATTTCTCACAGAGAGAGGGGTCTATGAAATACAAGCTGTGATTTTCAATGGACTCCTCCACTTATGTTTTTTTACTTTGCCTAATTTTACTGAAATTTTGATAGTATAATTGTTTATTATACATGTAATTACTTTACTTTATGTAAACATTTCTTATCGTAATGTTGTTTTCTATCATTTATAAACTTGTATATTTTACATGTTAGTTTGTTATGTAAAACACCAAAAGAAATTATGTGGAAATAAAAAAGACCTTGGAACCTTGAATGGCTGTGATGTGCTTCTATATCAATTTCGTAATTCCAGAACTCGTTTTCCAAGGATTGCGAGACCATCCCTCGCGACCAGGTTTTGAAACTGAAACAGGAGGTTGAAAAACTGAAGGAACAGAAGATCGAGCAGGAGTTGAAGCTGAAGGTAGAATGGAACTGCAATGATGACATTCATCTTAACGCTCAAAATCAAAGAGCTATTAACAGTCATAAAGTGTATAGTTGCCATTGAATTAGCTGTTTCTTATAATTGTTGAAAAGAGAGTAGAAGTAGAAATATCGTCTTCGTATTAGTAGAAGTAAGTACAGACTAATGGGGTGTTGCAAGAAAGTTACAATCAATTGCAAATCCCCTATATATTTGCAATCGATTGCAAATATGATACATGTATTTTAAATGGAACTTGCAATCAATTGCAAGACTTGCGACTGATTTGGGGGATTGGCAATTGATTGCAACTGTCTTGCAACACCCCCTTAAGTTGGAGTAAATATAGATACAAGTGCACGAGGTAGTCGTATTTGCTATTTTAATTAGTATTTTATTTTGATATAGCATGCATCATTAATGAGCTATATAACTATTCTAATAATACAAGAAAATTAAGCTGAAGCTATTTTAATTAAATTAATACAAGTTTCTTTGGGTTGTTTTCAACCTTTTATCTAAAGGACACCATATCCAAATCCGATGTTGAGATCTTTGAATCGAATAAAAGAGTGTCTGAAGTGCAGATGCAGAAGATCGAGCTGGATTCTAAGCTTAAGGTAATAAGCTGTAATCCGTCATGGAAAATAATCATCGAGCAATACTTAAAGGGATTTGGTAACTTTATTTAACGCATTTTTAAACCCAGTTAACGAAATGATAATGCCAGCGAGACCAAAGCGTAAGGCAAGAAGTAGTCCATATAATTGAAAGAAAAAAAATATGATATATAAAAAAAGATATACAAATACAGATACAAATGGATTTTTACAAACTGGGCTCCGTTTCATAAAACTTGTTATCAGTAACAACTGCCACATTTCTATGACAAATTTGCTCTCAGCATTCAGATGCAAGGATTTTAGTAGCTTTTAACAGTTATTGCAACTTGTTATTGATAACAAGTTTTATGAAACATGGCCCTGATAAGCATAAACTAATTGTGCATAATAAAATAGCATGGCCTCATAAAATGAAATCAAATGAAGATGTAACATCAGGAGGATGAAGTCATGTATTGCATCTGGGGAGTGTTTCATCAAGTGTCTTGTCAGTGATTTTTACTGACACATAATTTGCTCTCAGCCAATCAGATGCAATTTTATCTCACGTTCTTTGATGCAATTTCATGATATAATCAGTTCGCAGTCATGCTAAAATCCTAACATAAGCGTGTGTAATCAAAATTATCAATTTTACTGACACATAATTTGCTCTCAGCCAATCAGACGCAAGGATTTCAGCAGCTTATAACAGTTTCGGTAACAATTACTGACAAAACGCTTGATGAAATGCTCCCCAGGGGTGCAACTTTGGGTCAGAATACTTATTGTGAAAGAGAACGAGGGCCTCCTTAACAAGTACTGCCCAAAACACCTGCTAAATATATGTTTTCATCTCTGTATATTTCTCGTCTTAATGACTTGGTTCATGATGAACAGGAGGTAGGTGAGAAATATTCGAAGGCCAAAGATCGTGTCACTCAGTTAGAGAAAGATGTTGCCGATTTAGAGAGTCAGAAGAAGGAAGCAGACTCAGACAATCAGGTATATACAGAAAAGTTATCATTATCCGAGGCTCTATTAAAGATTTAAATATATGAGCATTATTTTAGCACCCACAAATTTTATATCATAATGCGTAATCAATAATGATGTCAATTACATCACCATGATTTTAAAACACATTACAGAATTTAATTTTATCTCACGTTCTTTGATGCAATTTCATGATATAATCAGTTCGCAGTCATGCTAAAATCCTAACATAAGCGTGTGTAATCAAAATTATCAATTTTACTGACACATAATTTGCTCTCAGCCAATCAGACGCAAGGATTTCAGCAGCTTATAACAGTTTCGGTAACAATTACTGACAAAACGCTTGATGAAATGCTCCCCAGGGGTGCAACTTTGGGTCAGAATACTTATTGTGAAAGAGAACGAGGGCCTCCTTAACAAGTACTGCCCAAAACACCTGCTAAATATATGTTTTCATCTCTGTATATTTCTCGTCTTAATGACTTGGTTCATGATGAACAGGAGGTAGGTGAGAAATATTCGAAGGCCAAAGATCGTGTCACTCAGTTAGAGAAAGATGTTGCCGATTTAGAGAGTCAGAAGAAGGAAGCAGACTCAGACAATCAGGTATATACAGAAAAGTTATCATTATCCGAGGCTCTATTAAAGATTTAAATATATGAGCATTATTTTAGCACCCACAAATTTTATATCATAATGCGTAATCAATCATGATGTCAATTACATCACCATGATTTTAAAACACATTACAGAATTTAATTTTATCTCACGTTCTTTGATGCAATTTCATGATATAATCAGTTCGCAGTCATGCTAAAATCCTAACATAAGCGTGTGTAATCAAAATTATCAAACTCATTTATCTTTTTTTCAGCGTCTTTCCAATAAGATCTCACGACAAAAGGCAGATATAGAGCAGCTCTTCGCAGAAAATGAACAAGTGATATTATTCTCCAAGGTCTGTAGGTCTTCATATCATATCTCCATCGAATACGTATCTAAGGAGCCTTAGTGTTTGTTAACTCATAATCACTTAATAATCTCATCTATTTAAACATTCTTTCACTATGTTCTTGTCATCCATCTGCTAACAGTAGAATGTACAAGAACATAGTTAAAATATGTTTTAAAAAAAGAACAGAAAAGGACAACGAAGAAGAAGAAGAAGAAGAAGGAGGAGGAGGAGGAGGAGGAGGAGGAGAGGAGGAGGAGGAAGAAGAAGAAGAAGAAGAAGAAGAAGAAGAAGAAGAAGAAGAAGAAGAAGAAGAAGAAGAAGTAATGATTATATAAAGCGTTTCCAGTATAGGCCCCTGAAACTGAAAATTGTTGTTGTTTTATTTTAATTTGTTTATCCCATTATTTATTTTTCACTCATTTTAAATAGAAACTAAATGAGAAATATTTCATGGAAAAAGATCGTCTCACTCAGCTGGGGAAGGAAGTTGCCTACTTACAGAGCCATTGCAACGAAAGAGAGTCAGAAATTCAGGTATAGGATATTTAGTAGTTGCCAGGGGCGTCATACTGGAGAAAAGGGGTGGCCCTGTTCTTTACGAATTGTTATTTTACTCAGGAAATAAATTCCTTTAATCTATGTATTCATATTTGCTTTGGTATAATCTTTCAGAGAGCTATGCTAGTTTAATATTGTTAGGATTTTTTTATTGAGCAAACTTTGTTCAAGCAACATAATTATCACCATTTTAAATAGTATAGCAATGCACCTTGGAATTTGGAGGCTATTAAAAGACCATGCTTAAAACTCTTTTACAATGGAGCACTGATCAAAAAAATGATTTATGTGGTTTCTGTAGTATATAATAGATAATACTTCCCTTTAAAGATAAGATAATTTGATTCTTGTATAAGGGTATAATTTGCTCCATCTTCCTTTATTTAGCGTCTATCCAAGTTGATCACAGAACACGAGGCTGACACACAGAAACTCGTGTCTGAGAAAGAAGAACTCAAGAATCATTTCAAGGTATGCTTCTTCTTCTCCATTTTCTTCTTGTTGCTCTTTTCTTTCTTTCTTTCATTATGAAAGTATTTTACACCTCTAATAATCTAAAATATTGGCGTTCCGGAGCAATTCAACGGGGTATTCTGTTTACCCTTATATGCTGGAATCCTCCCCAGGGAGTGGAGAATGTGCATACACTGTGTGCGGGCAAGCCAGAATCCTATGACCGGGGTAATAATCTATCTGTAAAGCGCTTAGAGACATCACCCATGTATTAGGCGCTATATAAAAGCGGATTATTATTATTATTATTAAAAACTGAACGAAAATTAGAAAATGTAATATGCAATTTATGTACATGCATTTAAAGAAAAGTTTTGACTTATGATAAATAATGTTGCGAGCATTACAAAGTTCGCTGCGTTTTTGGTATTCTCTGAAAACAGAGATTGTAATTTTTAAAAAATAAATGCTTTTTAATCGCTTTCATCCTCATTTTGGCGTAGCATCTGGAAAAGGATAAAGATGTAATTTCGACTGACTACACAACCGAAGCTTCTAGTCTCAAGTCAATGCCAAAAGATACGAAGACTGAAAACCAGGTAAAATAGGAAATATTGTAACACATGTCTATTTTCTTGATTGTAAAGAATTTTGTTCTTTGGAATAAAATTTAGCTTTGATTATGATTCCATAATACACAAAGCACACCGACAAACAAACAACAAATCAATATGAAATCAATCAACTTTCACCTGTAGGGCCTATAGTATTAATAGTTTGTCATAAACTCTATATTTACATCTTTAAGAACTCTATATCTCTTTATATCTTAACATTTCTCTTTTTAGTTTCTTCCTGTCTATCTGCTCCATTTCTCTCTTTTGGTGAATATGAAATTGTTTGAATTATAAAGTTGACATGTGAAGAACATTTTAAAAAGAATATATCCGAAAGTCTTTGAAATCTTAATAGCTTTTGAAAGTACATTGTTAAAGTATATATGGAATTGCCTCCGACAGGAATTTGGGGGAAAATCAGAAGAAGTCAAAAGAGAGGAAAAGCCACAGTACAGACTCCCTGTTATTTCGGAAGAGGAAGTGGCCGATATTGCGTCTCACCTCAAAGAGAAACCCCAGAAATTTCCGGTATGCACAAGTGAAACAAAAATGGAAAATTGGAAAAACTGAAAACAAAAAATATAGTGAAAAAATGTATATTACTTCTTAAACCAAATGAAATCTGATTATTTCTGTAACTGAAACAGGACTTGGTGCTATAAACTTAAGATCCCTGCCGCAGCACCAACGTCCTTCGCCTCGGCACACATTTTTGCCACACTCGACCTATAGGTGTAGTAAGTGGGTACCTGGTAGAATTTATTCCTTGAATGCACTGAGCGCTACGGTTGCCGGAGCTAAAGCCAGGGTAATAATATCCAAAGTCCTTTGGAAGCGCATAGAGGCGTTATATCATAATGTGTTATGCGTTATACAAGAACGGAATATTATTATTATTGTTATTTATTAAGTTAAGATCTTTTTAATCTACTGTGGTATTACTTCTTAAAGCCCAATAAAATCTGATTATTTCTGTAACTGAAACAGGACTTGGTGATATATATAAACTTAAGTTAAGATTATCTTTTTAATCCACTGTGGTTTAAAGTATTAAAAAGAAAGAGAGTTTTGGTGATTTTTTTAAATAAAAGATAAGTTTATCGTTTACGAGAGGATAATAACAGTAATGATTATTTCATGAATGTGCAGTACCCCTTTCTTAGTCACGAGGGCATCCTAACCTATTATATCAAAGTTACAAACAAACAAGACCCATGCAGTTATGTAACAATATACTTTTTTTGTTCAAGAAATTAAAGCTGAGCCTTCCAGGTGAGAATCAAATGGCAGCCCAATATGAAGCACTCGTGATCAGTTTGGTGGAGGAACAGAGCCTTCTTACAGTTCAACTTGAAGAATCTCGCAAGGAATTTAAGGTAAAAACAAAACAAATACAAAAACAAACAAAAAACAAACAAACAAACTACAAACCACAACAAACAAACAATAAAAAAATCAAATTAATCCTACCTAAATGTTTATACAAAGATAAATTGTGGGGATATTTGATTTATTTTTATCACTTGACACCCCTTGACAACTTTTCCGAAAGTAAATGAAAAAAAAAACAAAAACAAAAACCAACAACACACATTTTTTATTCGCACAGGCTTTGATGGATCAGTTTGATTCTGTCAAGGAAGAAAGTGAGAGAAAACAACAGGCCATTGCCCAACAGTTCCGCGAAGAAAATAAAGATCTCTCAAAGCAACTTGCCGACGCTCACCAGAAATGCCAGGTACAGTAATCAAACAAATAAAACACAGCGATGAAGAAATAGAAAATAGATTGTCACGTCTTAGACGGTTGAGCAATACTATATTGAAGTACCTATATTTTAACACATAGTCTCGCTTTGGGGATGCTCCAACAGGTTTAATTGGCAGTTTTAATGGAAATCTACAGATTTGCACTGGAAAAATAGATTTCATCATTATTGTTGACGCAGACTGAACGGGTGTTTTTTGCCGTTAGTAATCTTGATTATTATATTCTCATATTTGTGTTTGTGTAAGGTTAGGAATACATAAAGTATGATTTGAATGCTTTTCTAAGAAGACACAAGACATGATTATATTTTTGTGTGTCTTGGAGGAAGCGCGATGGCTCAGTGGTAGAGCAGTGGTCTCGTAACTGGGAGGACCAGGGTTCGAAACCAAGTGGATGCGCTAGTACCCTTTGGTAAGGCATTAATCCTTTCTCAGCTGTCAGGTAAAATAAACCATCAAACCATTTGTTCCCCTCTCTCCTCGCTTCCTCCCCCCCCCCCCCCCCCCCCCCCCCCTCTCTCTCTCTCCTCCCTGATCACGCATATAATTATGCAATATGTTCCCTTTGTTTTCAAAGGAATTGGAGGAGACATTCTCGGCTGAGAAACAAGAGAAACCCCCACATCGAGCAGACGATCTTTCAGCTCAAGTTAAGAAGCCTCAAGAACAATGCCAGGTATAGAATCAATACAATTTTAAAAACAAAGAAAAAAAAAACAAAACAATGTAACTTTCTAGCAAAGGGGCAAAACAACCATCATCATAATCATAATGCTAGTATATTTGTCTATTTACATGTTTACTCAATTTACATTCATGGGAAAGCACACCCCAATCGTCATATTTGTTTTGTCTTTTACAAAGAAACTCTTGAAATTGAGGATGCTTGTACATAATTCTGAAAAAAGGCCAACAAGACAAATGCTCGTCATGAAGCGATAACCCATCTTTGCAATTATGACAAATAAATATATACCTATAAATCCCATTTTTAAGGTACTGAATGAGAGCGTTACAGAAGTGAAGCAAGGGAAAGACCAAGTTGAAGAGGTCGTGGTCCGTTTGATGAAGGAAAACAGCTTTCTTACAGCTCAACTTGAAGATGCCCGCCGGGAATTTAAGGTAAGAATGAAAACAAAACAAAACAAACCCCCAAAACAAAACAATAAAAAAAAACTCCGATACGATACCAACGAACAAGCAAAAACTCCAACTCCAACACCGACAAAAACAAAAAGAAATATAAACTCAAATGATGCCAAAATATCGTAAAATGTTAGGCCTTATGATCTTTTATTGTTTTCACCATTTATAAAAAATGAAGCACAAAATATATTTTGCACAGGCCCTGGAGGATCAGTTCGAATTTGTCAACGAAGAGGGTGAGAGACAACAGGCCATGGCCAAGCAGTTCAGCGAAGAAAATGATAAACTGTCGAAGCAACTGAAAGATGCTCACCAGCAATGCCAGGTATAACAAAACAAAAGCAAATCAACAAATACCCCCCACCCCCCCCAAAAAAAAAAAAAATAAATAAATAAATAAATAAAAAAAAATAATAATAAATAAATAAATAAATAAATAAAAATAAATAAAATAAATTTTAAAAAATACAAGAAATAAAATTTAAAAAAAATAAAAAAATAATAAATAAAAATAACAAATAAAAAATATTTGTTTTGTTTTATTAATAAAATAAAATAAAATATAACAAGAAATATAAAAAAAGAAAGAAAAATTTAAAAAAGACGACTTGACGATGAAAAAGAAAATATGTTGTAAAGTCTTGCAAAATACCTCATCCATATTCTCTTTCGTTTTAGGTGACATTTGTGGTGAAAATTACCAACCTTATCTGAAAGAAACGTTTTTAGCATCGTTACTGAATCCGGGAATGATTTAGTTGCCGTTAATAAATTTGACAATTGTAGTGCCATGAGGCTCGGAATGCCAAGAAAACTCCCATTTTAATGATAATATAAGGAGACATAGACATGATTCCCCCTCCCTCCCCCCCCCCCCCCTCTCTCTCTCTCTCTCTCTGCTTCCCATCTCTCACTGATTGCAACAATTGTATTCCGTTTGTTTTGGAAGGAATTGGAAGAGAACCGTCCGACTGACAAAGAAGAGAAAGAACCGCATCAAGCAGAAGATCTTTCAACTCAAGTTAAGAAGGCTCAGCAACAATACCAGGTAAAAATACAAGTTACGAAGGAAAAAAGAGAAAGAATAAATAACAAAGCCATATAATTGCCAGAAAGGGGGCAAACAAAGATAACAACACTTGTATATTTGAATTACCATTCTTATAATAAATGGATGGAACAACCAAATCATCATATTTGTTTGAAAAAAACAGGAACTCTACTTTTATATACTTTTGAATTTGGCCATATGGAAGAATCACTTATTCATATACGATTTTAGTACTGCTAATCGATTCAGACATCAAGCTTTTAGAACTCTTATCATCAACACTTTCGAAGTATTCTCCCACTTTCGTTCCCTTATTTTGAGGACTTGAAAGAGAGATTCGCGACAGAGCTAGAGGAGATGACTAAAGCCCGTCAAGAACTTACTGAGCGCGCTGCCAACATGGCCAAAGAGACAGAAGTTCTCAAAGCTGAACTTGCTGAGGCTCACCAACAATTTGAGGTAATTTTGACCGATTTTAAGTGCTAATTTTAGCTCTTATGGATATTAACCTGGTCATAGACTTGTATAATTATGTTAAAAATATTTTCCTTTCTTAAAATCATATACTGTGCGTATCAATAAAGAGTATACCCAACTTTGACTGCTTCTAATTTAAAGGTTATAACCAATGTGACTTCTTAAATTTATTTCATGGTGAAAAGTAACTCGTTGCCTGTCCAGTGGTACCTTATTCATGATATTTCTGCCATGGATGACTGAGCACCAAAGTTTTTAAAAACGTGTTGTCAAAATCTCCTTGTTCCAAGTTTGGGCTGATGCAACGAATGTGGGTCAAGCCATGTGAATGTGTTACTTTAGCCTAAAATCATTTAAAAAGTTGAATTCCCCTTGATGCGTCAATGCTTCGTTGTTCAAAGGGATCGAGTATATCGAAGCTTTCAAATGACCTTATTTCAATTCATATGATAATCTTAATTTATTTTAACAGCATTCTAACCTCTTGTCTCGTGATAACTAAAAACTCTCTGCTCGTTTGTCCATTGCACCATTTCACCTGCATAAGTAGTCTAGTTCTGGACTCTTTTTATTGATTTTTAACTCACCTGAGCCTAAGGCTCGAGTGAGCTATTGCGATGGAAATTTGTCCGTCGTCCGTCGTCCGTCGTCCGTCGTGCGTCGTGCGTCGTGCGTCGTCCGTTAACTTTTTACATTTTCATCTTCTTCTCCAAAACCCATGATCGGAATTCAACCAAACTTGGTAGGAATCATCCTTAGGGGTAGGGGACCCAAAGTTGCTAAAATGGTACATGTGGCCCCCAGGGGGGGGGGGGGGGGGCCAGGGGGAGGGCCCCCAATTGTAAAAGCTATGTAAATTTCAAACATCTTCTTCTCCAGAACCAGGCATAGCTCAGACTTGGTATTGTGTATGGAGATACCTCTATAGATGAAGAATGAATGTTGTTCATGAAATTTCTCTGAGTGGCCCTATAGGGGCCCTGTGGGGGTAACATACTGGAGGGGGGGGGGGGGGGCGCTGCCAGGCAAAATGTACATTCTGATCTTCTTCTCCAAAACACATGATCGGAATTCAACCAAACTTGGTAGGAATCAGCCTTAGTGGTAGGGGACCCAAAGTTGCTAAAATGGTACATGTGGCCCCCAGGGGGGCCCAGGGGGAAGGCCCCCAATTGTAAAAGCTATGCAAATTTCAAACATCTTCTTCTCCAGAACCAGGCATAGCTCAGACTTGGTATTGTGTATGGAGATACCTCTATAGATGAAGAATAAATGTTGTTCATGAAATTTCTCTGAGTGGCCCTATAGGGGTCCTGTGGGGGTAACATACTGGAGGGGGGGGGGGGGGGGCGCTGTAAGGCAAAATGTACATTCTGATCTTCTTCTCCAAAACACATGATCGGAATTCAACCAAACTTGGTAGGAATCATCCTTAGGGGTAGGGGACCCAAAGTTGCTAAAATGGTACATGTGGCCCCCAGGAGGCCCAGGGGGAGGGCCCCCAATTGTAAAAGCTATGTAAATTTCAAACATCTTCTTCTCCAGAACCAGGCATAGCTCAGACTTGGTATTGTGTATGGAGATACCTCTATAGATGAAGAATGAATGTTGTTCATGAAATTTCTCTGAGTGGCCCTAAAGGGGCCCTGTGGGGGTAACATACTGGAGGGGGGGGGGGGGCGCTGCCAGGCAAAATGTACATTCTGATCTTCTTCTCCAAAACACATGATCGGAATTCAACCAAACTTGGTAGGAATCAGCCTTAGTGGTAGGGGACCCAAAGTTGCTAAAATGGTACATGTGGCCCCCAGGGGGGCCCAGGGGGAAGGCCCCCAATTGTAAAAGCTATGCAAATTTCAAACATCTTCTTCTCCAGAACCAGGCATAGCTCAGACTTGGTATTGTGTATGGAGATACCTCTATAGATGAAGAATAAATGTTGTTCATGAAATTTCTCTGAGTGGCCCTATAGGGGTCCTGTGGGGGTAACATACTGGAGGGGGGGGGGGCGCTGCCAGGCAAAATGTACATTCTGATCTTCTTCTCCAAAACACATGATCGGAATTCAACCAAACTTGGTAGGAATCATCCTTAGGGGTAGGGGACCCAAAGTTGCTAAAATGGTACATGTGGCCCCCAGGAGGCCCAGGGGGAGGGCCCCCAATTGTAAAAGCTATGTAAATTTCAAACATCTTCTTCTCCAGAACCAGGCATAGCTCAGACTTGGTATTGTGTATGGAGATACCTCTATAGATGAAGAATGAATGTTGTTCATGAAATTTCTCTGAGTGGCCCTATAGGGGTCCTGTGGGGGTAACATACTGGAGGGGGGGGGGGGGGGGGCGCTGCCAGGCAAAATGTACATTCTGATCTTCTCCAAAACACATGTTCGGAATTCAACCAAACTTGGTAGGAATCATCCTTAGGGGTAGGGGACCCAAAGTTGCTAAAATGGTACATGTGGCCCCCAGGGGGGGCCCAGGGGGAGGGCCCCCAAGTGTAAAAGCTATGTAAATTTCAAACATCTTCTTCTACAGAACCAGGAATAGCTCAGACTTGGTATTGTGTATGGAGATACCTCTATAGACGAAAAATGAATGTTGTTCATGATTTTTTTTCTGGGTGGCCCTATAGGGGGTCTGTGGGGGTAACATACCGGAGGGGGGGGGGGGGGTGGGGCAAGTTGTCCGCCATCCATAAACATTTTACATTTTAAGCTTCTTCTCCAAAACCCATGATTGGAATTTAACCGAACTTGGTAGGAAGCTCAGACTGGGGGGGGGGGGGGGAATTATGTTAATTTCTAACATCATCTCATGTACATCCTCTTAGTTGTTCCAATTTCTAACATATCTCCTGGTGGTGCTAGAGAGAACATGCACCAGATGTGAATTGATCCACCTCAGGTGAGCGTCGTGCCCCTGGGGCTCTTGTTTAATTAGCCGACTATATGCGATAAGCCGAGTGATGGCACGATCCCGAGAACCTGTTGGCCCCGAAAACAGGGGCCAACAGGTTCTCGGGATCGTGCCATCAAAGTTGGGTATACTTTTTATTTTTATTTTTGTTGTGGTTGTCTGTAGACGAGAAGAAAAACAAGTTGCGTAATCAAGACTGTGTTTGTCAGTTATAGAGTTCAGCCACTCTCCCCTCTCCACCTCCCCCTCTCCATATCTATTTCTACCCCTCTTAGCGTGCTATATCCCCTTGCCTCCTTGTCTCTTCCACCATCTATCACCATCCTTATTGTAAACATCAAACTGAGTCCACCGTATATTTTTCCATCTATAGGAAACGCATGAGAGAATGATCCGTTTCCAGACACTTGGGGACGAACTGGCCGAAGAAAATTACAACATTACAGCTGAGATTGGAATGGCTTGCAGGGATTACCAGGTGTGTAATAAAAGTTTAAAGTAACAGGAAGCATCCAAACTAAATTTATCTTTATTTTATGATTGAATAATAATTCGATAAGATGATCTTAAGGTAATTTTTCTTTCGTCTGTTTCTATAAAATATACCTAGGCCTTTGTTTTGATGATGATTCGAAGCGCTTACAAAGCTGGCACCAAATTTTACAAACAAAATGTTTGTCCTAAAGATTGTTTTAATAGATAGAAAACAGTTCACATTAATGTCATCTTCCTTTAATAACATTTTCACCTCTGCATTTTTCCGGAAAGACACTGGACGGTGAATTTACATCTGCGAAAGAGGAGCACGAGAAGCAAGTTACAAAGATGCAGGAGGAAAATGACTACCTTTTAAGTGAACTGGCAACCCTCCGCAATCGATGCAAGGTATAATCTTTGACCTATACATTTGAAATACAATCATCCTCTTCAGAGGTGTAAAGTTACACCCTCTTAGGTAAGATAAAGTATTATAGTTCTTTCGAAGGGTGTAATATTGTACCCATCTATATGGTCCAATATGCGTGTCAACTTATGAATGCAAATTTCCTTACCCGAAATGCACTGATGAAGACAGTGTCATAATGTTTCAAATACTACAACGTTCAACTATTCGGCGCGAGAGTGCATTCTAGGCATATGGCTCCCCTCTCTTCACGCTCTCTCTGTGAAACAGACGAATGCTATTAGGATCCATTAATTTACGCTTTTATTTTAAGACAAAAATCTGGATACACTCTAGATTAAATTAACATGGTTACCCTAGTCCCGAACACTTCCCCCTTCTTTTTCAAAACTCATTTCAAATTTCTCATATTTGCATTAAAAGTGCATTGAAGGGAAACCTGAAATGTGATTTTGAGCTACTGTGGAGCTACAGTTTCATTCACATTCAAAGGAAAACAATGTAAGAAAAAAAATTGAACCACACTTACAGGAACTAGAGGAATCAGTTGAAGATATGTCAGACCGGAATGAGAAAGTGAACAAAGAAGGGAAAGATGATGGACTGTCTGAGGAGCTAGAGATAAGCCTCCAACAATATCAGGTGAAATATCTTCCCTAAAAAGTCATGTTTAACAATTTTATTTTGTATGAATCCATGCGTGAGTCTGTAGAAAAAAAGCTTTGAAAGTTATGCTGATAGGTTTCAAGCAAACCAATTTTTGCTTGATTGTATTGAACTCAATAAATCTTTTGATCCATCGTTCTAAAAACAGACATTTTAAGAAAAAAAAAATCATTACCACATTGTATAATATACGGCAGTCCCAGAGATTAAAAATGGACAACATTTCATATGTAAATGAAGACAGGAAAACCAAATTCGAATTGCTAACAAAAAGTATATAATAAAAAAGAGGGGAAAATAATTCCTTTCATAATTGCTAATTTGTTTGGTTCGATGAAACTTTGCAGTTGATATTGAAAAGTCATGTTTCGAATAGAACATTTTCCCTTCTCTCATTTCTTCTTCCTTGACATCTTCTTCTTCTTCTTCTTCTTCTTCTTGCGGAAGGACGTGTGTCTAAGTTGCTCTAGACTTTTGTAAGTTTTTACCTTAATATCCTGTCGTTTTTACAGGTTTACTTTACTAAGTGTCTTTATACACATTTTTGCTGTAATACCAGATCAAGTCCACCTTTTGTTGGGTTTTTTTCTGTGGTTTTTAAGTCTTTTTTTGTTACTTTGCTTAAGTTTTTTGTGAGGCCAACATGGCCACCGGGGTCGAACAGGCCTCCGGGACGAGCCGGGGACCAGTACGGCTCAGGTTTATGGCTCAGCCCCGGAGCCGTTCAAGTCTGTTAGGCGAAATAATGGAATTTCTTTCATTGCTGAGCAACATGTTCCCATTCGTGACTATGTTAAAGCGTTCGCACAAACCACACCTGCACAAAGTATTGTTTCTGCTTCTCGCATTAGTAATCAGCGGATTGCCATTTACCTCAATTCCAGAGATGCAGTCTTGCGTGCTGTGGACAATGGCATCACTTTCCAAAACTCATTCATTGAGGTCTCTCCACTTGTATTGCCAACAACAAGGCTAACAATGTCTAACGTTTATACGGAAATTCCGAATTCCGTTTTAGTGAAACAAATTTCTTCTTTCTGTAAAGTAGTTTCTCAAATTCGCCCTATTCCTGCTGGCTTTAAGGAAAAAGATTTTTCTCACATAATGTCTTTTCGTCGTCAGGTACAAGTTTTGATTAATCCTAATGTCACCCCTCCCGGTTACATTAATTTTACTCATCTAGGAATCAATTATCGTGTTTTTATTTCCACGGAGGCAGCTCGCTGCTTTATGTGCGGAGAAGTTGGCCATCTTAGTACAAACTGTAAAAAAAAGCCAGCTCAACAAGATGAGCCTACAAACTCCACCCCCCATTTGGTGCAGAGCAAAGGAAAATCTGATCCACGTCATCCTTCCAAGCAGTCTAGATCTCTGACTAAAACCTCAAGTCGGGAGCAAACCCAAAATGTTATTCACCATGGTGATGCTCTTGCGCCCCCCTCTCCGGACCCCTCTCCGCAACCTAAGCCTTCGGCTGCAACTGTGCGAGAGACCCCAATGGAAAGTAACCAGGGCTGATATTCATAAAACCCTGCTAAGCCTAGTTGGCAACTATGTTTGGCCTTAGCTGCCAACTAAGCCTAGTTGGATACTAAATGATATTCATAAAATGCCGCTAAGCTTAGTTGACTGCTAAGTTGTCTGCTAACTTTAGAGGTGATATTCGGTACCTCTAAGTCACTAGTTGACAACTAAATCTTTCATGTGTATGCTTGACTCTGACGTGAAAGCATGGCTTGAAGGATTCTTGAACTGGTACAGTTGCATCGTGCAATGAGGAGGGAAAGAGTATTCAGAGACAGGCGTAATCCAATTGATATTTTTACTGATGATGAACTGATCAAGAGATATCGATTTTCACGGGAAGGCATAATGTTTATAACGGATTTAATAGCACCAGAGATTGACCATCCAACTAGACGTAATCATGCACTACTTCCGTATCAGCAGGTGCTGATTGCATTACAGTATTATGCAACAGGAACATTTCAAATGGTTGTTGGTGACCCCATACAAGTCTCTCAACCAACATCCTGCCGAGTTGTGAACAGAGTCTCACGAGCACTATCTGGGAAAATTAACAACTTTGTAAAGTTTCCTGAACAGGGGCAAGTTGACGAAATTAAAGATGGGTTTTACAGGATCAAGAACTTTCCAGGTGTTATAGGCTGTGTTGATGGGACACATATTTGGGTAATTTCACCCCATCTTAATGAAGCTGACTATGTGAACCGGAAAGGTTATCACTCCATAAACGTTCAAGTGATATGTGACCATAAGGGGAAATGGATTAACATTGTGGCAAGGTGGCCTGGATCGGCACATGACAGTCGTGTTCTGAGATCAAGCCGAGTGTGGGACATCATGGAAGCTGGGGGTATCCGTGGACGTATCCTTGGTGACAGTGGTTACCCATGCAGAAACTGGTTGATGACCCCACTTCTTAACCCACGAACTCAAGCCGAACGTAGGTACAACTCTGCACATAAAAGGACCCGAGTGTTGGTTGAACAGGCCATCGGGAGATGGAAACGTCGATTTCACATTCTGCATCTAGAAAATCGGATGAGAAGTCCTGAAAGTGCCTGCAGGGTCATTGCAGCTACAGCTGTTTTGCATAACATTGCCCTGGATAGAAATGAACCGGAAGTTGCAGATATCGAACCTGGCCAGCACCAACCCAATGATGAGTTCTATGAAGGCCAACTGAATGGACCAATGACAAGAAATTACTTAATCCAGAATAGATTTAATTAACTTTATTGAACAATTTAATGGACATTCACAAGTACGTGTCTACAGTTTGACAATAGACTCAATCATCACTTTCAACAGTTTCATTACCAACTTTTCGCTTTAGTAATTCAATTTCCAGTTTCAGTTTTTCTTGTTTTAGGAGGAGATTCTGACGCTTAATCAATAGATTTTCTTTTTCAATTTCAACTGAGATTTCAAGTGAGATTACATAACTAAAAGTGCTGCAGGTGTTGACGCGTGTTGTAATTTGCGGTTTGGGACACGGCCAACTGCTAAGTTAACAACCAACTAAATCCTAGTTGACAACTACCTGGCACTGTCCCTAGCAGGGTTTTATGAATGTGAAAATAGCAGGAAACTATGGAGCAGGCAACTAGGCATTTAGCAGCCAGCTAAGGCCTAGTTGGCTGCTAGTTTAGCAGGGTTTTATGAATACCGGCCCAGGATGCCGAGAGCAAACGGCCTTCTAAAGAACTTTTGCCTCCCTCAACCAAGGAGTCATCACAGACCCATTCCCCTCATGCAGCCCCTGTTTGGGGCTCACCACCCGTCCCTTCGAGACTTTTCTCTGACGTTGTTGCTAAAAGGAAACAATCTACCATTCCTCTTTTAGAAGACTCCCCCAAACTTATGCAGCTTGTTTCAGATACCCCTTCACGGAAAATGATGAAAAAGGTTTCCTCCCCTGTATCATCAGAGCCCATTTCCCCTACCCCTGCCTCACACCGTACATCACCTACATCATCAATTCCACCCTCCCCAGCCTCAACAACAGGTACTGCTGATACTGATGATGTTGTGTTAGAAGACACACAGTCCGATGATGACTCCTTGGATTGGGCCTCTTCTTTTCGTCAAGTCAAGGACCCCTTTCAGAAAAAGAACTGATCAAATTCCTTAAAATAGTCAAAGCTCGGAAAAAACCTTTAGAGGTCGCTAGGAAATTTACTTCGAATATACCAGGACTTGTAAGACAATTGAGGCCCCTGCGTAAAAGTCCTCTTTTCACAAAGAGTACACAGCAGCGGATCTTTAAATTGATTAAAAATCTTGATGTGTAATCCTTTCATTTTATGTGTACTATGGACGTAGGCCTACATTCTCTTTTTGCCTTACTTATGACGTTGTCGTTGCTCACTTTCAACACTGGAGGCTGTTCCAATTCCACTAAGAATGCCTCCATTTTCTCTTATGTTGACAAATTGTTTTTTGACTCCGATATTGTTTTCTTGCAAGAAATTAATGAATTATCCCGTAACTCACATTGTTGGAAATTGTGGACTTCTTACAGCCCCTTTTGTGCTCCGGGTTGTACTCGGGGCTCTGGGGTTGCCACCCTTGTAAAGTGTAGACAATGTAGTGTTTGTGAGCATCAAATTATTTTTAACAATTATATTCTCTATGTAAAAATTGAATTTGACTCTAATATTTATCATTTGTACAATATTTTAATGCCACAGGATGACAGCTTTGCTCTTGAAGCTATCAATTCTCTTATTGTTCATGTTAATCAATGCAGTGATGGGTTTATTATTTTTGGTGGAGATTTCAACTGCACCATTGACCCTTCATTGGATAGATTTTGTAGGCCTACTGAACACAGAACAAAATTATTTTCTTCTCTCAAACATATAATTGAAAGTATCAACTTATGTGATAGCTGGCGTAGATTGCACCCTTTCGAAAAGAAATACACGTGGCATAGAAACAACCCCCATAGCATATATGGCGTTTCCAAGGCAAGACTTGATCGTTTTTATGTACCTCTTTCTTTAGTACCTTCAATTTTTTCTTGCCGTATTCTTCCATGTTCTCTTTCTGATCATTGTGCAGTTTCCCTTAAAATTAAAATTCCTCCAAAGAAACCGAGAGGAAGTGCTTTTTGGCATTTTAATAATTCTCTTCTTGGAGATAATGAGTTCATAAATATAATTACTCATTTTTGGTGTGACTGGCAAAAACAGAAAACGGATTTTCCGAATATTTTGTCTTGGTGGGATTTCGGTAAATCTCACATCAAATCGCTCAGCCAAATGTATGGTGCTAAACTAGCAAATGAAAATAGAGAAGCTTTTCTAAAAATAAATAAGTTTATTGATGAGTTGCAGTCTGCGCCTGTTTTCACACCTGACATTCAGCGGGCCCTGGCTGAACAAAGAAATGAATGTAACAATCTTTTAAAGAATCAAGCCAAAGGTGCCCTTGTCAGGTCACGTTTTCAATATGCTAATGAGATAGACACAAATTCAGCCTTCTTTTATGGTCTTGAGAAATCTAATTCTTCTTTCAAGACACTCACTCGCACTCGTCTTCCATCCGGTGTTGTTACAGAAGATTAGAGTGAAATTAAAAGTCATGTTCGAAACTTTTACAAGAATTTGTACTCTCGTACTCCTATTGATATTGATTCTGTTAACTCTATTTTAAATGATTTATCGAAACTCGACCCTGAAGATTCTAAATCTCTTGATTCTCCTTTGTCTATTGACGAATTTGATATTGCTGTTACCCAACTTGGCAAAAACAAAACACCTGGTCTAGACGGCCTTTCTTCTGAATTCTATCAGACGTTTTGGCCGTTAATTAGGAATGATCTTTTTTCTGTGTTTCAATATGCCATAAATTCTGGATGTCTTCCTAAGTCACTTTGTAAAGCTGTAATTACATTAATTCCTAAAAAGGGAGATCTAGCAGATATTTCCAACTGGCGTCCAGTTTCGTTACTTAACAATGATTATAAGATTTTTGCAAAGGTTTTGGCTAATAGACTTAAAACACATATATCGAAAATAATATCTGAAGATCAAACATATTGTATTCCTGAAAGAACAATATACGACAATCTTAGTTTAATTCGTGACATTATTCACTTTTCGAATTGTAATGACACCCCCTTGCTATTGTTAACTTAGATCAAAAGAAAGCTTTTGATAACGTCGATCATAGTTACCTCTTTAATACAATGAGGAGTATGGGCATTGGTAATTTCTTTATTTCTTGTATTCAACTTCTGTATAATGACGCAGAGGGCCTAGTCAAAGTGTGTGGCTCTCTTACCGCACCTTTTCCCTTTGAAAAGGGCATCCGACAAGGCTGTCCTTTGTCCGGTTTATTGTATTCTCTAGCTATAGAACCTTTTATTCATAAGTTAAAAATGAATCTTGATTCTTCATGTTATGTTTTTCCTAATAACAGTGGAAATGTTGCTGTTTCAGCCTATGCTGATGATATATCAATTTTTGTAACCAATGATACAGGTTTTGACATTATCTCTAATACATATAATCTTTTCAGTAAGGCATCATCCGCTTGCCTTAATCATGCAAAATCACAGGGACTGTGGGCAGGATCCTGGTCCAGACGGAAAGATAAACCTCTTAATTTTCAATGGAATAATGAGGGTTTACTTTTTCTTGGGGTTCATCTAGGCAATAGTATTAGTTATGTGAATAATAACTGGATTAAATGCAAAGAGAAACTAAACAAAACTCTCTCTCGCTGGAGTTATCTTGTTTTTTCCTTATCCTTAAAAGGAAAGATTATTGTCGCTAATCAGTTAGCTTCAACTAAACTCTTTCATTGTTTGGCTATTGTTTCTCCTCCTCCTCATATCCTGGATGAACTCCAAAGATTGCTTATTGATTTCATTTGGTCTAGAAAAAGGCATCTTTTGAAGTCAGAGATTTTATTTCAACAACCTAACAAAGGTGGACTTGGTTTGGTATGTCTCCAAGCACGGAGCCTTACCTTTCGGTTTACTTATTTACAACGCTTTTTAAAACTCTATTCTCACCCCGCGTACTCATTTTGTTCTTATTTTTTAAGACGATACAAAAAACTTGATTTCAATTATCAATTATTCTTAATTGAATTAGACCCAAAGTACTATACCAGTCTCCCTTGTTTTTATTCTGAAATTTTGCGTGCTTGGACTCTCTCTGGAGCTCGCGTAGACACATCGTCCTTCTCTGTCAACCATGTTTTAAATATTCCTTTAAATTATCATCGTTTCCTTTATTGTACATCGAGTGGCGTTAACAGTTTCCCTTTTAGACTTTTTGCATGTGGAATTAAACTCGTCAAACATTTAGTAAACAACAATGGCACTTGGCTTCGAGCAGCAGATGTGGTCTTCTCTTCTGTTCTACAGCGTCCATCCCTTCGCCTCCTTGAGTTTGAACTTTTAAGACTTCAGGCTGTGGTTTCAAACATTTTCCCTGAGTTTTTCTCCACCAATGGACTGAGAATGTCTTCCGTCACTTCACATCTTCCGAATTTGGCTATGTTGACTGCACCTATTGTGACTCCTTTCTCTTTTGTTATTGACACCAAGAACATGCTTAACATACCGAGTAAATTAGTTTACCATATCTTCAATCGAGCTGTTAACTTTCTACCGAGAACTCAATTTACTCACTGGCATGATATTGGGATGCTTTCCCCGTCTACGTCAATAAACTGGACTGAAGTCTATCGTTATCCATCGTATAAGAAAGACGGTGACATTCAGTATAAACTCTTGCACAATGTTCTTCCATCGCTTGCTGTTCTCCATCATCTCAACCCAGACATCTCTTCTTCATGTGGTTGGTGTGGTGAAAAAGGAACTATTGTTCATCTTTTCATCGAGTGTTCTTCTATTCAGCCTGCTCTTGATCTTCTGCATCATCTTCTCTCACGTCTTCTTCCGAACGTTAAAATTGACTTTGATCTGTACTGGACTCTACTTTCACATGCAGGAGGTCGTTGTCGGGAAGCTGTACGCCTTTTCAACTACCTTATTATCAGTTTTAAAAGTACATTGTATTGGCTTTATCGTACTACCCGTTTTTTCGATCCTGTTCCTTTTGGACTTTCAGAATAAAAAACAGGATAATTATTGATTATGAGTTTTACAAAGTGCAAAATAATTTGGCTTTATTTCACAAAACTTGGTCACATAACAATGTACTCTTTCTTTCAGATAATACCGGTATCACAACATGGTTGATTTAATATGTTGAAGAGGCTCTATACATGAGCCTTATCCCCCCCCCCCCCCTTGATGTCTTTTGGCATCACTGAGTTGTTCAGACAATACCGGTATCATAACATGGTTGATTTAATATGTTGAGGCTCTATATATGAGCCTTATCCCCCTTGATGTCTTTTGACATCACTGAGTTGTTCATGGTTTTTTTCCTTTGTTTCTATTGGAGATTATTTCTTTACTTGTATTACCTATTATGTACTATACTGGTAAAACATACGATCACTGTAAGTGTAAAGTGCATCATTGTTTTATGTGTTTTGTTTGTAAGTTTTATTATATTTGTAAATAAAGTTTTATTCTGAAAAGTCAAAAGTCTTCTTCTTCTTTTTCTTCTTCTTCTCCTTCTTCTCAGGATTTGGAAGAGGAATTGGCAAGCAAGAAGCTAGAGTTCCAGAAAAAGGCTGCCAAGTGGGAGAAAGAAAGAGCCCATCTCTTGAAACAACTCGAAAGTCGTCCAATTGTATGCCAGGTAATTAAAGTGACAGTGATCAGTATCACAATCATGACAATAGTGTTTATGGATTGATTTAATTTGATTGATTAATTTAAATTCACATTAATTCCTTCTCATTATTGGTAAAATGTGGTAAACATAGTGATCAGTACAGTAAATAATAAATCTGGAAAGCAAAGCTTGTGTTGGGAACGCCGGCACCATATAAAACCAAGTTACTGTAAGATCATGAACATTATAAATATGAATTATTATTTCCTAGATATTGGTAATAGATATTAACGAATAACATTTTGCCTCATTAATTAATAATGATAAAGGAAGAGATAAGGAAGCTATAAGCAAGATACTAATCGGATGGCGCAAGCGCTTGAGAATAAAGTTAAATCTCCACGTATCATAAAGTACTTCAAAATACCTTTAAAAGTATACAATACTGATAATTACGTTGATATTCAGGAACAAGGTTTCAGTTTGATAAATGATTTGTAATGCACATTAACCAAAATGTGACAAGAACAAATTGACAAGCTGCACTTGTTCTTCTTTTAGGATGGCAATGCTAAACCTATTGAGATTAAAGGCGCTCCGGAAAGCTGGAAGAACAAATTACTGAGCTTCAGAAATACAAGAAAGAACTGGAAGAAAAACTTCAGACTGCCCAAAAAGAGCGAGAGGTAAACAAAAATATTTCAACAAAAATGAAAACACTGTCAACGCTATCGACCGGAAGAAAAAAAATCGTAGCATGATTTTGCCTTACTGCGCAGAGAGCTTAATGGTTTTGTAAACATGTATAATGGATAATCTAAGAAAACAGTGAATTTTCACTCTATGGCCACTGTACCTGAACTCTCCGGGAGTCACATTATTGATCAGTTGATTTTTTTGTTAAGAGAGAGAATTTTACAGAGAGGAGTCTATATCAAGGGGATGTTTTGCTTCATAACGAGTTGATAATGACGAATTATGATTCGCTAAGTTTGATATGAGGGGAAAACGTATTAAAGGAGAAAATCAAAGTTCGTGTTCATTCTATCCACGATCTTGTCAACCTTTTCTAACAAACAAAAAACAACAATAACAACAACAGACAAACACAAAACAGAGAGCTAGATGTCTTCAGAATCACTTAAATTCGTGTCCATGTGGTTCAGTGTACGTACGTCATACTTTTAATCCTTCATCTCAAATCAGGCACTGACCGAGAAAAACCAGACAGTTATGGACAAAGTGAAAGAAATGGAAAAACTCAAGAAGGAAGTTGAGGAGAAGAAGAAGAAGCTAGAGTTTGATTTGAAGGTATATCCGTGACTTTAAAAATCTTCATCGATGAGTTTATTAGCTTGTATTTTTTTTGTAGCTATCACCTTGCAATATACTCTCTTTCAACATTGAAAGGAAAAAGGTTCACTCATTTCCATTTTCACTTGTTTAGGAATGAATTGATTTATTCTAGAGCGCACTCTAAAAATAAAAGAAGGAATTTTTATTCTATTTTCCCTCCATTTTCACTCCGGCGGGTTGTCAAGTCAGTGATCACTCGATTTTCCCCCCAAAATGCACTCCCCTTCTCTTATTCTTTATTCCACTTTTACCCTCTATCCCCCGTTCTCCCATGGTCCCTTCTCCGTTTTCTTCTACCCCCTCTCTTTCTCCATATCTATCTCTACCCCTATCTTCCCCCCTCTCTCCCCCTGTCCCTAGGTTGATCCATACGTTTACTCACATTGTTATTCTATTAAACAATACATAAAAACAAGTGTATACCACTATCAACAACTGCAATTTGGTTCCTTGACAATACTGATATATTCTACCTTACCCTAGTATATTATCGTTTGATCCAAAGCTACTTAAAGTCTAGTGCCCATATCGTATAACACAGGTCTGGTATAACATCTGTTTTTTATGTGTTTTTTATTATAGCTTACAAAGAAGAAAGTAGAGACTGCCTTCTCGATGACCGACGATTACAAGGCTGACATCGCCGATATGAAAGTTCAAAACAGAGGCCTCCAAAACCAAGTGGACTTCCAGAAGAATAAAAATGAGGTGAAAAGCATGATTTCAGAAGATGGAATCAAAATTTATATATATATATATATATATTTATATATATACATATTATATATCCTTAGTCAGATCTCCCAGAGAGACGGTTTCTAAGCAACCTATATCTGACTGAGGATGCGCGCTAGAACTATTACTATTTCAATTATTTGTATCATACCTTATCATTTATTGTTCTCCTGAAGAAGACGCCAGGGAGCGCCGAAAATTTGAGTGTAAAAATAAAATTGGCCACAATGCATTACAAACGCTTTTAGCAGTTTTCTTTTAATTTTTTGTGATTCGTGCCGATACGTGAAACCTTAACATATTATGTATCAATATTTAGAGAATTAAGTTTTAAATTTATTTTTTTTTATTGATAAATTTGTCTATTGTACACTATAATTGGTGTAAAGTTCGGCCTAGGCTTTTTTGTGTGGTGAAAATGGTGTTATTAATGGTGATCATTAGTATGGTAAGATGTTAGTATCCCATCTCCTAAGTTAGAAAGCTGTCGATCGTGATTATTCGTAATTATTCGCTGTAATATCAAGATACGCCAGCAATCAATCGGAATTAACAGGGGGGGGGGGAGGCACTTATCAAATCCTGTTGAAAGATGGCGCTATTTAGGAGCTTCAGTTTGCTGTCACTTTAAAATAATGAATTATCCATCGTATGCCAGAAAGAAAATCGATGCAACTTACAATGCCTCTAAATCTCGCGGATCAGCGCAGATACAAGCCCTCTGTTTATCAGTTTTTTAATTTGGCATTGTACAAATTATTGATGGTGCAGGATCCTGCATGAAAAAATAAATGCATTTCCAGGAAGTATTGCACCTATTTTGTTTGTTGTTGAACATAATGAAGATGTTTGCAATAGTTTACAAAATGAAGATTTAGCGATGCTTTAAAGGTGGGATTGACATATCTCATATCATTTTTTCCAGGAGTTGCAAAAGGAATTGAAAGAAGCTGCCAAATGGGAGAAAGAAAAGGCTGATCTCTTGAAACAACTTGAAGATCGTCAAACTGTATGTCGGGTATGAAAATTGAACAGAAAATCAATATCACCGTGCATGTCGATAAGTTCCATCAAGCTCCTCCACTCATTTAAACGGGAAGTCCACCCTGATATTTAGTTCATTTAAGCAGGAGAGGAAAAATAGAGAAACATTTTAGTGAAAGTTGAGCAAAGCCCGACAAGAAATAATTTTAAAAAATCTCTTTCTCTCCCATTTACCCTGTACAAAAAAAATCATAAATCTCTATTTCCTCCAAAGAAAATATCTAACCATACCTGCTCCTTAGATATAATCATTGCACATTATGCTTTTATACAACCCATGTATGAAAAAAATATGCATTCATCAACAACAATTACCAACTTCAAAATTTCATAACTTTCTTAGCGAATTTTGTTCAAACTTTCACTATTAAATGTGTTTCTTTCATTTTTCTGCCTTTATTGAAATCAATTAAATACTAGGGTAGACGTTCCGCTGATTTTAGAATAGACCCAAAACATATCCAAAATCAAACTTTCATACGTGTTATATGCTCTAATAGCAGAAATTGTTTTATATTTTTAGGAGGCCAGTTCTAGCCAAGCTGAGACTGCAGGCGCTACCGAAAAGCTTGTGGAGCAAATCACTGAGCTTCAGAAAGAGAGAAAGGAATTGGAAGAAAAGCTTCAGACTGCTGAAAATAAGCGCGAGGTAAGAATTAAAGAAAAATGAAAACAATATCAAGTAAAGCAACAGAAAGAAAGTTAAGATGATCTGATAGAAAAGGAAAAAAAAAATGATAAGCATATCAAAAGAAGCCTTGGATCACAAACTGATAAGGTTCTATAGAAAACAACACTGAGGAATGAATCTAAATTCGACCATTGTTCGACCATTTTAATTGAAGTGGAGCGCCCATGAATCTACATTTGAAATATTTTTTTAATAGGATTCAAGCAAATCTTTTATTGTTTACTGAATTCGGGAAAAATGTGCATTTCTGTTTGTATTCTGTTGACTATAGTTTGACAGGAATAAAAGAGAGAACATAATAAATATTGGGATGTTTTTAAGATGGCATTTGCATTTGAACACAGTTCTACGAATCTCCAATGAAACGCTTCTGTTTTTCAGGAACGGGGTTTTATTTCATTAATTGATTTGTATTGAAATTTTGAAAATTACCAAGAAAGTCACAAAAACAAAAAACTTACAAGATGTAGGAATTCAGGTTTATCAATTGATTTGTTTTGAAATTAACCAGATAACGTAAAAAAGTGACAAATTGTGCTCATCAGAAATATTGCTATTCTTTTAGGAGGTCAATTCTAGATGGGCTGATATTCAAGGCGCTGCTGAAAACCTTAAGCAGCAAATCACCGAGTTTCAGAAGGAAAGAAAGGAGCTGGAAGAAAATCTTCAGACTGCCGAAAAAGAGCGCAAGGTAAGAGATATCAAATTGAAAATATTAGAAACATGAAGAAAGGAAGTAATTGATAAAGCTATAAGGTCAGAGGATTTTGAAGACACATCTAAAAAGTCATCAACACAAAAACTGGCCCGAGCTCACGGACTGATTACATGAATATCGTACAAATACTCTCAGAATTAAATACATCTTTAAGTTAATTTAATCAATTAGTAAGTTGGTATTGTTTTCACCTTTTCAAATGAAAAAGATCGTTTGTGATTCTTTAGAAAACAGTCTTGTTGTTAAGTTTCATGCGAATTAATTATAGTTCAGTACGAGAAATCATTCTGTTAATAAATTTCTTTTATTCTGCTGATGAAATTTGCAGAAGTTGAACATTTTGAAAATGCGTCATATTGTTAATCCCCCAATTTCTTTCTCCTCAGGATTTGGAAGAGAAAGCGAAACACGAGACCCAAGAGTTTCAAGCAGAAACTGCCAAACTGGAGAAAGAAAAGACCAATCTCTTGAAACAACTTGAAGGCCGTCAAATTGTGTGCCAGGTATAGAAATTGATAATACCACATAGGCTCATATTAATAAAGTCCTGAATATACACAAAAGGTTTGACCGATTAAAATTTTCCATCAATAGTCAATAAATACGAAGGAATATGTCTATGACTTTCCATCAAGGTATAATATTTATCCACTGTTAGACAATCAGCAAAGAATCATCTGTGACCTTTTGTGGTACGTGATTGACTTTTGATGTGGATATCAATTATGACTTTCAATTGTTAGCCAATCAGAACAAAGAAATCAGCTCGTAAAAATGGACATTGACTGACTAATGTTGCAATCATGAGATTGATATTTCGCGCATAAACGTGCAACAACGAATCACCCCCCAAAAAAATAAATAAATAAAAATAAAATAAATTAAATAAATAAATAAATTAAACAAAAAACAAATTTAAAAATTAAGAAAAAATAAATAAATAAAATAAAATTAAAAACAATTTAATAGATAAAAATTAATAAATAAAAAAGTAGAAAAAAAAATGAAATACACAATTTTAGAACGATGTTAAACGCAACGTTTCGTTACATCAGAATCTAGTGACAAAATCTATTTTCATCTATGTTAGCAATTTGAGGAATACCTCGCAGCAGCTAATGAAGAAAGTAACAGGCATATGACACTTGCTATGAAGCTGAAGGAGGAAAATGATGACCTCTCCAGGCAACTAGCCCAAGCCCAAGCCCCCAAACCATGTCAGCAGGTAAAAAAAAAGACCATCACATTAATTACCAATAAGTAAATAATAAAAGAAAATTGAAATAAGGGAATGGCGGCTGCGGTTATGAAACTACATTTTTGTCTCTTGCCTTCAGGATTAAGAAAGTGATTCAGAGTCCACGGTATAAAGGTTTCGTTGATTCATATGTTTCTGTGTTACCTTTTATTTCAAGTGGAAGTAAAATTTCTGCCTTTCCTCTTAGTAAAGCTGCGTTAAAATACCACGAATTTGCCAGTGATTATAATCATCATAGTTAACCATTATGCAGTATCTATTCAAGCATCTTCAAGCATCAAATGGCCACAATTTTTGATGAGATTCTATTGATAATTATTGTAATTATTCATATTATTGCCGTCTAAGGACAATTAGTACAACTTTAAGAACAACAACTTTAAATACCTTTCATCATGTAATGGTGTTTGCCCATCTTTAGGAAAGCAGTCAAAGCCAAGCTATCATTTCTGAGAAGGTTGAAAAGACCGAGGAAGAAATAAAAGAACTTCAGAACAGGAGGCAGGAACTGGAAAAGAAACTCAACAAGGCCGAAAATGAGTGCTCGGTAAGAATAATTTTAGAAGACCGATCCAAAAGAAATTTAATCAAAACATACAAGCGATTGATTGAATTGGGCGTTGAAGTGAAAGGTAAAATAGGTTGTGTATCCCTTACTGGAAAACTGAAGAAAAATATGAAATAAAATACATAGGAATAAATTAAACAAACCTTTAAACTTTGATAATATTTAAATCCCGGTCCCGATTAAAGATGTAATGTTCCGTTACCTAGACATTAAATAGTAATAATGTATATAATGCATTTTCGACTGTATTGGTCTGATGAATAAAGGCTAATTTATCTACATTTGCCGCACTCCACCCAGGTGAACACGGTGAAGTAAATGGGTACCTGGTAGGAATAAATTCCTTATCATGGTCGCTCGGCTGAAGCCAGAGCAATGATATGATTGCAGGGCCCTCCGGGAAAACAATATGTAATACTGACGAGGCTACCCTGGGTAAAAAAGACATATTATTAATATTATTATTTTTATTATATATAAAGGGTATCAATTTACCGATGGTACATAGCTGTTGTCGATGTTTTAAACATACGAAAAATAAAGATAGTAAAAGAACACGTAAAAAGGCACAATAATTATAATCTAATGTTCAACTCTGCGGTGTTCCCTTTTATACTCGTTTGATTGGAACAACTGCTATCCTCATTTTATCATTTCGTTTGAATCATTTTAGAAATTGGTCACGAAAAATAACATCGTCAGTACAAGGGTGAAGGAATTGGAAAAACTCGTGAAGGATATTTTAGATAAAAATATCAAACTCGAGACTGAAATCAAGGTAGGCTGTCTATTTTACTTGGTACAAAAGTGATAATAGTAAGTGTGATAATAATAGTAATAGTAATGCAAAAAGTGGTGATAATAATAGTAGCAATAATTAATGTTGTAATGATAATGTATAATATTACTAAATGTATAATAATCAATTTAATATTGATTATGGAGACATCTTGCCCATTTTGTTATTCGCAGTAGTCGATTATAATTATATGTTTAATATCATTTCATTTTCAGATAATTAGAAAGCATGCCAATGCTCAAAACAAAGATAACTAGAATATGACTGCATTCTTTCTAATAATTCCCTCTCAACTTCAACAATATGCCCCCAAACAGCGCTCAATAAATACAATCTCATATTTTATATCAAATTGGCAAATGTATATGATCTTCGTAGAAAACCAATCCTAGACCTGCTCTGGGCCCGGGTTCTACTGAAAAGCTTAACCAGAAAATTGCTGAGCTTCAGAAGGAGAGAAAAGAACTGGAAGAAACATTTCAGACCGTCGTAAAAGAGCGCGAGGTAAACATTATAGATCTAAAAATAATCTACGCTCAACTGAAGAATACAAAGAGTAGAAAATCACATCTCACTCAGAAGAGGATAAAGAATTTTTGAAATAATATATTTAAAATATTTATACTGTTTTATCGTTAATATTTATATAGAATTAAACTGAACAATAATTGAACCGTTTATGGAAAAAGTCAGTATGAAGAGAATTCGTTTGAGACGTAACTGGCATATATACAGTGAAAGCTGCTATTGTATAATTCTTCTACGAGCTTTTACTCATTAAAACATCACTTTTTCATAGTTTTTTGTTGCTCAATCTTCTGTTAGAATTGTCGAAATGAAGAATCTCTTATTTCTTGAATTCGGTTTCAACTTACCTTTTTTTTCTGAAACAGGAATTGAGTGCGAAAAACCAGACAGCCATTAAAAAAGTTAGAGAAATAGAAGAACTTAAGAAGGAAGCTGACGATAAGAACAAAAAGCTAGAGTTCGATATCAAGGTATGGTCATCCTCGATTTTCTCTCTTTATCCCCTTCCTCCCCTCTCTGATTTTTCTATATATATATCTCTCTCTCTTTTTCGTTTCTCTTCCCCTTCTCTCTCCGTCTCTCTGTCTCTCTATCTCTCTCTCCTCCTGTCATTTCTCTTTGTCTTTAAGATCTCTCGAATCCTATCTAAAAAATGAACTTTCCAAGAGCTTCTTAAGTTAACTATCTCTACTGCAGTCCAATTTTCAATGCTCTTTATTTTTCTCTCGATTTTTAAATTAACCGTCTGCAATAGATGGTTGGTACCATTTGTATAAAAAACACCATTAATATTGTATTGAATAAAAGTAGAAATATAAATTTGGTTTGGTGGTAGTACTTATACATTACTCTTGGAATTCAGCTGACAATGAAAAAAGTAGAGACTGCCTTCTCGATGACCGACGATTACAAGGCTGACATCGCCGATATTAAAGTACATAACAGAGGCCTTCAAAACCAAGTGGACTTCCAGAAGAATAAAAATGAGGTGAGCGAGATTGATGAATTAATGCATCCAAAGAAAGAATACTTTTATAGAGAAAAATAATAAGATAATAGATGACCTATGGTGCTGTTTACGATTGGGTAATTCAAATTAGTTATCTTTTAACAATAAAGAAATGCGCGATTCATCTGTATGATCTACCCCTTATTCTTTCACGTGTACTATAACTACCCACCTACCTTGCTATGATGCAGTTAGGGGGTCATAGGGGTAAGTGTGCCTCCCTCCTACGACGAAAAAAAGACAAAGCGAGAGAGGAAGGTGGGGGGGGGAGTTGGGGTCGAGAAAAAAAGGCAAGGAAGAAAGACATAGAAGCTGATACAACCTCTCCCTCCTTCACTCGATGTCATTGTTTTCTTGCATTTAGAAAGATCGATGCCGCCCCATGACATTAGCCCCTCCCTCTATTGCTGGACCCACGCCACGCCATTTGCCACCGTGTTCCTTGAGACGATGTCTCAACTTCATATTGCCCCAAGAATTAACTTCTCCATTCATTTAGTCATCTATATTAAATATATATATATTTCTTATTGATCTTGCAGGAACTTGAAGGGCAGGTATCTAAAATGAAGGAGCAAAATGACTTCCTCGAGAAGAAGTTGGCAGATGCGGAGGCAAGAGAGAAAGGGGTGGAGGAACTCAAAGGGAAAGCACCCGAGATGAAAGAGATGGAGAACCAACTCCAGACGAAGGCAGCAGAAGCGGAGACGTTGAGGAAAGAGAAGAAGGAGCTAGAAGTGAAAGTATATGAGACGAAGGAGCTGCAGGAGCTGCTCGAAGTGAAAGTAGCAGAAGCGGAGGCGAGAGAGAAGGAGACAGAAGATGAGCTTCAGGTGAGTATCCAAAATAAAACCAACTCATCTAAGGTTTCATCACGACAAAATCCTTTTCGTCTGAGTTGGTGTGGGAAGCGTACGGGGTTGTTGAATTGAAATTAAAATTGAATATTGTAATAAAAAATTAGAAAGATATGTAGAAACTAGCAGTAGAAAGGAAGTCGGATGAAGGTTAATAAGATGAACGTCAATAATGATGTTCACTAACGCAGTAGGGAATAATTAGGAAGACATAGTATTGTAGGACAATAACAAAACAATACAATCCGTTATAGAGGGGAGGGGGAGAGAAAAGAACCCTAAAATGATCAGAAAAAGAGCAAAAGTGTGGGAAATGTCGATGATGCAACAATGTCATGATTCTGTTGGAAGTGGATAACAGCACACATTTGATATAAATTTAAAAGTTTATACTTCTCTCGAAAAAATTAAGTCATGAATATCCTATTTAATAATTCCTCTTTCAATTGTTCAAATTTACTCATATTCAGAAGCTTCAGTCACAATGCAAGAAATAAACAGAGAGAAGTAATAGAAAATTGTAAAGTATAATTGATGATGTCCATCTCTGTTTTTCCGGGTGTTATCTCTAGGCTATGAAAGCGACGCTGAACACGGCCGCTGTTGAGTTTGGTCTTCTTACAAAGGTCGGGGATGCACTCACCATCACAGACTTGTGCCAGTCGCTTGATGATATGAGACAACTCAATGCACACATGAAACTCGAAGTAAACGACTTGGAGATGGCTAAAGCCAATCTGGAAGAAATGGTAAGTGAAGGCTGCAGTAAACAGCAAAAAAAAAAAATAATAAAATAAATAATAATAATAAACAAATGAAAATAAACAAAAAGAAAAACATTTCTATCGACTAATAATTGGTATAGATACTTCTTTGAAATGAACGTCCTACATACACCAGTTATGGAATTTTTCTTCTTTAAAAAAAAAATGTTTGTGTATCCTGTTTTGCATTCACCTGTCCGTGTTCACTGGTGTAATTACTTCCGTCACCGCTATTGTTGTCATTTTCAATTTCATTTGTTGTACAAGCGTACATTTCTTATTTGGAATCGTTTTCTGAATTTGACAAGCATTAACTTATAAGAGTATAGTGTCATAGTTTTAGTTTTAATCAGTATGAACTACATGGATGTGGTCTGTTTGTTGTGACAATGTGCCGTTGAATATTTTGGCTCTGCATGGTTAGAACCATCATCGTATCTGTAAATTTCACATCGAAGTTAATTTAACGTTTACGACATATCAACAGTTACCAAAAGTGATGTTCATGAAACATGACACGAGTGTTGTGCAACGTAATGTATATGACATTGTAATATATTTATTTATTGTTTTATCCACCTGTCCACGAACGATGTACAGTTAAAGACAAGTGATGCTCATCTCGAGAGCGGTGATTCGGGTGATGATAGAAGGTAATTTGATTTTAAAAAGAGAAAAACAAAAGAAGAGGGTTATCAGCATTGGGGCGTCTTCTTACTCTAAGATTATCTGACAAGCAAAAAAAAAAAAAGAGAAAAAAAAAAGAAGATATCACCATTGCTAAAGGAGGATGTTTTAACTCCAAATAACACCAGAAGAGCGGGGGGGGGGGGGGGAATACCCCCTCCCTCTGTACGCGCATGTAACCGGCAATATTTAAAAAAAATGAAATAGACAAAATCGTAATGGTCTCAATCCGATAGAATATTAGATTCATGGTGCCTTTATCGCTCGGTTGCGAAGCCAGAATGCAGCGTTTGCTGTTGCACGGCAATCTGTTAGTAGATGTTTTCTGAAGGCGAATTTGTGCTTGCCGCTGGATTCGCACACCGCACTGACTGAGTTTTAAAACTTTTTAAAATTTTTTAAAAACTGATCCTAGTCTGAGAAATACGGTTGTGTCCAGAGCTTTTTTTTTTGCAAAAAGGCAGAGCCAGAATTGGCGTGAGCAAATAGCTATAAACAGGGTATGGTGAAACAGCGTTTCAAAAAGATGTTCCATAACTGTGTTTCAAAACTCTGATTTGGGCTTCGCAATTGCACTATAAACACACCCTTAATTCGTGTAACCATACCAGGTATGCAAGGAATGTGAATGCTAAAAATAACCATTACGTGTTGCCATAATAAAATAAAAACGAATATAAGATTATCTGACTCCAGGAAATATTAGTATAAAATGTAATCTGTTTTTTATATCAGGATATTCATATATATAACTCTGAACAAAAACTTGATCCGTTTTTTTGTACATAGATACATATATAATTATATTCTATTGTGAACAGGGACAACTCGGATATGACCATAACAAAAAAAAAAAGAAATTAAATAATTTTCTTCAACACTATAATGAGTTGGTTGGCTTCTATTTTTGCAGTGTTGGAGAGCGTGAAAAGAATGAACTTAAGGAGACAGTTGAAGATCTTCGATTCCAGGCTTACAAACAGGAACATCTAATCAAGAAACTAGGATACCAACTCTCTGAGTAAGTATTAAATAACTTAACGGCAATGCCAGTGACAGCTGTATTGTTTGACCAAGTTTACGGAAAATTAAATCAATTTTTGCCGTTGAAATTCGTTTCCCTTTCCCTCTGTTGTAAAACGTCTTATTATTTCGTTTTGGTAAAATGGAAGTGGTTAATTTTGCATCAATTTATATCAACTGAGCTTTTGAGCATGTTGGAAACCTCCAGTTTATATACTATTCTCATCAATTGACATTAATGCATCATAACGTGTAACTGTCTACAAGGTTCATATCAGATCCCTTTATGGAATATGCTTCTCCGATATGGAGCGGTGCAGATAGATGGATAGATTCAAATCTGCTGTAAATTCATTTTTCTTGAACTCATTATAGATACATGAATTCTTTGCATCATACTTGAGCCGTTTGTCATCTTTTTGATGGCAACACCAGTCCGAGAATTCTGCTTGTTAAAAAAAAAAGAAATACAAGTTACTATACACTTAAAGTATCTCCAATTCTTTGTACTTTTGTTTCCAGATTTCACGAGTTCATATTGAAGAAGAGGGACTCCATGTTTAATGACATGCCTTACATCGACCGAGCAGTGGTCATGCGTATCTACTCCGATGTGGAGGTGAAGACGATCGACGCCGCCGAACTTTCATTCTTACCAGACGCCCACGTTGATGACGACGAGGACGAGATCGGAAAGGGTGCCTTCGGGAGAGTGTTCCTGAGGCAGTACCGAGGCGAGGCTGTGGCCGTCAAGGTCCCGTACATCAGCGAACGCGTGAAGGAGGAGGATGCAGAGAAACGGATGATGCGATCAAAAGCCAACCACGCTCGTACGACCATGGAGGCTTTAGTCCACCTCGCGCTCGCTGACCATCCTTCATTCCCGAAGACCATCGGCATCGTTGACATGGACGGTGCTCCTTCGCTCGTGCTCGAATTTCTTGGCGATAAGGAGACCGGCGCTGTCTTCTCTCTTAGCCAGGCTATCAAATACCCGAGTCCGTCACTCACTCAAAGAGATTGGTTCGGTATCATCTCGGACATCATCAACGGAGTGAAGGTCATGCATGCTAAAGGTCTCCTGCATAACGACTTGAAACCCAACAACGTTCTCTTGCAGTGGGACTACGGTGAAAAGAGATGGCACGCTTTCATCATCGACATGGGGAAGGTCTCCACCCAAACCCTACCCCAAAAGCACCGCCACATGCCTGAACAAGAAAGAGAAGGATACAAAGATGGCACCATGTTCCAACATCTGGCTCCAGAGTACATGTTAGACCAACAACCAATGTCTGTTCACACTGATATCTTCTCTGTGGGCAAGATTCTCGGTCGGATCGAGGGGAAAGGGGTTAAGAGTCGTACCTTGAGAGAGCTGGTAGTTGAAATGACCAACGTCAAACCTCGGCTTCGTCCCTCCTGGAAACACATTGAGAAGGCCATTGCCAAGGCTCAGAAAAAGAGTCTCTCATGATCCAATGCTGTGATATTGTAGTTTAAGGTATATGTTAATCATTTTCTGTACTGCAGCTGATATTTTGTATTTATGTTTGCTGATGCGAATATTCAGGCCTTTAATTTCTCAATCAAAGAAAACAAGCATCTCTTATACCTAGGGTTTCAGTAAAAGATGACGCCCAAAAGGTCAAGGATTTCGGAATGAAATTAAGTTGTAGGTTTTGTTCGTGAAAGAAAGGAGAAAAGAATCTGATTACACGATTTATTAAGTGATTATCAATGTCTTTAGTACCGTAGTAATTCAAGTCTCAAGCTAACCAGACATTCGTCTCTGCCGGCCTGAAGTGTTGAGCGAATCATCCAACACTCTTCCATTTGCTTGGAAACTTTCCACCTCCAAATAACATGAATAATGCGGAAAGGTATTAATGGTTCCATTCAGAACTGCGTGGCGAGACAAGAAAGCTGGGAGCTTGTGAGCTTGAATTATCAAGCGGGAAGGAGATTGGTGGATCACGCGACCAGATGGGTCTGAACACGAGCAACGAACCCAAACGGGTGTCGATGTCGTGGCAGAACATTAGAATGGTCCATAGAGAATTTAGAAGATTACAGTTAGGGCGAATGAAAACAAAGCAAAGCTTTGAGAAGAAAGATGATAAACAGTTGTCTAAAATGTCATTCTGATAATAGCCTCTGAATTCGGGTGATCTTTGAAGGTAGAGGTTTGCATGGTGGTATTGAATTGTTCCATCTAACGGACCGAAAACAAAATTTCAAAGGCAACTGGTCTCTCAGAAAGAGAGAGAGAGAAAAAAAACCCGTCGATGAAACGGCAAACGGAATGTCGAAAAAGGTGAACGACCAGCGTAGTATTATTAACCAATTTCAAAGTATTTCCGTATATTTGAAATGTGTGTCATGTTACGGTTATCTATTCATATGTTTTGTAATTATGTGATAAAATGTCATTTATAAGTATCATAGGTAGGTAAAGAAATGACTTTTGAAAGTTGATAGAACAGAGCAATGCCCAAAGAATGAATGATAGTGACTGGGAAGCCGAAATGAAAAGTTGAAATGCCATGTCTATCACACTAATGAATGAGTAATTTACCAGGTCCTTTAGTACCGAAGGAATCCACATACCCTAAGACCTCTGACTTTCGTGTTGGTATATACAGACCTCTAGACTGAAATGCTCCAAAAGTCTTAGCGTTTCCATGACCGGTTAGAATTCAAAATCCTTTCTGTCTTAGAAACGTAAGTCGTTTGGGGAGTTTCTGCGATTATATCTGTGTGTGATCTTGAAAGCAGGATCTGCTTGGGGTTGTGAATTTCACGCGGGAAGGGAGTTGGTAGTTACGTGATTAGACGGTTCTGAACACAAAATTGACAAAGGTCTTTTGATGTCAGAACACGAATGAAATGAAGAAAAGTAAGTTCGGCTGGTGCTTACAAGATTGAAAAGCTCGAAGAAATGTTTTAAGAAAAGACATTAAAAACTTGGCGAGATAAATTGATATGTAAATAAAGTTAGATAGGAATCAAAATTAAAAAAACAAACAAACGTGTACTTGGTGTGCCGAGATATTAGTTGTACTGAGAATATTTTATAGAATAGGCGAGACGCTGATTGTCAGGTAATTGAAAATGAGAGAAGAAGATGGAAAGAGAGAAGGGAGAGAGCGAGAGAAAGATATAGAGGGACAGAAGGAAGGAAAGTTAGAGAGTGAGAGAGAGAGAGAGTAAAAAAGTCGTAGAGAGAGAAAGATGTAAAAAAGTGGTAGAAAGAGAAAGATGAAAGAGAGATGCTGGGAGAGAGAGAGAGAGAGGGGGGGGAATGTGAAATGAGAATGTCATTCACAAGACAAAAATACATAAGATATGAAACGGCATCTACTCAAGATGTGAAAGGAACCTCGACGAATTTGTACTCTCTCTTTCACTCTCCTTCTCTGTCTCTCTCTTTCTCCCCTCTCTTTCCTTCCTCTCTTCCTCTGTCCCTTTTCTTATTCATTCTTCCTAACGCTCGGTTCTCTCTTTCTCATTCTCTTCTCGTCATTTCTTTATCGACCTGCTCTCGTCTCTGCCCCACTTGAGATATCGCTTCGCCTATACTAAATGGCCTAACCATCCAAATCATTACAAATAGTAATATTTACATATAATTAAGCGTACTTTAACACTGCATCTCGATGGAAATGTGTTCCTCAGAACATTCGGTGATCTTTCTTTGGTAAAAGATTCACCTAGTACATGGGACAAACATACAGGACAGATATAGTAAAAAAAAAAATGGTTTTAACCTATATTCATTCTGATTCAACCTATAGTCATCATGGTCATTGGAGCGTAGCTATAGTCACTTGACTTACCTTATTATTGTTTACGATTCCGTAAAAAAGCGCATTATTTTACATTACACTATAGAAATTAAACTGCACAAAATACTTATGAATCGAGACTACTATTCATTTATTACCGAATACCAAATAATGCTAAAGAGGAAAACAGATTTGTAGGTAAGCTCAAGAAGGCATTTTCATATACACTTTCTCCAAGAATAGGAGTTGTCTTCAGCTAATCAGATTAACCGACCTGCAAGTGCAGAACAACACTTAATAATTCGTGAGATGGGCTCTTCCCAGGTAGAACGGAACAAGACTTGACTCATTAATCTATGAATATATGATTATTCATCCCAGTTCACAATGTTTTACTAATTAATGTAGATGGTGTTTAAAGAAAAGTCGTTTTGTCATAATGAGTTGTCCTATACAAAAGTTATTAGATTGATGATCATGCTCTCTAATAATTATTATGTAAAGAATTAATTTCTTAGGTTTCTCTCCTTGAAAGATATAAATTCCCGTTCACCAAAGCGTATAATAAATTTGTCATAATCTTAATTTCTATCATCGACGTTTATCTTTTTTATTTTCTAATTTCTATGAAAATAGATGTATAGCTTTAACACTGATTCAAGTCTTATAGAGCAAAGATATCTTAAGTAAGGTAATTTATTCCCGAACAATTATACTGGAACCAATTTGTCATTTTGAATTAAGATTCTTTTTAAATGACGTGTTGATGAGTACCGGGCTGTAACTTCAAACGCTAACAGAAAAAGATTTACTTCGCCTTATTTACGTTTACATTTCAACGGTAATTTTATCAAAGCGGATGGTACTGACTAAAGTTCTAACCTCATGAGTTATTCATCAGTTCGGAATAATGGTTTTCATTTTTTTTCGTGATCTGTCTTCTAAGAGCTTCCACTTTTGATCATGATTACAATGAAATTAATGGTCTATTTACTTCAAATTTTTAATTTTAAGTCCATATTTGTGAACTGCTAAACATGAATTCTATTAAAGATATCATACTTGAAATGATATTTCCTGAAGGGGAAGTCTTGAATTGGTTAGTATATTATGGCACCCAGAAAATGTTATTATGACCCTCTATAGATGTAATGCATGCTATTTTCTGAATTCGATATACTTAATACAATATTTTGAATAAATGTCGGGTATACAATAACAGTAATGTATTATAATTCGTGCTCAAAAGATAATCAAATAGCTATAATATGCAAAGTAATTTATCGTGAATTCGAAGAAGAAAATGAAATCCGACGAGGAAGGAGACGCCAATCATTGAAGGATCACAATGCTTAAGATTGACAATTATTTGCCTTGTCGTAGTTGCGGTAATCCTCATTGAATTCGTTGTCCGCGAAGCACAAGGACGCTACTTTGTCACACTCGCACAATGCCTGCTCACATTCGTTGTTACTCTCAGCGTCTGCAAACAAAGATAAATGCTTTGGAACAAAATTTATACCATCCCCAATTTGCCATTAGTATTGATGATGTGTCAAAGGGAATCTCAACCCTTCAAGATGCTATAATTTCACACCTGAGTGTGTGTATATATATATATTAGTCCAGCATATTGGTGCAGTAAATCGATGGAATCGTGCACCTTTTCATAAAAGCATAAAATTTATAGGTAGAGTTTTTTTTTTATGCCGAATAATTCTGAATATTGTGCCACCAAATTTCGAGCCCTGGGGCCCGTTGTGCCCATTATTTGAAAAACATGGCCCTCTCAGGGTCCTTCCCCTTCAAAGTTGATGTAATTAAATCTTGTTTGATATTATGAAATATTATGTAATATTTCCCGGCCTCTAAAATCAGAAAAATGCTTTAGGTGCCCAATTTTCAAACAAAGAACCACCCTTTTAATCAAAATATTATATTTGTTAAATATAAGTAAAATGCTTCTAACTGTGACCAGTCTTTGAAATCAACAACATAGGTGCGACAGGTGCCCATTATAACAAATAAAGGCCCATACAGGCCCCACGTAATTATCTGCAAAATAAGATTTGTAAAAAGTATTTGGTTTAAATCTTAAATGGTAGACATGAATCTGGAAATGAAGGTCATATATAATCCCACTTTAGGAATCACATGGGCCCATTGATGGCCCATCAAAGACAATTCTTTCCCTCACAAGAGGGTTGCCTTCTATAAGCACATCATCTCATTAAGATGACCATCATAATTATTCAAAATGACCACTGGTCTGTTGATGTGCCATCAACTATCATTTTAAAAGCATAATACTTCATAATACTTCTAGTTAATGGAAAATAGTTATAGTAAAATAATTATTGTTATAGAGCACATAGTGTGTTCACAATAACCCTTTGTTTAGGGTTTCGTTTTTCTGGGACGCACCACTGTATATATATATACTTTAAAAATTTCTGCGACGGAGATTAAAAGTAGAGAGAGACACATGCACGCACAGAATAAATGACTCCGTTAGACACAAAAGGTTCAATGTTCCATTTCCTGAAGAAGCCTTATAGGCGACATATTGTACCTTTTGTGTCTCACGGAGTCATTTATTCTGTCGCTATCTCTCTCTCTATATATATACAGTATATATAATGCGTAATGAAAATGAGGGAATAATGTTGCATAATTCTATCAAAATTCCCCAATGCTGCACCTCCCCCCCCCCCTTTGAAATTTTTGCAAATGTTGGCAAAAAGAGAGAAGGTTAAATAGAGAGAGAGAGAGAGACATGGGGTTAGGGAGGGATATAGTGTGTATGATAATTTCTAACTTACAGGAAACTTTGGGAAGAAAGAAATTTTTAAATCACATTTTCAAGTACCTTTAAGGTCAACAAAAATGTGCGGAGCACATATTTGGATTTATTTACCAAAGGTTGGAATGTTTTTAGGAAGGCTGGCAAATGCTGGCTTTTCACCCTAAAATCCACCATGGAAACGGATACAAAAGAAAACCACCTGAATTGACAGAAACTTACAGCAAGTGACGATAATCTCGTCCGTAGCACCGAACCAACTCCAGGGGGCCGAACAATCGTACGAGTAGCCTAGTGTATATATGTTGGTGTCATCGGTGCAGGGTCCTCCATTAGCAGCTTCCAAATCACCGTAGCAATTGTCGTGTACCTCACAGCAACTTGTAAGACGGAAAGTTGTTAAATCAAATTATGGGAACAGGAAAAATATTTTGATATCATACAAATCACTGAAGGGAAAGTTGTAAAATGACGCCTTTTGAGAATACTTTCCTTGGAGAGAGAAGTAAAAGTATGGAATTGCAAAAACGGAAAAGAAAAACAAACAAACAAATCACTGTAAGAGTCTATATTTAGGACTAAAACCGCCATATATCTTTGGAATTATCATATTTTTAAGCTTCTTCATTTACTAATTATCATAGTTGTTACATAGTTTGATGTCGGCTCTCATTTACCCGCTCATATCGACACTTGAGCCATCCAAAAACCTAAACAATAAAGACACAGAAATATTAGGAACGTCGCATTGTGTACCGATATAAATAAACATCGACAAAGTATTTTCATGTACAGATGTACAAACAATGTGTTTCCTGACGAATTTTGTAACCTCTTTCAATTAAATTCTACTATTCATGAATACGAAACCAGACACACAAATCACATCCATCTACCCAAGCACAGAACCTTATTATTCCAACATAACATCCGGTACTCAGGACATAAGCTGTGGAACGTTATCCTCGACACAATAACATACTCTGCACCTCTTGCCAGCTTCTCAAGAAGTATAAAAAACATCTCACTTCATACAAATAATATGATGGTTTAAGACACTTCCCCACCCTCCATTGGGTCTATTCTCTCCCGTTCTTCTCTCTGCTTCTTCGTGAATACTTCTCCATACTCCTTTTATGTTGCACCTCCATTCTTACATTTTTTTCCACCCTTACCCCTCTTTTTTCTTCTCTCTCTTTCTTTTCTTTTCTCCAATTAAGCTCAGCCGTATAGGAATGTTTATCTTTTTCTTTTTTTATGTAGTTATTTTTTTAAAATATATTTATTATGTAATATGCATTGTGTTACTAAGGGCACCCTCGCCACAAGCGTTTGCTTTCAGAGGTGTGTCCTCTAATCATGTATGTACCACGTGAATGTATATTACGTTCTATTTCTGTTAAAAATACATGTACATTATTTTCCTAATTTATTGCTTTGTATACTTATATCGAAAAGTTAGAAATAAATGTCTTGAATTGTCTTGTCTTGTCTTGAGTGAAATAAACTTTTACTTTGGCAAATGACGTAATAAGATGTAGATTCAATACACACTTTTATTATCTTTCCTGTACCAAATTAATGTAAAAGTTCCATGCAAGACGTTACATATTAAAATATTTTAAGATTATAATTAAATTTTATGTATAATATATAAAAATATATGTATATCGTTTTTTTCTCAAGTAGGTTTGTTTGTTTTAAGAACTTTACTGTATGCCTTGTTGATATATTTGGCATTTCAAGAAAAACTTTCTTGAAACGTCTTGGGCTTACACTCTGGACCATCATCTTCCATGTGGTTCACACGAGGGCCCTGTTTCATAAAACTTATCATGAATAACAACTGCCATATATCTATGACAAATTGCTCTCAGCCAATCATATGCAAGTATTTCAGTAGCTTATAACTGTTATTCTAATTAGTTATAGATATCAAGTTTTATGAAACGGGGCCCTGGTATGTAGAACTATTTTTTTAATGTAGAGGAAGGGCGATATTAACAAAAGCACGAGACTTATGATGTGGCCATATGACGAGAAAAATGAAATACACATTGCAAGACTAATACAATGCATATGTAAATTCTTAAAGAGAGGGGAAATGGAAAGGAAAAAAACCCTACTTACCTATCCACACCATCTACTGCGGTCCCGTAACCCCCGAATCCGCAGAAGCATCCGTATCCGTTGTACCTGTTACTGTAAGAATTAGTAGTGCAGGAGGACATCCAGCCGAAATTCCAAATTGCCGCTTCATCTACCTGTTTCCTTTCACTTTTTTTGCCTACTGTATAATGCCGATGATAGTGATGATGATAATGATAATATTAACAATGATGATGGTGACAACGATAATAATGATAATAATAATAATAATAATAATAATTATGATAAGAAGACGAAGAAGAAGAAGAAGAGGAGGAGGAAGAAGAAGAAATAGAAACTAATACCTATGAGAATAAAAACAGTAATAATAATAGCAATAAATATGAGGATAATAATAAAGATAACAATTCAGATTCAGATTCAGATTCAAATGTATTGACTGTTTTCAATCATATTAACATAATGCACTGTAGTGCATAACATGAAATAAATACAAAAAACAATAATATAACAATGATGTATATCCATAGATATGGGCACATAATTAAATATCAATAAGTAAGGTTCATGAAGTATGAATATTAACCTAAGTGATATTGAAAACAGTTGGACATGTTTAAATGCAAAGCTTGTATATTACATGTCCAAAAACTTACAGAACTTAATCACGATTGGGTCGTTCAATAATATTAATTTCATAAAACATCATTACGAGAAGCGAAGCATTGATAAGAGTGAATTGATAAGTGAGTTGAGGTAGAAGGACTATTGCCTTAACCCACAACAAAAACTATAGTGTGAAAGTATAGTGAAAGTGCAAGACGGTGGGGAAACAAAAGATAATGAAGAGGAGGAGGAAGGAGGAAAGTGAAAGAAAGTGAGTATCTGTGTGTGAGAAGGGAGGGAGAGAGAAGGCAGGAAAAAGAATGGGGAAAAGGGAGTAAGACACAGAAAAGGGAAGAAGGTAGCTAGAAAGAGAAAGAGAAAGAAGGAGGAGAGGGAAGGAGAAAGAGGTGGGTCCTGCTCGCTCAGTTTGAATTCACTGCATTTAGGTTTAAGAATATGTTTTTTTCAACTTGCTTTTTGAACAGTTTAGACTTTGGGAGTTAATTATATCGCTGCTAATGAGTTCCAGTATTTCGGGCCGTATAGAAAGAGACGGTTTTGTGTGCAAAAAGAGTGCGGGCGCGGGGATGGCGGAAACGGTTGGATTGTCTGGTTGGGTAATTATGTATGAATCTGTTTCTTGTGAACATGTTAATGATAATGATGATCATAATAAGAATAGTATCGTTGATTCAAGATTTAAGATCCGAGGTTCTTTTATTACTAAATATATAAAAACGATACATACAAATGCACAATTCCATGCGATAACATTACAGCAAATCTCAGAAAAAAAAAAAAAGCTACATGAGCTTCAGATTAAAAACTTGGGAAAATCTTGATTGTTCGATCCACTTTCGTTAAAGAAGAGTAACAGTAGAGCGTAGGAGAATCAGAGAATCACTTCAATCAATGGAGGCTAAAGAGAACAAAGGGAGAAGAGATAACGAGAATGACAGGGAGAGGAGCAAACAGTGTGAGAAGACGATACGACACCTCTCATACTCCCCCCCCCCCCTTCACTCAATTTATGTTCCCATTGGGTTCTTACGTTTCTCAAGCCAGGGCCAATATCGGCTTTCTACTCTCACCAGCGATAGCGTCTTGGCGCAATTGGTAAACATGGGGCGCATACTCACAAGGTGTCACCAAGTGTTGTGGCAATAGGTAAAGCTAGAAATTGTAAAACAAAATCCCATATTAGCAACTGCTATGCATAGCTTATCTTCTTGTTTTGACGATAAAAGAAGGAATCACAGAACTAGTAAAATGTGAGACTGTGTCCCCTGTCGGCAGGGCTGGGCCAATAACGACAACTTGCTATTTAGGGTGGTAGCGGAAAGTCGATATTTGTCCTGACTGTTCTCCGAAGGTAGAGCTGAGATTAATGCGATAAGAACATCCGATACAGGAGAAATCCACTCTGATTGTCATTTGGTTTTGAAAGAAGAAGAAGAAAAAAAAAAAAGGAAATATGAATGAAATGAAACCAGTGAAGAGCAAAACAGAATAAGAATTAAGAAAGTTTGACTTTTTGAAGTTACATCTATCAAACACATATTGGGAACTCCATGACGTGTCTTGCAAGGTCCTCTCCCATTTGCCCTTAACCATGTTAACTTATAAAAAAAAATCATAACTTTCCATTTTCTCTAAAGAAAATATTTCGTTACACATGCACCCTGCATATAAACATTGCACAACTATTTTACACAAAAATTGTTTGTAAAAATGTATTCACTCATCAACAACCCAGAAAATAAAAAGTTAAAAAGTTATGCTATTGTCTCTACAGAGCAAATGGGAGAGGACCTCGCAAGACACGTCATGGAGTTACTAATAATGATTGATTACAACTTCAAATAATCATAACTTATTTCTCATCGGATTTTGCTCAATCTTTCACTAATCTGGTTCCCTTATTCTTCTGCTTTTATTCAGATCAACTGCTAAATTTAGACAGCAGGGTGGACTTCCCCTTTAAATCTATTTCTGTTGGATTCTTACCTGTTCCTGAAGGAAGAGCTGTAACAAGCGATACTGAGATCGCGACGACAAGTAGGATGAAGAAGTTCATGATGAGGCTCGTTACGAATCGAAGTGCGATGAAGGTTGGCAAATGTCTTGATGGCTTTGACGAGCTGGAGATGTCGATTCAACACAAGACCAGGTAATATTTATAGACATGGGCCAACCAAGAAAAATATTGATCGAATCATCCATTGATCGAATCATCCATTATTGTTACGAATAAAATCGTAATTTAAGAATGAAAAGAGACAGATAGTTGAACAAAAACAGAGCTGTCAATGATAATTTATTGAATGTTTCACCCAGCAGAAATAACAAACACGACAAAAGAAAATTATTCAGGAGCCAAAAGAAAGCAATCAAAATTTTAATTCATTTCTTTCCACAAATGAAAACAATGTCTTTAAGGTTAACCTCATTTGATTGCCTTGATTTATTCGTTGCTCTTCAGTCACTTTTAGCTGTGATTAATGAATTGTTTTTGATGTATTACACATGTCACTCTTACTGTATAATACACTCCTACAAAAAAAAAAAGATTAGTATTATATCTTACTTGACAAATACCAAAGAAGAGAAGACATTCAATATAGTTGCTCTGTGTGACATCACCGAAAGTGTAATGATCTCATAGACACATCTAGAGTACCGACATAAAGAGAGTAGCGACAACTCATGATTTGAACGCCATTTTGTCTCCTCTGCCATGCAACATTTCTATTCAATTCCGATGAGCACCTGGGTGTTCTCAATAGAAAGAATTCAAATGCCATTTTGTTTCCCGAAAAGTCAGACGTCTATGTCGCTACTCTCTATATAAAGGTACTCTAGACACATCACCCAGTTTTGATAATTTATGATGTAAATGCATGAAATTAAATTACAGAAATTATTATGCAAAATTGTCTCTGTATAGTTTAATTAAAGGGATGCCTTTTTCTGTTCAATTCCACACATTTCTCTCCGCTCTCTCTCTCTCCTTTTTCCACAATAAAAACAGAATTAATATAAAAGATAGATAAATATCTTGAATTTAAAGTATATTTCTGGAATATCTTTAGTTTTTAATCTTGCAATGGCAAAATACATTAACAGAAGTCCCTAAATCTTCTTTCTCCTTCTCTCTCTGTCTCTCTGTTTCTATTCCTTTTCCTTATCTATATTTATCTCCACTCTCTTTCTTTTTTCCACATTAAAAAAAGAAGAAAGATATTAAATACAATGTAATTTGAATTTAAAGCATATTTCTGGAAAATCTATAGAATTTTTCTCTTGCAAACAAATGGCACAACACATTCATAGAAGTCCTTAAATGTTCTTTATCATCTCTCTCTCTCTCTCTCTCTCTCTCTCTCTCTATATATATATAGTGAAAATTCATGGACGAAATCAATGTTTTGCAATTGTAAGATTAAAAACTACAGATATTCCATAAATTTGCTTTAAATTCAAATTACATTGTATTCATCTTTCTCTTTTTTACTGTGGAAAAAAAGAAAGAGAGTGGAGAGAAATGCAGATAATGAAAAGGAATATATATATATAGATAGAGAGAGAGAGAGAGAGAGATACAGAGAGGGAGAGAGAGTGGAGAAAGAAGAGATGATGGATACAGAGAGAGAGATAGACAGAGAGAGAGGAGAAAGAAGATTTAAGGAATTTCTTTCTCTCCCCATGTCTCTTTTTTCTCTCTCACCCTCTCTCTTTCATTCTTTTTCGTTTCTCTGTCATCTCTGATTTCCTCTTTTCCTCTCTTTCTCCCTCTGACCCTTTTCTTATTAATTCTTCCTTACGCTCGGTCCTCTCTTTCTCATTCTCTTCTCGCCCTTTCATTATTGGCCTGCTTTCTTCTCTGCCCCACTAGAGATTTTGCTTCACCTGCTAAATGGCCTAACCATCCAGATCATAATAAATAGTAATAGTTGTATATTATGCATACTTTAACACTGTATGTCGATGGGATCGTGTTCCTCTGAACATTCGGTGATCGTTCTTATATAAATGGTCAGAAGATTCACCTAGTACATGGGAGAAACATACAGGAAAGTCAGAGTATGGTTTTAACCTATATTCATTCTGACTCAACCGAATCATGATGGTTATTGAAGCGTAGCTATAGTTACTTGACTTACTTTTTCTTTGTTTACGATTCCGTCATAAAGCGCACTATTTTACATGACACTGTACAGGAATTAAACAACACAAAATGCTTATGAATCGAGACTACTATTCATTTTATTGCCCAATACCAAATAATGCTAAAGAGGAAAACATATTTGTAGGTAAGCTCAAGAAGGCATTTTCATATACGATTTCTCCAAGAATAATATGAGTTGTTTTTTCAGCTAATCTGATTAAACGACCTGCAAGTGCAGAACAACATTTTATGATTCGTGAGATGGACTCTTCCCAGCTGGAATGGGAACTATGAATCTATGAATCTATGATTATTCATCCCAGTTCACAAGGCTTTACTAATTAATTTAGATGTTGTTTAAAGAGAGTCGTTTTGTCATAACGAGTTGTCTTTTACATAAGTTATTAGATTGATGATCATTCTCTCTAATAATTATTATGTAAAGAAGTATTTTTTTAGGTTTCTCTCCTTGAAAGATATAAATTGCCACTCACCAAAGTGTATAATAAATTTGTCAAAAAAATTACTTTCTTAAGTTATCTTGTAATTCCTAGTGAAAATAGATGTATAGATTTAACACTGATTCAAGTCTTACCGTGCAAATATATCTTAATTAAGGTACTTTATTACCGAACAATTATTCTGGAACCAGTTTTTCATTTTGAATTCAGATTCTTTTTAAATGACGTGTTGATGAGTATCGGGCTATATAACTAACAGAAAATGATTTATTTCGCCTTACCGACGGTTACATTTCAACGTTAATTTTATCAAAATGGATGGTACTGACTCAAGTTCTGACTTACAATTTACCAAAAAAATATTTGCATATTTGGAGTTATCATTGTCCTGTAATTGTGGCTCTTTTCTTACTCTTGACTTGGAAAACAGTATGAGTTATTCATCAGTTCGGAATAATAGTTTTCAATTTTTTTCGTGATCTGTCGTCTAAGAGCTTCCACTTTTTGAACGTGATTACAATGGAAAAAGGCCTAATGGTGTTTTTGATTTTAATTTTTAGATTCAATTCCATATTGGTAAACTGCCAAACGTGATTCCAATAAAAATATCATACTTGAAATTATATTTCCTGAAGGGGAATTCTTGATATAATGGTTAATATTTTATGGCACCCATTGCACAAAATACGTTATTACATCCCTCTCTATATATAAAGCATGTTGTTTTCTGAATTCAATACATTGAATACAATATTTTGAATAAAATGTCGGGTATACAATAACAGTAATCTATTATAATTCGTGCTGAAAAGATAATCAAAGAGCTATAATATGCAAAGTAATTTATCGTGAATTCGAAGAAGAAAATGAAATCCGACGAGGAAGGAGACGCCAATCATTGAAGGATCACAATGCTTAAGATTGACAATTATTTTCCTTGTCGTAGTCCTTGTAGTCCTCATTGAATTCGTTGTCCGCGAAGCACAAGGACGCTACTTTGTCACACTCGCACAATGCCTGCTCACATTCGTTGTTGCTCTCAGCGTCTGCAAACAAAGATAAATGATTTGGAACAAAATTTATACCATCCCCAATTTGCCATTAGTATTGATGATGTGTCAAAGGGAATCTCAACCCTTCAAGATGCTATAATTTCACACCTGAGTGTGTGTATATATATATATTAGTCCAGCATATTGGTGCAGTAAATCGATGGAATCGTGCACCTTTTCATAAAAGCATAAAATTTATAGGTAGAGTTTTTTTTTATGCCGAATAATTCTGAATATTGTGCCACCAAATTTCGAGCCCTGGGGCCCGTTGTGCCCATTATTTGAAAAACATGGCCCTCTCAGGGTCCTTCCCCTTCAAAGTTGATGTAATTAAATCTTGTTTGATATTATGAAATATTATGTAATATTTCCCGGCCTCTAAAATCAGAAAAATGCTTTAGGTGCCCAATTTTCAAACAAAGGGCCACCCTTTGAATCAAAATATTATATTTGTTAAATATAAGTAAAATGCTTCTAACTGTGACCAGTCTTTGAAATCAACAACATAGGTGCGACAGGTGCCCATTATAACAAATAAAGGCCCATACAGGCCCCACGTAATTATCTGCAAAATAAGATTTGTAAAAAGTATTTGGTTTAAATCTTAAATGGTAGACATGAATCTGGAAATCAAGGTCATATAAAATCCCACTTTAGGACTCACATGGGCCCATTGATGGCCCATCAAAGACAATTCTTTCCCTCACAAGAGGGTTGCCTTATTCAACACGGCCCCAAAGTGCTTTAATATGTATACTTGAAAGTATAACTGTTTGTAAGGCAGTATGTTCTATAAACACATCATCTCATTAAGATGACCATCATAATTATTCAAAATGACCACTGGTCTGTTGATGTGCCATCAACTATCATTTTAAAAGCATAATACTTCATAATACTTCTAGTTAATGGAAAATAGTTATAGTAAAATAATTATTGTTATAGAGCACATAGTGTGTTCACAATAACCCTTTGTTTAGGGTTTCGTTTTTCTGGGACGCACCACTGTATATATATATACTTTAAAAATTTCTGCGACGGAGATTAAAAGTAGAGAGAGACACATGCACGCACAGAATAAATGACTCCGTTAGACACAAAAGGTTCAATGTTCCATTTCCTGAAGAAGCCTTATAGGCGACATATTGTACCTTTTGTGTCTCACGGAGTCATTTATTCTGTCGCTATCTCTCTCTCTATATATATACAGTATATATAATGCGTAATGAAAATGAGGGAATAATGTTGCATAATTCTATCAAAATTCCCCAATGCTGCACCTCCCCCCCCCCCCCCCCTTTGAAATTTTTGCAAATGTTGGCAAAAAGAGAGAAGGTTAAATAGAGAGAGAGAGAGAGACATGGGGTTAGGGAGGGATATAGTGTGTATGATAATTTCTAACTTACAGGAAACTTTGGGAAGAAAGAAATTTTTAAATCACATTTTCAAGTACCTTTAAGGTCAACAAAAATGTGCGGAGCACATATTTGGATTTATTTACCAAAGGTTGGAATGTTTTTAGGAGGGCTGGCAAATGCTGGCTATTCGCCCTAAAATCCACCATGGAAACGGATACAAAAGAAAACCACCTGAATTGACAGAAACTTACCGCAAGTGACGATAATCTCCTCAGTAGCACCGAACCAACTCCAGGGGGCCGAACAATCGTACGAGTAGCCTAGTGTATATATGTTGGTTTCATCGGGGCAGGGTCCTCCATTAGCAGCTTCCAAATCACCGTAGCAATTGTCGTGTACCTCACAGCAACTTGTAAGACGGAAAGAATTTAACAGTTGTTAAATCAAATTGAACTATGGGAACAGGACAAATATTTTGATATCATACAAATCACTGAAGGGAAAGTTGTAAAATGACGCCTTTTGAGAATACTTTCCTTGGAGAGAGAAGTAAAAGTATGGAAATGCTAAAAAGGAAAAGAAAAACAAACAAACAAATCACTGTAAGAGTCTATATTTAGGACTAAAACCGCCCTATATAAAACAAATGAGATATGTATGTTCTTTGGAATTATCATATTTTTAAGCTTCTTCATTTACTAATTATCATAGTTGTTACATAGTTTGATGTCGGCTCTCATTTACCCGCTCATATCGACACTTCGGCCATCCAAAAACCTAAACAATATAGACACAGAAATAGTAGGAACGTCGCATTGTGTACCGATATAAATAAACATCAACAAAGTATTTTCATGTACAGATGTACAAACAATTTGTTTCCTGACGAATTTTGTAACCTCTTTCAATTAAATTCTACTATTCATGAATACGAAACCAGACACGCAAATCACATCCATCTACCCAAGTACAGAACCTTATTATTCCAACATAACATCCGGTACTCGGGACGTAAGCTGTGGAACGTTATCCTCGACACAATAAAATACTCTGCACCTCTTGCCAGCTTCTCAAGAAGTATAAAAAACATCTCACTTCTTACAAATAATATGATGGTTTAAGACACTTCCCCACCCTCCACTGGGTCTATGCTCTCCCGTTCTTCTCTCTGCTTCTTCGTGAATACTTCTCCATACTCCTTTTATGTTGCACCTCCATTCTTACATTTTTTCCACCCTTACCCCTCTTTTTTTCTTCTCTCTCTTTCTTTTCTTTTCTCCAATTAAGCTCAGCCGTATAGGAATGTTTATCTTTTTCTCTTTTTATGTAGTTATTTTTTTTAAATATATTTATTATGTAATATGTATTGTGTTACTAAGGGCACCCTCGCCACAAGCGTTTGCTTTCAGAGGTGTGTCCTCTAACCATGTATGTACCACGTGAATGTATATTACGTTCTATTTCTGTTAAAAATACATGTACATTATTTTGCTAATTTATTGCTTTGTATAAATATATCGAAAAGTTGGAAATAAATCTCTTGAATTGTCTTGTCTTGTCTTGAGTGAAATAAACTTTTACTTTTGCAAATGACGTAATAAGATGTAGATTCAGTACACACTTTTTTTATCCTTCCTGTACCAAATTAATGTAAAAGTTCCATGCAACCAGAGACGTTACATATTAAAATATTTTAAGATTATAATTAAATTATATGTATAATATGGAAAGATATATGTATATCCTTTTTTACTCAAGTAGGTTTGTTTGTTTTAAGAACAATAATGTATGCCTTGTTGATATTTTTGGCATTAATATTTTCAAGAAAAACTTTCTTGAAACGTCGTTCACACGAGGGCCCTGTTTCATAAAACTTATCATGAATAACGACTGCCATATATCTATGACAAAGTTGCTCTCAGCCAATCAGATGCAAGTAATTCAGTAGCTTATAACTGTTATTCTAATTAGTTATAGATATCAAGTTTTATGAAACGGGGCCCTGGTATGTAGAACTATTTTTTTAATGTAGAGGAAGGGCAATATTAACAGAAGCACGAGACTTATGATGTGGCCACATGACGAGAAAAATTTAATATACATTACTAGACTAATACAATGCATATGTAAATTCTTAAAGAGAGGGGAAAATGGAAAGAAAAAAAACAAACTTACCTATCCACACCATCTACTGCGGTCCCGTAACCCCCCAATCCGCAGAAGCATCCGTATCCGTTGTACCTGGTACTGTAGGAATTAGTAGTGCAGGAGGACATCCAGCCGAAATTCCAAACTGCCGCTTCATCTACCTGTTTCCTTTCACTTTTTTTGCCTACTGTATAATGATAATGATAATGATGATGATAATGATAATATCAATAAAGATGATGATGACAATAATAATAATACTAATAATAAGAAAGAAACTATGATAATAAAAACACTAATAATAATAATAAAAAATGAGAATAATAATAAAGATAGCAACAAATCTGATTCAGATTCAGATTTATATTTATTGACTCTTCTCAATCCTATTAACATAATGCACTGTAGTGCATAACATAAAATAAATACAATAACAATAATATAACAATGATGTATATCCATAGATATGGGCACATAATTAAATATCAATAATTAAGATTTATGAAGTAAAAATATTAACCTAAGTGAAGTTGAATACAGTTGGGCATGTTTAAAAGCAAAGCTAGTACATTAAATGTCCAGAAACAAAAAACTAAAGTGTGAAAGTAAAGTGAAAGTGCAAGACGGTGTGGAAACAAACTATAATGAAGAGAAGAAGGAAGGAGGAAAGTGAAAGAAAGTGAGCAGTCAGGGAGATAGCCGAATTCGGGGGACAATTGTAGCACCGTGTTTGAGGGAACATTTATTTATTTATTTATTTATTTATTTCTGATATTTATACAGGGTGGCTCATATCACCAATTTGGTGGTCTTCCATGAGGCCCTGTTTGGTAACAATAAAACAACATCAACAATAATCACTATATATAAATACACAAGCATAAACACGTATAATACACATTAATCGGTATCCTCATTATTAAGTAATCATTCAGTAATATTCATTGACTATTTACAAGAATTTTCGAATCGAATTTTAAATTAAGGATTATTAGCATTGTAAACTGTGAAATAATCAAATTAAAATATGGATGATAACCACACATTAAAATGAGGGGAAAATAATTAATTAACAACACATATACCAAAGAAGTTGCTATGCATAATATCCCCATATAGTTCACAGCTTACATCTCCTCTGCAGATAACAGAGCTTTTAGAGTGTATTTGAAACTGTTTAAAGCAGGCAACATTTTGATAGAAGTTTCAAGTTGGTTCCATACTGCAATTCCCGATATTAGGGGACTATGTTTGTATGTGTCCGTCCTAAATTTAGGTACACGCAATGTACATGTATCTCTTACAGCATGTCTTGTGCTGTGATCATGTAGAGAGCTGACATGTTGTAAATCTTTTTTTAAGTATTCTGGTGCCACGCCATACATTGCTTTATACATCATCACTGCACGTCCAAACTGGAAACGTGTCTGAATAGGCATCCAACCTAACCGACTAAACATATCTTTTGAGGATACATTGAATCCTTCTCCCAACACTATACGGGCAGCCCGTTTCTGAACCTTTTGTAGTTTAATAGTTTGTCTTTGAAATCTTTCGGACCAAACAGAGGAACAATAATCAAAATGAGGAAGGACGATGGAACTATATAGAAGTTTCAGAGACCTAGTTGGAACATAGTTGGAACATAACTTTTTGCTCGCTTAATCACACTAATATTTTTTTGAGCAGTCTTAATAACTTTTTCCACATGTTCCGTCCATCGCAACTCCTCATCGCTCATGACACCTAGACACTTGGCAACTTTAACTCTTTTCAGACAACTGCCGTTTAGTGTGACTGAAAAATCCTTTACACTATTAAGAATTGATCGTGGTCCAATAAGCATCATTGACATTTGTCTTATCAGCATTAAGAACTAGACGGTTTTTTGTTACCCACGAAAAAACCTTTTTTCTAAACCTTTTGTTAGCTTTCGCTCTACTTCTGCAACACTTCTTCCGTTAACTGTTAGAGTGGTGTCGTCGGCATACATATCAACAATACCTTCATCAATACATTTTGGTAAGCTATTAATGTAGATAGAAAAAAGAAGTGGCCCAAGAATTGAACCTTGTGGGACACCCATCACAATTTTTGAGGAACTTGAAGTGGTCCCTTTAAAACAGAAGACATCGAGAGGCGGGTACTTTGAGTCCAGAGAGATCTACAGGTCGACCACGAAGAACATCCGCACGGGATGACTGTCAACTGCTGAACATGTGCCGTAGGAACTGGAGAATGCCAGCGAGTCGTCAGTGCCACTTGTGGAGGAGGCACTTCGGAGTGAACGTTTCACGGGAAGCCGTAAACATGAGACTTGTCCAACATGGCTACAGAGCTCGGCGAATGACCAAGGTTCCACGTCTCACTGTTCGCCACCGGGTTGCTCGACTCCAGTGGGCTAGGAGGCACAGGAGATGACAGCTTGGTCGCTGGCGCCATGTAATCTTCACTGATGAAAGCCGGTACATCCTTGACCGCACCGATGGGAGGCAGAGGGTTGGACGATTGTGGGGCCAGAACCTCCGTAACGACTGTGTCCAGGAAACCAAACAAGCAGGTGGAGGCTCAGTGATGGTATTGGTCGGAATACATTATGGCGGGAAAACGCCATTGGCTGCACCTGAAGGAAACGTCAACGCCGTCATGTACCGCGATATCCTGGAACGCCATTGTCTTCCATACGCGAGAAGAGTATATGACAATAACTTTCAGCTCCGAGACGACAACGCTCGGTCACATAGGGCACGTCTGGTGAGGGAATTCCTTGACGCATAGGACGTGCAGCAGATGCCTTGGCCTGCCTGTTCCCCCGACATGAACCCCCATTGAGCACGCCTGGGATGCACTGGGCCGTGTCATCAATGAGAGAAACAATCATCCTCAAAATGTGCAGGAGTTAGCCCAGGCACTGACCGAAGAGTGGGATGCACTGCCCTTGAACAGGCATCAACAACCTTGTGGACAGTATGCCACGGCTTGTGGAGGCACTTGTGCGTGCCAGAGGTGGCCATACCAGGTACTAAGTGACCCAACAAGATTAAAAAGAGGAACACTTCCCTTCAATCCTCAAAAGATCCCAAGATTTTACTTTTCACGATCAACTTATCATGGTTAAACATTTACCAAAAACGATACATTCTTTTCAAGGAATCCAAGGTCTGGATGATTGTGTTTGTCAAAAGTGGTTTAAACCAGTGTATAAAGTTTGTATGAATTAATTTTTGTCTTATATTTTTATTTCATATGTTGTGAACAGATTTATCAATGGAATCGGTGAAGATATAAGCTTTATTTTGCAAAAAAAAAATGACTCGTATTGTTGTCAATAGTGTACGAATGGTAGAAAAAAAATTATGCTACCATTATGACCAACAGTGTATATAAAAAAAAAGATACATACAAATGCACAATAATATTGCATGTTAATTAACATTACTGCAAATCTCAGAATACAAAAAGCTACATGAGATTGAGATTAAGGACCTGTGAAAATCTTGATTTTGATCGTTAAAGAAATGTAAAAGTAGAGCGTAGGAGAATCAGAGAATCACTTTATTCAATGGAGGCAAAGAGAACAAAGGGGGAGGAGAAGAGAGAACGAGAATGACAGGGAGAGGAACAAACAATGTGAGAAGACGATACGACTCCTCCCATACTTCCCCCCTCACTCAATTTCTGTTCCCATTGGGTTCTTACGTTTCTCAAGCCAGGGCCAATAGCGACTTTCCACTCTCGCCAGCGATAGCGTCTTGGCGCAATTGGCAAACATGGGGCGCATACTGGCAAGGTGTCACCAAGTGTTGTGGCAATAGGTAAAACTAGAAATCGTAAAACAAAATCCAATAATAGCAACTGTTATGCATATTTTAGCTTCTTGTTTTGACGATAAGAGGATGAATCAATGAACCAGTCAAATGTGAGACTTACTGAAAGGATCTAGCATTTTGTTTGCTGAAATTTAATTTGCCTTATTGCCACAACACGTGGTGATATATGCTGTGGTTGTGCCCCCTGTCGGCAGGGCTGGGCCATTAGCGACAACTTGCTATTTTGGATGATAGCGGAAAGTCGATATTTGTCCTGACTGTTCTCCGAAGGTATAGAGCTGAGATTAATGCGATAAGAACATCCGGTAAGGAGAAATCCACTCTGATTATCATTTGGTTTTGAAAGAAAGAAAAAAGAAAGAAATACCAATGCAACGAAATCAGTGAAGAGCAAAATCCAATAAGAATAAAAAAGTTTTGACTTTTTGAAGTTGCAATCTATCAAACACATAGTGGCAACTATATGACGTATCTTGCTAGGTCCTCTCCCATTTGCCCTTAACCATATGTTAACTATAAAAAAAAATCATAACTCTCCATTTTCTCTAAAGAAAATATTTAGTCACACATGCACCCTGGACATAAACATTGCACAAATATTTTTTTTTGTATGTAACAAATTAGTTCTTCATCAACAACGCATAAAATGAAAATTTATGCCATTTTCTCTACAGAGTAAATGGAAGAGGATCTCCGTAAACACGTCAAAGAGTTACCAATAATGATTGCTTACAACTTCAAATAATCATAACTTATTTCCCATCAGATTTTGCTCAATCTTTCACTAATCTGGTTCCCATATTCTTCTGCTTTTATTGAAATCAACAGCTCAATTTAGACACCAGGTGGACTTCCCCTTCAAATATATTTCTGCTGGATTCTTACCTGTTCCTGAAGGAAGAGCTGAAACAAGCGATACTGACATCGCGACGACAAGTAGGATGAAGAAGTTCATCATGAGGCTCGTTACGAATCGAAGTCCGATGAAGGTTGGCAAAATTTCTTGATGGCTTTGACGAGCTAGAGATGATTGACACAAGACCAGGTAATATTTATAGATATGGGCCAACCAAGAAAAAGCATTTGAAAACCTATTGATCGAATCATCCATTAGGATTATGAATAAAATCGCAATTTAAGAATGAAAGGAGAAAGATAGTTGATCAAAAACAGAGCTGCCAAGGATAATTTATTAAATGTGTCACCCAGCAGAAACAACAAAGACGACAAAAGAAAATTATCCAGGTGCCAAAAGAAACCAATCGAAATATTAATTCATATCTTTCCACAAATTAATTCAATGTCGTTAGGGTTAACCTCATATTCGATTGACTTGATTTATTCGTTGCTCTTCAATCATTTTTAGGTGTGATTGCTGAATTGTGTTTGATGAAGTACACTTGTGAAATTTGTGAAAGTTTACTTGTTAGGTGGGCTGTACCTCAGGTTAACAACAAGATCACTAGGGTAGCCGGGGGGGGGGGGGGCAGGGGCAACTGTCTCCTTACAACTTTTGACACAAAAAAGGTAATCGGGCAGTGGCGGGGGGGGGGGGGGGGGGGGTGGGGGCTGCAAACCCGACGAAAAAAAATTACTTGACAGAGAACTATGGAGGTAAACATCTGATCCCCCCCAGCGACTTTTCAGGGCTGGCGAAAAAAAATCGCTACCCCCTCCCCTTGAGCGACTTTGGAGGGTTGGCGAAAAGAAAGAAATACGGATCTCCCTCCATGTAGTTCCCCAAAGTTAAGTTGACAGCCCTGCATTTGCCCCCCTTGTAAAAAAATCCTGGATACGCCACTGAACACTGAGGAAATTTAAAGTTACGAAATTTCGAGTGCGTCCATACGGTCCGAATTAACTTCGCTGCTGCTAAAGCACGTATGGATAAATGCCATCATAGGAATATTTTTTTTTAGTTTTATGGGACATAGATAATTATTGTCATAGGTATTTTATCTATAATGTGGTCACATTAACTCTTTGGTTTAGGGTTTCATTTCTTGTGCACACACTCACACACACACCCACACAGTCTTGCATTTCTTTCCGTGAATAGTATTGTTCCTCCGTCCTCGGCCAGTCGACGGAATAAGGCACAAATTCATTGTTCGACGTTCGAGGACTATTGTCCGGCTTCCGAGGACCATTGTCCTCATGATTTTTTTTTGTTCTCTGTCCGAAAATGTTCTCGGACATACGGCTAAACACGCCCACACACCCACACACACAAACACTCGATGTTTAATCATATCTTAATCACAATTATATTTAATAAATGACACATATTTGTAAAGCCTGGATCCTCTTTTTTCATTTGATGACACTATGATACATACTTTACGATGTGTTCAAACAATATCGTCTTATGGTGCCAAATTTATGCATGATCTATTAAATGACAAGTTTCCTCATTGTTTTATAGATTATTTCACATTTTGTAAGACACCTTTATGAGACAAGAAGTAATGAAAATCAGAATGTTAATCTTCATATTCAGGTGAATGTATATGGACTGCTCTTTCTAATGAAAATAGAAACTGTTCGTCACAACACAGCTTCATACAAACCTTTAAAAATAGACCTTGAAGAATGCGATAACATTTAACCATCAGTTTGTAAATATGTACAGTACATAATGAAGAGAAACCATGTAACATATCCTAATCAGATTGTGTAAATAGGACCAATGTACAGTATTTTCTGACGTGTTTGCTTACAATAGAAATATTTAAACGATAGTGCTAATCAAAAATACTAGTTAATGATTCAATGATTAATCTTATTAATGATAAATCATGATTAATTGGCATAAATTGTGATGTATTAAATGGAACCAACCGTGACTAGCTTTTGTATATGTTGTCCCCGTTTACCAAATGTATATAATAATTATTGTTACGCTGAAATTTGTTTCTTGATCATTTTCTTCGTAATAAATGAATGAATGAATAATTCAATGTATCTCAAAGGAGAGTGATAGTATAGACAAATCCTTCATCGGTAAATCGCACTAGAACAAAAATCAAATTTTGCTAAATGTAATATTGTTCTGTAAATATTGTAAGTTCAATATATCGATATAAATTTCAAATTATAACATTTTTGAATATCAAGTATATTAAGTTCCCCAGAGCTGTCCTCCCTTTTTGAAATTTTTGCAACGGTTGAAAAAATGTCTCCGCCGGGAATCGAACCCGGGTCGTTGGCTTAGAACGGGTTGGCGTTCTAAGCCAACGACTACGTTCAAAAATTTCAAAAAGGGAGGACAGCTCTGGGGAACTTTGATTTAAGTTACGCAACCATTATTCTCTCATTTCCTTTCACATTATATATATATATGTGGCAAGAAATTTGGTAAGAAATGATAAAAGCTAATCAAATCAAGAGTAAATTATAAAGTATGAGATGTTATAGCGTGAAACATGGTAAGATTTTTTACTGCAATAACACGTATACCTGCCATTAAATAACTATTGATTCTAAATAAATTGTTGACAATGGTGCTTTATAGATTTTTTACCACTTTACGCTTTAGAGTAAATAAAAAAGAGCGCATAGATGTATTATAAAGTGCTTGATTGTGTATTCATCATTCCCCTGCACTATCCTATACAGTATTATTGTCTGTGATTGGTCATGTAGCTGTCTTCATTTTTCATCATTTTTTGGGTTCTTCCCCCCCCCCCTTTCTTTCATTCTCATTTTCATGTAATTACGTCAATAGAGTCTTTAATTTTTTTTTCTTTGGATCCTCTTAATACTTTCTCAAATTATGTTGGCATTGCTGATTGTACAATAATTGTTACTTTGAAAAATGAAAATGAAATGAAATAAAATCTGTGAAATCTGAATCTGAAATCCGATGGTGTAGTGGCTCAATGACAGGAATGATCCCGGGTCACCATGGTCATGTTACGACGAACCTGCCATAACAGGCATGGATGATAACAACAATACAAATAGGAACGGCGCTTGTTTACCATGCATGCATTACGGCATTGTCAAAAATAGCAATGACCAGAGACTCTGTATGCACACACTGTACATACATACAGTATATTTCGTGCATTTTTGGAACTAACAGAGTGCTGAATGGAGTAAAGGTTCTGAGTGCATTCAAGACCAACTGCGTATCTAGAGAGAGAGAGAGAGAGGGGGGGGGGGGGGAGCAGCAGGTGCCCTAAGCGGCATTCGAAGCGACATATAGATCAGTTTTGGCACTCGGAGCGGGGGGGGGAACTTCATTGTTAGTCCCAGGCGCCATAATTCCTAGATACGCCACTGTGTTCAAGACATGTATACAAATGGAAAAGATGATTGATTGATTGATTGATGCAAGGTTTATTTCATCTCATTTTTCCATATACAAAACAATATGATCACGATGTACAAAATCATGAAATGAAAAAGGAACCTACTGGAAAGCATAGCTTGTTGGTGTAGGTTCCCAAGAATAAATATAACATTAACATAATTATCTTTATAACATGGGAAATTGGAAGTGAAATACATATTGGAAAAAAAAATTAAAATATATATACATATACATATACATATACATATACATATGTATACACATATATATTGCCATATCACTCAAAATTACATAATTAATCAAGTAGTCATGAATCCTGTATATATAATGAAATTTTCATGACAAGATGCTTTACACCGAAGATCAAATGATAAGACATGAGTCAGAGGACAAGAAACTGACAAGACAATACAAGACAAAACGGGACAAAACAAGACAGAGAAAGAAAGAAAAGGAAAAAAAGGTGGAAAAAGGGGAAAGAAGACAAACGTCAAGAAAAACAAGAAACTAACAGGATAATACAAGACAAAACAGGAAAAAACTAGGACAAGACAACACAGGATAAAACAAGATAAAGAAAGAAAGAAAGAGGAAAAAGGGGGAAAAATCAAGAAAAAACAAGACAGAACAAAAACAAAACTGCACGAGAAAAGGGGGGGGGGGAGAGTGACTTTAACTCATAATTATTTGTGAACGTTTACTTGTTAGATGGGCTGTACCTCAAGTTAACAAGAGACTAGCATAGCCAGGGGGGGGGGGGAAACTGCCCCTGACAATTTTTGGCAAACCCCCCCGAGCAACTTTATGAGGGCTGGCGAAAAAAAAATCGTTACCCTCCCCTTGAGCGACTTTTGGAGGGCTGGCGAAAAAAGAATCGCTACCCCTCCCCTTGAGCGACTTTTGGAGGGCTGGCGAAAAGAAAAAATACGGATCTCCCTCCATGTAGTTCTCCAAAGTTAAGTTAACAGCCCTGCATTTGGCCCCCTTGTAAAAAAAAAATCCTGGTTACGCCACTGAATAAGCTCGTTTTAACCCTGAGGAAATTTAAAGTTTCGAAATTTCGAGAGCGTCCACACGGTCCGTATTAACTTTTTCATGTTCGTAGTTTAAAACCACGAGCTAAATGAAAAATTAAGCGACTCCCGCGTAAACCTATTACTGCTTCCCCCCCCCCCCCCCTTCCCTCTCTCTCTCTTCCACGCACTCACGCGCATGCACATATTCACGTAGTAACACTTCGGTGAAGTCACCTTCTCTTGCGGATCCGTCTTGTATCATAACAGTCTGATTGTTCAGTCATTTACAACCTAAATATGGTGTCAACTATTGATTGGAAAGGTGTTCGTCATATAAACATATGGATATTAAGTGCCTTCGTTTTGCTGTGCCCATGCTACATACAATGCCGTAAGTCTAAGTCATAGTAATCATTTTACATGCATTAAAGCCAAAGGGCTAGTTTTGTTGTACATATATCTGCGCCCAATTACAAATGTATTTTCTCTGTAAAGGCTAATCACTGTAATCTATGATATGTCGCACAACTGGTACTATCGACATCAGAAATGGTATTAAGCCAGCTATAACGACTCTGTATTATTGGTTATGATGTTATTTCTCTTTGGCGTTCGATGGGGCCAACCCAGTAGATCGATAGCCCAGTTGATCGACAGCAAAGTAAGCTGATATCCCTCGAGACCGACGAAACAACGAGATACATGTTAGGGAAGACACTATCGATCTCGTGGCCCGTCGGTTGACTGAACCCTCTGAAAAGTTCCACGAGACATTGTCGGGCACGTGCCCTGGGCGGCATTTGAAGGGCGCACTAGAGAATGAAAGAAAAAGGGGAGAAAGACAAGAAAATTTCTAATCCTTACCGATTACTCCCCTTCCCTCCCATAATCCGCAGTGTAAATGCATTACAGTTTGTGAGGGATTAGAATGCGAAAGTTTTCTAAAGCTCAGTCGCTTTGTTCCCTCGCATTTTCATGTTGCTTCAGGATATCGTAATTTTACGTCCCAGTATACTACATAGTTAAATAGCATTTTTACAGGGGACTGGGTTCAAAACATGAAAAATAAAAATGTAAATTCTCTTGCTTTACTATCATGTAAGTTTCATCAGCCTCCTGTTAAATATTGTGCCCCAATACAGGAGAAAGCATTTCCAAAGGTTCACGATTTGATAGAATCTCAACTTCCGGTTGCCTTGCTAAATTCATCGACTCAAGGGTTTTCGTTAATTTTACGCCCAATTTGAGAAGGGAGGGGAAAGAAATGTACAAAATTTGAACTTCTCTACCGCTCAACTGCAATAGTCAAATTTGAAATTTCCAGGGTAAAATGCTCACGAAATGGCGTTTTTGCGTTGAAATAAATCTACAATCTACTGCTTAGTCGCTTTGTTCCCTCACTTGTATAAAAATATAGATCAGTTTTGACACTCGGAGAGAGGGGGGAGGCGCAAATTCATTGTTAGTCCCAGGCGCCACAATTCCTAGATACGCCACTGTGTTCAAGACACACATGGAAAAGATGACAGTTACAGGATGCAAGTTATTTCATCGATCTATCTGATTCGTGATACAGTAGCAAGACTTGAGAGTTCTAAAGCGAAACATTACATTTTATCTCCCCAAACTAACTTATTTTGGAATAAATTTGAGTTACTACACATAATGGATTATATGTCCCATTATAAATGGATGGTGAGTACATTGATAAATAAGGGACCATGAGATTTTCCTACAAAATTGGAACCAAAGATTTCGGGCATATTATATATTTTTCTAACAGAATAAAGTCCTTTAAATGTAATACAAAACCGACGTGGTCAGTTATCAATTCAATACTAAATAAACCTAAAACATCTTTACCTGAATATTTTATTAATGAGACTGGAAATGTTTGCGATCCACAACATATAGTAACTGAATTTAATCAACATTTCATAAACTGTTGTAGACAGATAACTAATTCAGTGACCAGTTCTCCTAATAATACTTCTTTTAAAGACTATCTGACTGGTTTTATCAAAAATTCTATTTACTTTAATCCCATAACAGAACATGAAGTTACTAACATTAGTAATTCATTCCACAACAGTAACTCTGCTGGATTTGATAATCTTAGTACTAACTTAATGAAAAAAATCATAATTTATATTGTACATCCATTGATTTTTATATTCAACCTCTCTCTTTCTACAGGCATAGTCCCGGATAAACTAAAAATTGCTAAGATAACCCCTGTATTTAAAAAGAATGACCCTCATAAATTCGATAATTATAGGCCCATTTCTATTCTGCCATCTATATCAAAATTGTTAAAAAAATGCATTTATAATCGATTATATTCATTTTGTTTAAATAATAATATTCTTACTGACTCACAATATGGGTTTAGGAAAAATCATTCAACTACACATGCTTTGATAGATTTACAAGATAAAGTTTTGTCGGCAATTCATACTAATAAATTTTGTATTGGCATTTTCATGGACCTCTCCAAAGCTTTTGATATAGTTGATCATAGAATACTCTTGTCAAAATTGGAATACTATGGGATTAGGGGCTTACCACTAAGTTGGTTCGAAAGTTATCTTTGTAACAGATCTCAATATGTAGTTTATAATAATAATTCTTCCAATTTCTCTTCTCTTACACATGGGGTACCACAAGGTTCAATCCTAGGTCCATTATTGTTTTTGATTTATATAAATGATCTTACACATTCATCTGACAAATTTGATTACATAATGTACGCTTATGATACCACTTTAATTTACACCCAACCTAAAAAGCAGGCATAATTTACAAAACAATATTAATACTGAAATAGAGAAAGTAACAAAATGGTTCAAATTAAATAGATTGTTGATAAATCCTAGTAAAACAAATTACATTACGTTATTTCATAGGCAGTCTAATTTAACTGATTCATTTGATAATTTACTTCTTAAAATCAACAATGATATATTAAATAAGGTTAATAGTGTTAATTTCCTTGGGGTATACATTGATTATAATATGCATTGAGATACTCATGTCAATAAGGTCACTCAAAAGGTATCTAAATGTATTGGTATTTTGTATAGATTAAAAGACTCGCTTCCGCCTTCTGCTTTAATACTATTATATAATTCATTTATGCTCTCATACCTAAATTACTGTGTTGTTGTTTGGGGCAATTGTAGTCGAACTAAATTAGATAATTTATTTAAATTACAGAAAAAGGCCCTTCGCATATGCCTGGGATGTCCTTATCGTTCCCCTTCTGCCCCATTGTTCAAAAAATTGAAATCTCTTAATATTTTTGATTTGTACTATTACTCCCTTGCTCTCCTTGGTTTCTTTTACTTTCAAAATAAATCACCCTCAAACATTTCTCAAATGTTCACTTTTAATTACCAGATACATAATCATAATACCCGTTTTAAGGATTCTTTTCACTTATGGCCAGTTAAAACAAATAGTGCCATGAAATCAGTACGACATAATTTCCCTGTAATTTGGAACTCAATCCCCAAATATATTTCTAATTGCAATACAATCACTTCTTTCAAAAAAAAGTTGAAGCATTTTCTTACCCTTAAATATGTATAGTTATTTTTATTTTTCTCTGTTATCTATATTTGTGCCATATTTGTGTTATATTTTATATTTGTATTTATATTTATTTTTATTTTTATTTATATGTATATTTTTAGAATTTATATTTTTAGTTTTAGTTTTAGTTTTTTATTTCTATTGTCTATATAAATTTCGCAATATTTGTAGGGAACTATGCTTGTACAAGGCCCAAGGGCTTTATTTATGTAGTTCCCCATTTCATTTTGTAATTTCGATTATGACATATTTTGTATTTGTTTTGAATGTACTTTTTAATTGAAAATGAAATAAATGAGAATTGAATTGAATTGAAATTCAGAATCATATTTTCAAAAGAATTCCTGTTTCCTTTAAATGACACCATTAGTACATTTTACAGTACAAAAAGCCAATACAGAACCTAAAAAAGTTCTTTACCTTGATTTTTTTAAAATTGTGATCCCATATGGTCTCTTTAGAATTCCAGCTTTGTTTCCGAAAAAATATCTTTGGGCAATTTGCATAAATTTGAAGGGCCACTGGTAGCCACATTATTTTTAGCACTGCAAGACAAGCTATCGGAATCTACGTTCTAATTGTCTTTGTGCGTTGATACCGAACTCTAGTAATTGTGACGCAACCTGTGATACGACGAGTAGGTTACACTCTATGTCCTGGGGGGGGGGGGGGGGGGGGGGTTGTCTCAGCCAACCCCTTAATGTTTTCGCCAAACTGTGGCGTTACTAGGTGCGTCGTTAGGAATATGACGTCACGCTGCGGCTGGAATGCAGAATACTTTTTATCTGTAGTAGTATCATTATCAGATCGCCTTTTTCATATAGCGTGTGTGTTGTATAACGTTCTTTCGTCGTATCAAAGGTTGCGTACACAAGATAAACAACACTAGTATCAGCGCGCATTGAATTATTACCTAAATTCTGAGGATCTTGTTTTAAGGTGCTACTAGCGGTCCGTCATATTCATGCAAATTATGCAAATTGCCCAAAGTTGCTTCTTCGGCAACAAAACTTGTTCAGAGACCACATGGGATCACTAATCAACAACAAAAAACTTTAACAGAACTTTTCCAGGTTCAGAAAATGTCAAGTCGAGACCGTTCAAAGGTTCCTCAGGCATGTCTAAGTAGGAACAATGTGTACATTTACTCAAGGCAAACAAGGCAGTTTTGTAGGCGTTGCAATAGTTATAACATATCAGTATCATTTTTCATCTTCCTTATTTTATTACTCATTTGTTTTCATGACATGAGCTTTTTTCAGATAATGTGTATGTCAAAAGGTTCAATAATCTCGTCCGTTCTGGTGGACGTGGGCATTAAAAAAGTACGAAGCCCCTTCAATAAAGATATCCCACTTGACTCTTGGTCCGTAACAAAGTAATAATTAAGAGTATAGGAGTATTTTATTTGACTTCAGAAAATGATAACAAATATTTGCCTTATGGTTCCCGTTCACAATTTTTACTGAAACATATGAAATTATATATTTAAATATCCATCATGTACATGCAGTGGTTTGAAATTGTGCACAGGCACTAATGGGTTGATGATCAGATATACACTGTAAAAAACTGTCTGGAATTTTACAGCAAATCTGGTGTCAGCAGAGTCGCCATAACTTGTGATGTAAAAATACATATTAGTTGTAACTTTTTCCTATATGACATTGATGTACAAATAACATCAGATTAGCTGTTATGAGTAAATACAGAACTAATCTGTATTTTTCCCCCGTAAAAATACAGATATGTTTTACTGCGTAGCCTACCTGTATGCTTCTCTGCTAAAGTCTGTTTCATAGTTAGCTTCAAGCATACAGGGATGGCGCTCCCCTTTGACACCCCCTGGAGGAAACGGGAAAATGTGGAAATCAATGGCGGATCAACGGGGAAGGTTTAAATTTTTAAACTCTTTTATATGTCTGGTGCTTATTGAAGGGGCTTTGGGTGTGTATACTAATCTCGGAGATCATTAATTCATTTATTAGTCAGAAGGGGTAAATTCAAGGTCAAAGTTGAACTTGATATTATGGATAGTACTTTGTTTAGACATGATTGGGTTGTGTTGCCGAATGCCTTGATGATGTTATGTTTTCAGTTTCAGGGTTTCAGTCGAGTTAAAGAACTGAAGGTCAGGTCAAAGTTCAATCTTACCCCTGAGTCACAAAGGTCAAATTTAAAAACAAAGTGTATCTGTCATTTTTAGTTCATTGTTAAGGCTTAGAGGATAATATTTGTATTTAGAATTATGTCCTACCAAATTATGGATAATAATGCAGAATCAATCTTTGATGATATCATTCATTCGAAATTCCAGTTAATATCAGTAACAAAGGGATCAGTTCAAGGTCAAAGTTGAACTTGACATTGGATACTGCATTAGTTTAATATGCCTATGAAGGTATCAGGTCCGAATCTCGTGGTGGATTTTTTTAAGCTTTATAACGCATCTTCAGCCAATTAAAGTGAAGTCAATCTCTGCTGCATCTTGATCACAGGGTGAGAGGTCAATTATGATTTATCTTTGACCCACAATTTGTTTTGCATTTCTACTGGCCAAAAACAAAAAGTGAACTCCAAGTTGCTCTTTTTTGGTCTACCAATGGAACAAACAGTCAGTTTTTGTCACACGTATACTGTAAATGATATTGTCGAAGCAATGTTGTAGTCCAGGGTTTTAGTCCACAGTTATTCGCAGTAATGTATGTGGTGATGATGATCTGGTATAAGTGACGGATATCACCATTTATTTCATATCACCATTTACACCCTCGGTCGTACCCAAAATTTTCAATTGTAGGGATTATCTGCAAGCAAGGGACGTAAAGTATGGATTATGTTTAGTGTTGTCCAATATTTTATAGTTGAAAACCCAGAAGCATGGTGATGGGATCTAGCACAGGTTTGGTGATATTCTTCATGTTTATTACATGAGACTTTTCCCAAGCAACTTTTTCAAAAGAATCCTGCTTCATCTCGTTTGTCTGCAGAAATCCAGAAGGGTTTACTGGATCATCAATTCTTAGTTTAGGCAGGAGAATGTCCTCACGAAGTGTTAAACTATGTAATGATTCATGGGTGGCTGTTCCGTTCGACAGCATTCATAATACCAGGAGTTATAATTGATGACGATGACGATGGTAATGACGAACCATCAAACTCAGGCGGCATGGTGGATATTTAGACGATGTTCCGACTCATTTGGTATGGTTAGAAAGCAAGGGTCCCTTAACCACTGACCTCCACGTAAAATTCTACGTGGAGATCGGTGCCCTTAATTAACACAAATGTCTACAATCAATCGCAGATTTGAAACAACCGTTTTGATTTGTCTGTAGGGGTCATTATTTTGAACGAGATGTTCATAAGACAATGATTTAGATTGGCTTTTGACACTTTGCAAATCTTTGTGTTACGAGGCCCATATCATGGAATTCGGCAAGGGACGGTCCTTTACATGGTATTAAAGGGACTGGCAAGTCGTAATCCATGGGCCTGACCAGTTGGCCTGACTCGGGGAAATTCGGATACAATCAGGTCCAATCGTGCGCTACCGAAGGAATGTTATTGCCGCATTCCTCGCTTGATCGTTAACTCGAATCCCTCCATACGTAACCGACCAATGAGATTCAAATACTGGAATAAAGAACGGGCGATCTTGTTTACTCAAATCTGGGTCAATGTGCGAACTTTTATTAGCTGCGCGCGATAAATTGAAGTCGCTTTGAACTTTGATCCAGAGAAAGGAGCAGCCAACAGTAAAACCGCCCATAGATTGCGACTTGTCGCTCCCTTTAATAAACTATAGGCCCTACCTTCCCAACACCACACCCTGTGATGAACAGATGTACCTTCCTGCATAGAAACTGCATAGTCCTAATCTACATGCTAGGTCTGTAAAGTATATCTGAAACTGAAAGTTTGCACTATAATTGCAACAATCTATATCTCACACATTGTAAACATACTGATAATTTTTCATCAAGAATGGCAGAAGAATCCACAATCATGATATTTTAAATCTAGACATTATATTTTGAGACATCTAAGAAATATGTTTTAAGGGATTTTCGTTCTCGGATAGTGGAGATCCTATTAGTTACACCCTGCTTGTTCACGGAATACGGGAAATATCTACGTTCTGGTTCCATATTCCATGAGGCCGAATGGAATATGGAACCAGAACGTAGATATTTCCCGTATTCCGTGAGAACAAGCAGGGTGCAAAGGTTTTATCCCTTAAAGTGTACACATATAATTTATTGGTCAAGAATACCGAATTATCTCTCAGACAAATTGACCAATCAGATTACAGAATTCATGAAAAAAAAGAGCCCAGTAAGAGATAAATTCCAGTATCAGCCATTGGGAAGATTTCCACGTTATCCTGCATGTCGATAGTTATTCTAGTCAAATTTGACCAGATTGTTTTTCTTTTGTAGAGTGTACACTAATACTGAGTCCTGGCTATAAAATTCGTATTGAGAGGGGGGGAAAAAACCCGTATAAAATAATCCTGAATTAATATCTTACAATAGATAGATAATTTTTTTTAAATTTGAGAGAAAGATAACGGCTCGTAATACTTTTTTTTAGGCGTAATGTTAGTTCACCGCCCTGGCTGCACAGGGAGGGGAGTTTTCCCCCCTTCCAGCGCGAAGCGCGAAAGCTCTGACGTTTTAGCAAATTCGAAAAAAAGGGAAAGATAAACGGCTCGTAGCAAACAATTTTTTAGGCGGAAAGTTATAGTTTGACGCCCTGACTGCTTTTCAGTTATATATTATATTGACGTAATACTGCACTGTATGTAACAGGGGTAAGTGCAGGGAGGGGGAGGTTCCCCCTTCCCGCGCAAAGCGCGAAAGCTCGGACGTTTTAGCACCCTTTTCCCTTTTTTAGGCGGAATGTTAGTTCGACGCCCTGGCTGCTTTTCAGTTACTTTGGACGCAATACTGCATTGTATATGTAACGGGGGTGTGTGCAGGGAGGGGGGAGTTTCCCCCCTTCCCGCGCAAAGCGCGAAAGCTCTGACGGATTAGCAAATTTGCGAGAAAGATGACAGCTTGTAGCAAACAATTCTTTTAGGCGGAAAGTTATAGTTCGACACCAGGATTGCTTTTCACTTATTTGGACGCAACATACGAGGGAGCGAAACTAGTGGCGTATCTAGAGATTATGGCGCCCGGGGCGAACAATGAAGTAAGGCGCCCCCACCCCCGAGTCCACAAACTTATCTACGTTATTGTACAAGCGAGAGTGCAAAGCGACCGATCGGCAAATTTTTCAATTTTTAACCCTAAAAAACGCATTTTCTTGTCCATTTTACCCAGGAAATTTTGCATTTGATCACCGCAGTTGAGCGGTAGAGAAGCTCGATTTTTATACATTGATAACGGTTTTCTATTCACTCATTTCTACAATCGGGAGCAGAACGAAAACCCTATAGGCTTGAGAAAGAGTCGAGAAATTCAGCAAGGCGACCTGAAGTTGAGATTTCTTTCAAAAGTTGCACCTTTGCAAATGCTGCTTTATACACTTTTTCCTATATTGGGAGCGCAATATTTAGCAGCAGTCATATTTACATGATATGGCGAGCAAAGCAATTACATCTTTATTTTTTTTCAAACTTTTTGAACCCTTTAAGCTATCTAAGAACTATACTGGGGGAGTAAAATTACGAGATTTTGAAGGAAAATAATTATGCGAGGGAGCAAAGCGACCGAGATTTTGAAAATTTTCGCATTTCAAACCTTCAAAAACTGCTAAAATGACTGGTGGGTTGGTGGATTGATTGCGTGAGTTATTGATTAATTATGATTGATTTATTGAATAATTAATTGATTGAAATAGCTGAATTGTGATTGAATGCTTGATTGATTAATTGATTGACCGATTGATTGACTGATACATTGTTGATTAAGTGATTGACAGCTGAATGTCGATTGTCTTATTTACGGTATTGATTGATTGACTGATAGATTGTGATTGACTTCAGGTGTCAATGGGTAATAGCAACCAGTCCCATTTGAGAAATGTAGGTAGAATTCGGGACAAGGGAAGGGGGTCTGGATATTTTGGAGTGGAGACCAACGAATATGAATTGCCAAAAGATGCACAAGCACACCGTCCAGGAAGCGATATTTTTTTTCGGAGGATGGGAAAGTCACTAGAGGAAAATCGGCGCTCCTGATTGGCTTAAAAACTCGAGAGATAGGTGTGATTCAGTCGTTTTTGTTAAAATGCAAAGTACAGTGAGTCTAGTCAAGCACATGCACAGTATACAGTATACAACTACACGCAGTGCATGTTATAGCCATCGCACTACTCCCAAGACATGAGCACGCAATGGTGTGTGGGGGGGGGGGGGTGTGTGTGTGTGTGTGTGTGTGTGTGTTTAGTGTGTCTGCACTGTTGCTGTTGACCACGTTGAACGACCTCCCAGTCACCTCTGGTTGTTATCATACATTGACTGGATGCATGTGCTTGCCTAGTACCTCCTTGCGTATATTTACTGTGTACATTGTACATTGCATGTACTGTGCTGTACTCTATTCTGTGCATGTGCTTGACTCGACTCACTGTACTTTGCATTTTAACAAAGTGACTGAATCATACCTATCTCTCGAGTTTTTAAGCCAATCAGGAGCGTCGATTTTCCTCTAGTGACTTTCCCATCCTCCGAAAAAAATATCGCGTCCAGGAAGAGAGAGAGAGAGGGGGGGGGGGGGGGGAGGGGCATACATTTCTTCTTGACCCTTAACCCATCTACCCAACAAAGTCCTACCCTACATCTCACATCCCCTGCACCATGTACCATCACCCCATCCTGACTCCCATGAACACACCACTGAGTCTACCAGGGAAAGTTACAATGCTACAATAATAAATGCAATTCTTGTTCACTCATGCATGAAATTTTAATCCCATAAACCACAAATTTCACTCAGCAAACCCCAACTCATCACAATTGATCATTTTTCATAATTATCATCCTCAATTCCGTGAGCTCCAAAGGACTTTCCTCTCCCAAATTGGAAGGCACATTCCTGCGCAACCTAATTTCCATACCCTTTACAAAAGTGAGTCGTGCTCACCCAAGCATGAATTATTTTCGGACTTTTTGGTGTCATATGAAAGTTGAGTCTATGAGCTTTCCATACATATAAACCTTTAAATGGTTTTTAATGAAAAGAAGGAATGCACGGATCTACGCCAATGGACGGAACCCCTTAATTGAGAATAACAATGCGAGCGAACGAATTTTCTTCGATATTTTCGCATTGAAATAATGGCGTATTTTATTTCCTTACTTCTAATCATTAAAGAATGTGATGGTATTTCAAGATCAAACATCATGAGTTTGGATAATTATTAGTTTTAAGTTAATTTATCAAACTTCTTATCTTATCGACACCCATGTTAACAGGGGTGGGTGCAGGGAGGGGAGAGTTATTTCCCCTTTTCGTGCGCGAATCGCGAAACTTTGACGTTTAAGCAAATAATTTTGAGAGGCTTGTAGCGCCTTTTTAGGCCTTTTTCTCTCACTTCCCCCGCTCTTTCGCTCTCGCTGTCTCCGCCAGTGTTGATATTCTTCATCAGGTCTGAACGTGGGTATGGATGGTTCATTTAGTCTGGTGACTAATTTGTTTCCTTTCTATAACTTGATGTATTTTACTGAGTGAGCATCATGATGTATATTAATGAGTGAAAATGCCAGAAATAACATTCAATGGCAAGAACTAATTAAAAACAAACAGATAAAAACAAGCAGGTCGGGACCGTTCGGGACTATTAGCTCCATTTCCTTTAATATATCCCGACACTACCAGAACTGAGGATTACCATTAATTATTATTATTATCATTACTAGCATTTTTATTTCATTATATTATTATTGTTGTTGTTGTTGCTGTTATCATCATCATCTTCATCATCGTGGGAGAAGAACCCTGAGGTTTTATGAAGAGTGCAATTTGGGTCTTAACCGTGTTAACAGGCGAAGTTAGTGACTCTCCTCCACACGAGACGTCCAGTGCTTTCCACTGTAACCCAGCCTGTGCTTGTGAAACAAGGGGGGGGGGGGGAGGTGATATACGATAACACGCGGAAGGATTTAGTCATCCATCTGGTTGGGACTCGAACCCAAAAGCAGGCACACCGGCAAAGCCAGTTCATCTCGAATTTTCTCCTTTTTTTTTTGGTAGTTGTTTTTAGAGATTTTCCAAGTAAATGTTTTGGTAGTTTACTTTGTCTCGACTATTTTTCATTTTGCAGAAACTGAGGGGCAAATACGCCTGGTAGATGGCAGTGAGAATGGTACAGGTAGGGTTGAAATCTTCCACGATTATGAGTGGGGTACTATCTGTGACGACACATGGGACAGCAATGATGCTCAAGTCGTCTGTCGTCAGCTTGGTTTTGGAACCCTCAATGCCAGTGCATATACATCCGACTTAGCTGGAACTGGTCCTATTCATCTTGATGGGACATTCTGCACAGGGATGGAGTCTCGTCTGGAGTATTGTCCTCATGCATCTTGGGGGACTAACAATTGTGGGCACAATGAGGATGCTGCTGTAGAATGTGGTAAGATAACAAACGACCCTGACACTGATTTCGAATTTGCGATTTAAATTTTCGAAAATCTGCCATTCATTACATTTGTCTTAATATATGCCTTATATACAAGATATTACGTTGCTTAAGTTTTCCTTTCTCGATCTTTATATAGACGGGTCGGAAACCAGTACCTCAACCCCCCCCCCCCCCCGAAAAAAAAAAAAAAAAAACCAAAATGCAACAAAAGGTCTTTCAAAGGTTTCCAACAGTGTTGGATTTGATTTTAATTTATTTTCTTCTGCATGTTTCACATTTTACAAAGGTATAGACATAATTCGACTTAAGTAAGCAATAAGCAAGCTGGCATGATGGCATAGCTGCAATGATGCTCTGATGGTTGGACACTTTACACCTTTAAAGGGAATCACTTTTGTGTATCATTTGATACTAGGTGAACAGATATTCATCATAGATCATTCTGGAACATTCAAAAGTAAATTAGGGTAAGCCGTTTTGATAAAAATAACTGATTTTCTTGTGCAAGTTGATTGTGGCTGTAATTATGAATACACGTAGCAAGAGGTCGAAAGAGAGCCAGGCAGGGAAATTTTTCCCACCATCAGGAGGAGGTAGCCCAGAAGGTCGCAAAAAGCAGTTACCAACCCCTCGACGCCCATTTGTGGCAGTGACAATGACAATGATATTTTATTTCTTAAACGGCCCCTCATGGGAGCATGGAAGAAATACAATAAATTTTTAAACAAGGTGTATATGGCAATATTTGGCATAAACCTATAATAATAAAAGAGGGGGATAAAGATGGAAAAAGAAATTAAAGAAGAAAGAAAAAGTAAAGGAAAAGGAGAGGGAAAAGGAGTGGATATAAGAAGAAGAATAAAGGGGGGAAATACATTACATTTATTATGTAGAACATGCTTATAATGTAACTAATTGTTTAAAAAAACAAAAAACAAACTAACTGAATACTGCGGAATGAAACTCTAAAGAATATTTACTACTGTTATGACTTTCTTATACATGGGATATATACAATACAATACAATACAAGACAATAAGCATTTAGTACGCCCTTCCCATAAGGCTCGGAGCGTTTACAAAATATTTAAATTATAGAACACATTATAATTTTTATATAAACACAAATCAGAAAACTCTTCAATCATCCATGTGGGAACTACCAGGTGGTTTTATGGAGACAAATGTAATGAATGTACCTGTTACAAAGTTTGATAGCGGATTTAAAATAAATATGATTCACAGCTTTTTTAAAGGTCTTTATGGATGCTGACTGTCTAATGGTCAAGGGTAGATTATTCCACAGCCTCGATGCAGTAACTGTGAAAGTCAAATTTCGGGTCATTGGGTAGCTGAGCTGAAGGTTGTGATTTGAGGATCTGAGATTTCTACTAGGTGTATATACAGTTAAGCATTCAGATATGTACCCTGGAGCCTGGTTATTGAGAGATTTATAAACATAAAGAGCTAATTTCAAGATGATACGTTTTTGAATGGGCAGCCAGTGAAGGGAACGAAGTAAAGGTTGGGAAGAATGACTTCTGCCAACCTCAAAAACAAGACGTGCAGCCCAATTCTGCAGACGCTGTAGACGGTTTACATGAGATTTTGGTATAGAGGAAAGAAGCCCATTACAATAGTCTAGTCTGGAAAGAATAAGTGACCTTACAGCATGAAGTAGTTTGATCAATAAATTTACGAATCCTAGATATGTTCCTCAAATGAAAAATCACACTGCCGCAAACATTGTTAATGTGTGTTGACATAGTCATGTTAACATAAAAAAAGGCACTCAGATTCCTTATTGAATCCGATGGATGTATAGAAACTTCACCAACTGACAGTGTTAAATCTGGCAAATTTTTGTAATTGTATGGTGATGCAGCAATGAAAAATTCAGTTTTACTATCATTGAGTTTTAACTTATTTGCTGTCAGCCAGTTCCTTATATCTGATATACATGGCCATATCCAGTTCCCCAGGAATTTTAGGATCAAATGCTACATACAACATTATGGTACCGGGCGATGTCGCCAAGTGGGAGAATATAAACTGTGAAACCAGTGGGACCTACAACTGAGCCCTGGGGTAAACCAAACCTAGAAATGATTGGATCTGAAAGTTCCCCATCTATGTCGACTTGTGCTGACCATCCATCTAGATATACAAAGTATTTAAAACTAGGAAACACATCTACTACATGTTACTTGTCCTATAATGAAATTATATGTAACATTAAAAACTGGGCATAATAATTTTACAAAAACGAGATAGATTTTCTAATTCTTTGGTATTCTTCGTGTTGAACAACGTAAGCATTTTCTGAACATTAGGGCTTTTTCTATAGTGTGACTTAATAAAACCTTTCCGCATATCGTCGAAAGCAGAACACTTGAACAGATAATGAAATTCATCACCCTGGATGTCACACAGAGTACAATACTGAAGCGACTGATCGGGCATATAACGACCGTTGGTCACAGGTAACCTATGATTTCCACAGCGAAACTTACATAGGGAAGTTCTATCTACAAAATCCAATTTATTCAAATATGGTTCAAAAACGCTAACTTGCTTGAAAATTCTGTAATTGGTACACAACCTATTTCTATTCACCTCCTCACACCAATTCTGTCTTGCTATGTCATCCAATCTTAAGCCAATTGATGATTTGATCCAATCAACATTTACAATAATATTTGTATCCAGCCAAACATTAGACATCCCACATTTATCTAGAATACTCTTCACTTTTACAATCCATGTTGACTTAAAGTCACCTTTGTCATGTAATTGACGTAGAAGCTTGTAGATGACACATGATAATTTTGACTTGTTACATGTACTTATCCTTGCCCAAAAGTTAATCAAGCGTTTTTCCGCGACATAGGACAAACTGAATCTACCAAGTTCTCCGTATACCATGCAATTTGCTGTTCCACGATTCAGACCTAATAAACATTTAAGAAACTTTTTGTGGAACATTTCAATAATTTTTAAGTCCTGGAAACCCCAAATCTCACTACCGTATATCAAAATTGGCACAACAAATTGATCAAATAATTCACACTGAATATCTAAAGGTAAACATAATTTCTTGGCTTTACATATAAGATTGTACATAGCTCTTCTGGCTTGATTTACTTGTTTTTTGATAGCTTTATTGAAAGACCCATTATAATTAAATGTTGTACCAAGGTAAATACAGTCATCAACGACATCAAGTGAATTTTTACCGAACATAAACGTTGGGTATCTGCGAACACGACCCCTTGAAAAAATAACAACTTTTGTCTTGGTTGTATTCACATATGGTTTCCACAGTTGACAATACTGATGTACAGCTGAAAGGGCACTTTGAAGCTCTTCCGCTGACTCTGCTAAAATGATTGTGTCATCAGCATATAACAAAACATACATTCGCAGAAAGATTTCTACATCTTCGTCACTTAAACGTTCTCTTATCTCAACTGAGGCCATCTCTAGCCCTTTATATTGTCTACTTATAAAATATTCAAAGTCATTTAAAAATATTGCAAAAAGTAATGGAGATAGACTATCCCCTTGCCGCACTCCAATATTACAGAGGAAAAAATCAGATAGGTTAATTCCCAGTTTTATGCACGACTTCGCATTTTCATATATATTATAGACAACTTTAATGATTTTACCGTTGATACCGCATGAAATCAATTTTTTAGACCATAAACTAGATCTATCAACAAGATCAAAAGCCTTCTTGTAATCTACAAAAGCACAATAAATTCGCTTGCGACGATGCAAATACAAGTCAATCAAACCATGGAGTGTAAATATATGATCTAGAGTACTATAGTTTTCGCGGAAGCCTGCTTGTTCATCGCCTAAAATTCCAGCACATTCAAGATAATGGGTAAGCCTAGTATTGATACATGCAGTGAATAGTTTACCCACACAACTCAAAAGAGTGATGCCCCTGTAGTTATCAGGGTCATCCAGTGACCCCTTCTTTTTATACAGTGGTTTAATCATTCCCAAACTCCAAACAGAAGGAACTACTCCTGATAAGTAACACAACATTAAAAACTTTGACTATAAAAACAAACACCATTACCTTGGGACAATTCTTCATATACTCATTAACGACATTGTCTATTCCACAAGCTTTGTTATTACGTAAGTGCTTGATCATCTTCATGACTTCCTCAAAACTAAACTCTCGATTAATATCTTCATTAAGAGAGTGATTAATTGTTGTAGGATCAAATTGATTTCCTTCAGTGTCATCTAAAGTTAGTGGCTTTGTACTTAATTTTTGAAAGTGTTCCATAAACATATCCAGGGATATATTACCTTGTTTCTCAACTGGTTTACAAGCATTACTGAGGATGTCCCAATACTTCTTAGGATTAGTACTTTTTGATTCACGCAGAGTTTCGTGCAAATTTTTATTGTAACTTCTCAGAGTTCTCCTTATGAATCGTTTGTAAGCCCTTGATATTACTTGCAATTCCATTTTAGCTTCATCAGTTTTCACATTCTTTAACCGACGTTTAACGTTGAAAACTCTTTTCTTTGAACCTCACAAGCCAGGGTTTATCATTAGAGGTACCAGCATTTGCACCATGCTTGACACGCTTACTAGACTTGGGTGCTGACTTACAAACACCAATAGTTTTTGCAGGTTCAATAAACAAATTATTCAATTCATCAATCACACCATCTAAATCAGCCTGACTTAAGTTTACAGTGTCTAAAGAATCTAGCTTGTCATTCAGACTCACCAAATTAGTGGCACTATATGCATTTTCGTAGTCAATTTGTAACTCCTTTTTCCAATGAGACTTTAATGGTTCATACTTAGATTCCTTATATCTATCAACATTTACATGAGAATCATCTACAGTTGGTAAGGTTGGCCGTGCCTGACCAGTTGAAGGAAAACTTAACTGCACTGAAATCGAACCATGAGCATCTGACAGACATTTATCAAGAGGATCAACAGTGAAGTCAGTAATATTCGGCATCAACATTGAAGACACAAGTATATAATCAACTACGCTAGAACCCTTCGAATTTTGGCATGTAAATTCTCCTATCTCGAAATCATTCCCGAACCTACCATTTACTAAATTAACTTATAAAATCATCTAGCACCCCAGTTCTTGAATTAAAATCTCCACATAACATGACAGGAATATTATAGGTTATAGGTGATGCCATGATGCCATGAGCACCACCATATTTGTGTATTACGTTTTTACTGGGCATGACAAAACATTCAAAACCAGGAAATACAGCTACATCAATTTGATTACATTTAATTTCAGATAAACATATAACATGAGGGTTCGATGGGGCCGATTCCGTCCTAGTATTTTGGGTACAACCCAAGGTCCACTTCTTTTTTCTCATCCCAGCCCAGCTTCCAAAGGTCGTCAGGAGAGTCAATGATGACTTTGACCTCTTTACCGTCCACAGTCTGCTGGCAGTGTATCTTACCATGTGCGGACCAGCACGACTTCACAGATGTATCTTTTTTGACCGCTTTCATCAACGAATTTCGGAGAGGCGTGAGATCTTCATTAACATAGGTAGACTTATAACCCTCTACTGACCTCAGGAGGATAACGACACTGACCGCAAGGTCGCTGCCGAAAGAGGAATGGCGGCTGAGGCCCTTCCATCAAAAAAGGGGATGCTCATCAACTTTGACATCCATGAACATCTGCTAGATTTGCAGCGAGGAGAACAGGAGCGCATGGGAGATCTAGTTGAGAGAGTTGTGAAGGCTACAGTGGAGGCAGCAATCCCAGCGATCATTAAAGCTGTGAAAGATGTGTGCCTAGCTGGAGTGAAAGAGGAAGTCAATCCCCATCTCCTCCGCTTGCAATACAAGACTGACCAGCTCGAGCAACTAAGCAGGAGAGATAACCTCCGAATCACTGGCATTACAGAGGAGGAATCTGTGGAAGAATCGGAGGAGCTACTTGCCAGTAAAATTTGCAAAGTGGCAGAACAGGCTGGTGTAATCGCCTTGGAAGGAAGTCTGCCGGTGTCACAGGCGATTGGTTCCGGGCAGGCGAATGGATCCTCCGGAACCAATCGCCTGAATATGTACCCGCCGATTGGATCCGCCTCGGTCCAGAAGATGCGATAGTCACAGGCGATTGGTTCCGGCAAGGCGATTCGCTCCGTGGAACCAATCGACGAGGGATTTAGCCGCAAAGGCGATCCGAATCTCTATTGTGCTAACATACCACGTCATGATAACACCCCTACAGAAAAATGTACTCTTCTGATCACCTTTTGCAACCAAACTCCTCCAAATCAGCCACACCCACAAAATGGACGTTGTTGCCTATTTGAATTGTGTATAAGAGTGCAGAGATTCTTATTCATAATGTCAATGTTATTTCCTCGCTTCTTCCCATCGATTGGCCGTTGGGAAGGGGGGATGACCACGGATGAGGACAGTTGTGTTTTAGCTGCATGTGGTTATGACAAAAATAGAAGTATCAATTATTTTGTAAACCAATAGGTTTTCATTAACTTGAAAACTTGCCAGGTACATGGGCATCAATCCATGGGGGACATGTCCCCTCCCCCCCCCCAAAAAAAAATATTGAAGGGTGGGGGACACAATAGGGCATGCCCCCCCAAAAAAGTCTTATACAAAGCCCTGTGGGGGACAACTTCAAATAAAGCACTGAAATTCGGCTCTAAATTATGATTTTGCTTGGCAAAAACTGATAATAATGCGATCATGAATTACTTTGATAATTTGAAGTCTTGTATTTCACATACAAAGCCCTGTGGGGGACAACTTCAAATCAGTAAAGCACTGAAATTCGGAAATAAGGAAATCAGCTATAGCAATTGTGCACCCAGCTCTCTTCTGTCGATTTTTCTTCTTTCACTAAATGTTTTTTTTTGTCAAATTGAAAATGAAAATGAAAGGGAATATGGGCCTTCTCTGTTCAGGGGCTCATTTACGCCTGCACGGGTTTTTCATCTTTGTTCACATCCTAATCTTTGTTTGTGTTTGGTAAAATAAAATACAAGTTTAAAACATTGGCTTTTTCTGTTAAGGGGCTCATGTACCACCGGCGAAAATCCGTTTTGAGGTGGGGGGGGGGGGGGGGGGGGGGGGGGCTAATCGACTTTTCTGCAAAAGATTTCTTGCGTGGTCTCACACTTAAGTATAACCTCGCTCACCTGCGCAGACCCCCAGACACAAGTTTGCGAGGGAACAAATCGAGGGAACAAATCGAGCGAGTGAAAAATTTTCTTTTTGTTTTTAAGAGCATTCCAAATAAAATTTCCACTATTTGGCCATCGTTTATGACATTTAAAAAATAATTGCACTAACTGATTAATAACAATATAAGTTTTCTTATAAAATCGGGGGGGGGGGGATATTTGCACACGCCATCCAAGTAGAATGATAACACTCCTTTGTCTTCTCGAGCAATTGTGCATGAAGCCCTTTAAATTTCATTTTTGGTAAATAAGCGTTAATATCATTTTCATGATCTTTATTTTTTAAAAGATTTTAGAAAAGGATGGCTTCGCATTGTTGCATTGCATAGCATTTTAAACATTATTGAAAAGGTCACGCAAAATATTTCCTCGATCCCCTCCCCCATGGAATTAAAAAGCGACATGAAAACAAGGACAATACGAAATTCAAAGTTTTCTTTTCGTATGTTCTGTGGCCAGATGTGCTATAACAGATTTGTTCAGGGTCCACTGACACCTTAACAAATTTTTCAGCTTCTTTCAAACTCTGATTCATTATGTGTGCTCACCCTAGTTAATGTACATTTATGGGGGGCCTGTTGACACTCTAAATTCCTTCCTTTTTTTGAGCATGTGCACAATGCTCCTTAGAGTTTGTAATGGCAATAATATTTTCACTATTATCAAAATGGTAAATTACAATGTATTATGAAAATATCAGTGCATCGAAAGTAAATTAAGCCATAAACATTGCATGAAATTAATAACATATACACTGTACAATGTAATTGAAAATAACTGGGAAAAAAGGGCCAGTCTATTGAGACAACCATACAGATGTGTATTTCACATTTCATCAATTTCTAGAGGTATAGGCTCTTGCTTTCTACCATCATCACCCTGAAAACAATAGCTAAATGAAGACAATGACAATGTTTCATACAAAGTATACAAAAAGTTTATTTCAAGACATATTCTCAGGTATAACATGAAATGTCAATAAAGGTGACTGCACCCCTCTTACAATATATGTGCTAATTTCCTATGCATTCCTTGAAAAATGAGGAAGTACTGTGATCAGTTGATTTCTAATAAAGTTAAAACATAATTTCTTGCACATCTTTATCCTAAGACCAAAGATGTGTGTGCCCAATTCCATAAGCATTGCTCAAAAAAAAATGAGCAGTACCTTCATCTGCAAAATTCCCCATTAATTTAATGCCCCTTATGAAATGCTATGTATCATAGCATGTAGTTCCAAAGCTACACGTAATATAGGTTTTCCCGGTCAATTTCGCAGATTTGTCATTCAATTTGATAAGGGAGTCATTCAAATTCGCGAAAAAGATCTGTGCCATGAAATTTATCATTCAAATTCATTTTGAGGTCATTCAAATTCGCACTTCGGTCAAGACATTTAGCGTTTACATCATTCAAATTCAAATATGCGTGGAGAGCATTCAAATTCGCTACCTCGCTTGGAAGCGTCTTTTCGAGCATTCAAATTCGCACGTGGGCATTCGAATTCGTAATGAGTTCATTCAATTTAGCATGTATTTAGCGTTTGTGTGTTTTTGCCCAACATGACATAGGCCTACTATACAAAGGAAACATTATATATATAACATAATTCATGATAACTACATGTACGTTATGAATAACATTTTTCAGAGTATACATTGACAGCCAACACAGTGACACACTCACTATATATATATATATATATATATAGTTAGACATGAAAAAACAGATTATGAAAAAGAATAAAAATCGATCAAGAAAATAAATGAAAAAAAAAAAAGATTATGAAAAAGAATAAAAATCAATCAAGAAAATATAGGTTTTCCCGGTCAATTTCGCAGATTTGTCATTCAATTTGATAAGGGAGTCATTCAAATTCGCGAAAAAGATCTGTGCCATGAAATTTATCATTCAAATTCATTTTGAGGTCATTCAAATTCACACTTCGGTCAAGACATTTAGCGTTTACATCATTCAAATTCAAATATGCGTGGAGAGCATTCAAATTCGCTACCTCGCTTGGAAGCGTCTTTTCGAGCATTCAAATTCGCACGTGGGCATTTGAATTCGTAATGAGTTCATTCAATTTAGCATGTATTTAGCGTTTGTGTGTTTTTGCTCATCTATTCAAGTCGTAATGTTAAAAAAAAAAAGATTATGAAAAAGAATAAAAATCAATCAAAAAAATAAATGAAAAAACAAGATTATGAAAAAAAATTAAAATCAATCAAGAAAATCTGCAATTCTGCAGGCACTATAAACGTTAGAAATGAAGAACAAAAATTCCTAGAACTAAATTTCAAAATGATGATAAATCAGAAGAAAATAAAATAAAAATAATAAATCAGAAGAAAAATAAAAGAATGTTATTGATTATAGAAAAACACACCCATGTGTGCAGAAAACTCATAAGGAAAGAATGAAAATACCAAATAATTATCAACTGACAAAATTTACTGGAACTACATTTAATTTTGAATGATCAACGTGTTAAGTTGAATGATCCGAAATGAAATTGAATGCTGGAATAACAGTATTGCGCAATTCCCTTGCCATTCTTTGCTAAATTGAATGAACGTTTTGCGAACTAGGTGCATTTAGTGCGAATTTGATTGACAAAAACTTAGATTCAAATGACATAAATACAAATTCGAATGATATGAAAATGAATTTGAATTACAAATCGGCTGTGCGCGACCTAAATCCTTGAAATTGAATGCACGCAAAATGAAATTGACTGACGATCTTACGAAATTGACCGGGAAAACCTATAAATGAAAAAACAAGATTATGAAAAAAAAAAAAATCAATCAAGAAAATCTACAATTCTGCAGGCACTATAAACGTTAGAAATGAAGAACAAAAATTCCTAGAACTAAATTTCAAAATGATGATAAATCAGAAGAAAATAAAATAAAAATAATAAATCAGAAGAAAAATAAAAGAATGTTATTGATTATAGAAAAACACACCCATGTGTGCAGAAAACTCATAAGGAAAGAATGAAAATACCAAATAATTATCAACTGACAAAATTTACTGGAACTACATTTGATTTTGAATGCTCAACGTGTTAAGTTGAATGATCCGAAATGAAATTGAATACTGGAATAACAGTATTGCGCAATTCCCTTGCCATTCTTTGCTAAATTGAATGAACGTTTTGCGAACTAGGTGCATTTAGTGCGAATTTGATTGATAAAAACTTAGATTCAAATGACATAAATACAAATTCGAATGATATGAAAATGAATTTGAATTACAAATCGGCTGTGCGCGACCTAAATCCTTGAAATTGAATGCACGCAAAATGAAATTGACTGACGATCTTACGAAATTGACCGGGAAAATCTATAATAAAATGGCTCAAAAACATGACTGCATGTATAATTTTAAATAAAAATTATTCAATGTATAAAAGTTTTTGCTTTTACAGATTGAAATCAATTTTATGGTATTTATGATCCCAAAAGTGTCGGCGAATTTCATTGAAGAAACAATAAAAACAAAAAGGTAAAAAACAAAGAAATACACATTAAGCAAATTGAAAAGCAATGTAATACATAAAAAAATAATTTAAATACCAAATTTTTTAAAGTACATTTGTTAAGAATACAATGAGTATCTAGACCAAAAATCAGCACATTTTGAGCTTTATTGAGTGATTTAGAGCAACAAAACCTAATCCATGCATAAATTAGCTTAATTTGCATGTTAAATCAGAATTTTTTGGCGGGAAATATTAACAATACAGTTATGGAGATTACGTCATGGGCGACATGTGTGCCGATTTTCACTGCATTTTTGTCTCTTGTAGGATATAAATCAAATATGCCATGCACTCTTTTCGAAGTGCCAGCTGAAATTATGGATTCTTCGTTGACTGGTATGCCAGTCACCTCAGAATCCATAATTTCAACTAAAACTTCTAAGTGCATGGTATATTTGATTACTAAAACCCTGTAGAGTCTTATAACAGAGGTGCCAGTTAGAACTGATCACAAGGCCTGAAAATCTCCTACAATGAAATATTTTGTACACAAGAGTCCATACATATCCTGAAAATAACTTTCCAGAGTCTTAATGCCTGAAAACTGACCCCTGCTATACAATAAGGAATCTAGATGTAGATATTTGCAAGTAAATGGATGAAATGCTGAGGTCATTACTTTCACTAGGTACGTTCACACGTAGAGCAATAGCATCGATGCTATCGAGGTGTCGATGCTATTTTGGTGAAGACCAGATAGTGTCGAGACCAAACGCTGTCTGAACGCAGATAGTCACGAGATAGAAGCGAGTTTCCAAACTATTCTTGCAGCGAGTTTAGCAGGAGTAAATCGCAGGATCCAGCGACAAAGCAACGACGCTTTGCGGTAGACCACCCACCGCGCTTGTGACTATTTGTCGTGTGAGCGCAATCGCTGCTATCTTCACTCGCTGCTATTATAATTCTGTTTCATGTGGTGCTATAATATAATGCAATGTATGTATTCATGTGACGTACCCTCTTCCCTAATTTTTTTCTATTATCATTCTGTCTGTTTCATCTGGTACTGTAATGTAATGTATGTATTCATGTGATGTATATAGGGGTATAGTAGGGTAATGTGTATACTGTGTGGTAAGGGAGGGGTTTTTTGTGGGGGGGGGGGGGGGGGGGTTCCTTCTTTTTATCTTTTTCTTTTTTATATAATGTGACCAGGCACCACAAAACCACCCAAAAGTCGCACTGTGTGATTTTCAGTTAGAGATCAATCAATGTGTTTTGGTTGGCATGCATGGTCAAATTTTAGTTTTGGGTATTTCCTGAAAGAGTATACTTTTTTCTAAGTAATCTAAAATGTGGAGGCACCAAACAATCTAGAAGTGGTATTCCCTGGATTTTGTTGTATTACTTTTCTTTTTCACGACCCTGAATACTTGTCTCATTTTAATCTCCCATAAATCTCCCGGAGTAAGTTATTGCATTGATACTTGTGCACTATGATAAACAGGATATGTCTATGTAGTACGCCAAGTTTTAGGACAATCTGATAATCCCTTCATAGAAATTTTCATTGAGTTCTAATCCTCCATTTGTCACCTTAGCACAACACTTTGCAAGTCAGAGTGTTTCAATAGACTGCAAAATTTAAACCCTTATTAAGAAGCACATTATGAGGGACTGTGCATTCTTCTCTTTGTACATTGAGTTATGAACATCCAATGAGTTATAAATCATTTTAAAGCTGAGAATCTGCTCTTTCAGGATCAGACCTTAACTAAAGTATGATGTGGTCTTTAGATATTGTTTTACATGTGCTTACCAGAGAATATAGTGTGCATGCATGTGTTTTATTTTGGCATAAGATTGGAGTTCAGTCAATTTTGACATGTACAAGGTTTATTTAAAATTAAGTATTATAACACATGTATTTGCTACTTAATTGTATTATCGATATTACAAATGAATTGTTATTGTGTTATTATGTTGATTTATGAAGACATATAACTTCCACGCGTTTGACCATGCATACCAATTATACTCGGGTCACTCTGTGTGGCGCAGTAATTATTGTTTTGGTAGCGGGTGAGCGATGAATAGTCACGAGTGGGTGATAGAAGCAAGTCGATCACGGCCTGTCTGAACGTACTGGAAATATTTTTGAAACTTACATATCATCGATGCTAACATAGCATCGATGCTATGTACTACGTGTGAACATAACTACTAATGCCTCAGCCCTCAGGTGGTCGATTTCTTTGTCAGTGAAAATGAACATGAACATGATGAAAAGCACTTTCTAAGGTATCACTAAGAAGCCGAGGATTTCCTTTTTCATGTTCAGCTGAATTTATGAACATGCAGTTTCTGTCACGCATATTGTACTGACTCAGTGACTTTCATTGAAAAATACATCGAGGGTTGAGCGCCAGAAGGCCGTAATTCGTATTTTGGGCAAATTGGTATTTTGATAACCAAATAATCCTTACAACCCAAAGATTCTGAGAACCATAAAGCCTTAACTAAAAAACACCCCAAGTTGAATATAAATCAAATGTGTTGGGTGCAACAGTGAGTTGTATTGATTCCCTAATATTCAAAGTGATTTTCTCAGAATAGCATATCTTGAGTTACGTCCTTCTAGCGCTCACCCTCAATATATACTTAGCTGATGTTCAGCTATGTTACGTTTACGCTCCCTCTGCAATGCTCACCCCCCTCACTCCCTGTACTTTTTTAATAGGGAGCTTACGCGACACGAGATCTGTCATGCGGAATCTTCCTGAGAGACTTGCTTTCTCTACTTTCCTTGCGTCGCATTGTAAAAGTGGCTTTAGATTTTGGGAGGACGCACTTAATCAGACAAAGCGCGCGCGGTCAAAATGCAGACCTCCTAACCTTTCTCACTGAAAAATAGGAAAGACTTTATTCAAAAACAGGAAACAGAGTGTGTATAAAATTATCAAGAAAACCAGGAAAATACTATCGAATCAGGAGTTGGGAATTGTCAAAATTCTGATTCTTTCCTACAAATGTAGAATGGTTGGGAGCTCTGTAAATGTAAACCATTGTTATGTCATAAAAAAGGGTCAAAAGATTTTTCACGTCACGAAATTGGAGAGGACAGTAAACTGTCCAAAGAAATGTCGTTAAAAAGAGGAAGCAGGATGGACTGGAAACGGCTGTCTTGCGCATGCGCAAAGCAGCATTTTTGCAAAGATTCCGCGTCGCAGATCTCGCATGCGTATCTAAAGTTCCGTAATAAGGAAAAGTGAGGAGCAATGCATTTTCCATTGACTTATGGCTTACAAAACATACTATTTACAATGAACTTTAAGCTTATTTTTTCACATTTATCCACTTATGGTTACAAATACACATTAAGGTGGTCCTGTACGACACAAAGTCCCGTAAAATACACTATCATATTTGAGACACATTGGTAGAATTCTTCACACATCTGTTATTCAGTGGCGGCACCAAGGGGGGGGGGGGGTGGGCATTTGCCCCCCCCCCCCCCCCCAGTCAGAAGCTTTGCCCCCAGTTGCCCCCTCCCCCCAATAATTTTCGGAGTGAAAAAAAATAAAAGGGTGGAAAATGGCCTAATATATTACAATCATTTGGAATCTTTGCATTGATGCATTATGAACCAAGATGTATATATTCTGAGACTTAATTTTTCATCCAGAGATATGCTAAAACCCGAGACCTTCGGGTGGGGGTGGGGGGGGGGGTGCTCCGCCCTTGCAACTCACCCGGGCCTCAAGGTGATTCCCTGGACCCTACCCACTCGCGCTTGATTTTGCGATGTACACACAATTTTTTTTGTCCGCCCTTGCCCCCCCCCCATTTTCTTTTGCCCCCCATTTGCCCCCCCCCCACTTTAAAAATCCTGGTGCCGCCACTGCTGTTATTCCTAACCTGTCCACTGCCATCTGATTTAATAGAGTCTTTTACATTTCAGATTTAGACGGATCTTCGTATCAAGGCTTACATTGTGTGCAAAATTTCATGAGCCTTGCTTGATATATGAATAGTTTTGCTCAACATCACAGCATCACTGTGGAAGCTTGAATTAAAACTACAATGCAAAGTAGCCACATCTTTTGTTATTTCAATTAAATTTTACTTAGATTAGCATGTAAATAGTGAACTTCCAAATTATGAGTAAAATTTTGATCCCTGTCCTAGCTCTATCACATTAAACAATCATAATCAAAATCAGACCAAAAATGAGGGAGAAGCACATTAAAAAAATATCTTGCACATCTTCATCCCAAGACTAATGTGTTGCCAAATTTCATGACCTCTGCTCAAAAAATAAGTAGATTAATCATTACAAAATCCACTTCCATATCTGCACATTTCAGCCTTGTCAAGATGAAAATGAATGGGAAAACGTATGCTTCAAAAATTATCATGAAAATGTCAAAGTGCGGACAGATGGAATGAGGCCTCCACCCCCCCCCCCCCCGCCAATAAAACAATGTCTCCAGCACCACATAAGATGGTTCACATCTGGATGAGATGAATACACAAGGGAAAAGTTGAGGATGTGACTTCATTTGCTCTCTTCATATTCCATCTGCATTGGAAGGAAACAAACCATGAATAGATAATAATTAATGTAATGTACATTTTCATTTGCCTGCTGCTTTTGAAACTTAATACAGATATGAAAAAAGATACATATACATATACATGTACAGTGTTCAGTTACTGCAAAAAGAGGTTTAGCATCTTTATGTCCCATAAGGAGTTATCTGACATTAATCTGCTAGATTGCCCTGATAAATTGTACCAAAAGATCCCAAATAAATCTTTCCACTTCATACTTATCATTTTTCAAGTGCTGTAGTTGTTTATCATCCATCGTTTGACCCCTTCGCACCTATCCTGACACTTTTCGTGTTTTTGCACGGTTTGGTGAGGCTCAATTTTAGTGGAAAGTAGCGATGTTCAACCCTCTTAACTTTGAAATGGCATCAAAAATTAACATCAGATATTACCAAAATGAGTTGTCAATTGTGTAAACACAAGAGGTAATTTTCTGGCTGGTTGAGTGAGCACACTTTAAAATTAAGCAAGAAATGCTAAAATTCACTGTTAATAATATGGTATAAAATATGACTCCTATGACTTTAAAAAGTGACAATTTTCCCTTTAATGCATGACTTGACAGATCAATCTCATTTTCACACAGAAGTTAGTCAATAAGTGTAGGAACTCCTGCCAAGTTATTTTGCTTAAAACCTTTTCGTTAAAATGTACGCCATTTTGCTTTAGGGGGAACTTACTTTTTGTGTTGTGTCTATTACAATTATGAGCAAAAAAATAGACTGATTTGAATCTTACCTCCAGAGTTGACATGCATTCCTTCAAGTAGTCTTCTCTGGTCTTCCCTTCTGGTGATGACCCGTCTTTTGTCTCCTTTCCCTTGAACAGAATAAAATAAAAATTCCAGTAAAGTCGCATGCCATCAATCTGGAAAAATATTACGTTCCAACAAAGGAAATACGAAGTGTGGCACGTGGTACGTGCAATGGAGGTCCTAAACCGAAGCAGCGGACCCGCATTAGAGTCTGAGTCACGTCTTTTGAAAGGTGACTTTAACCCATAGTCCGTCCCATACTATAGAGCTTTCTGACTTGCGGTCTAAATTATTCATATCTTCAATCCTCAAATTGGCAACATTTTTTTTTTCACCTACACCTGCTGGTCTTAGCCACAGGCGAAGAGCGGTACAGCGGTGCACTGCACTCTCGCACATACATGTACTCTTGTGTTCGCCGATACATGGGAGAGTGCAACGGCAACGCTGTACCACTCTTCCCCTGTGGCTGAGACTAGGTCACAAAGAACACCTGCTGTAGACAAATGAGCAGCAGTGCATCATTAGCCTAGGATTTATAATACACACCAATGGCTTCTTTTAGCTGTAACTTTCACTTTCACTTACATTTTTGAAGGGTCGTCTGTATATCAATTTGGAGCTGAATGTTTATTCACTATCGAGGCCTATGTAATGATCTAATCTAACGTTAATGATTGGTTCTACTTCTAGACTCTAGTAGTAGTAGTAGGACTAAGTACAGCTAACTCTTGGCTTGCCTTCTATTTCTAATGGCTAGTTGCTACATAAAATATATTGATAAACAATTGAATTCAATATATGCAGTAGATCTCTATACAATAATATCAAATAAATTAAAATGGCAAGAAACGTTACTAGAACCACTCACTACTCACTACTCACTAGCAATATTACTACTAATAGACGTCAGTAACACCAACATGTAGTTAGATCTGTAGATCGTAGCATCTGATAAATATACACAGCGCTGTCGCTTACGCCGTGCTTCGCACAGCGTCTGGTCGGGCTAATAATATTAAACTGAGTGAGTGTTATCAACCAAACTGAGTGAGTGTTATCAACCATGTCAACTGTCTACTAACCTGTGTATAACTCTGCAGTATCGGCATCGCCATCTAACACAAAGTTTCGTGCTCTCTTTCTAAGAGCACGTTTCCTATTTTCAGTCCAGTTATTTGGATATGTGGCCATTTGTAAAAACGGTACTCCACAATTTCAGAAGCTTGTCTACAAAATTGCTCCGTGTATTGTAGATCTCAGGTCGTGCACGTCAAATAAGCTATACAAAATTGCGCGCGCCTTCTGAGATGTACGAGGCTACACGACCTAAATTTCATGAACAATCTCATGGGGAATTAAATTGGTATTCATACACCTCTTGATATTTAAATGACAAATAAGCACGAAAAAATATTTTTAAACATATTTCACCTATAATAATAATCAAAATGTACCCCGAAATCTTGGCTATTGTCGGAACCAAACGACGGCTTTCGTTCCGTATCGGCCAAAGTTGATACCAGTCACTTGAATCAACCGGAATGAATCGACTAGTCGTTGGGTTCCGGGGAACGAATCGACTAGTCCTTTTGTTCCCCCGGCCCGGAACCAGGAACCGATCACCTATGACACCGGCAAACCTCGGCAGGCCGGCAAACCTCGGCAGGCTTTTGTTCGTCTTACCACCAGAAGGCAGAGAGATCGTTTCTATGACTCTCGTTTCAAGCTAAAAGGAAAAGATGGATGTCAGGGCAACATAGTATGCAAGATGACGGATGACGAATATGTAACCATGTCCTCACCAGATGACCTCTTTGAAGTTGGCGTCGACAACATTAATTACAAAGACTTCAAACTGCATTTCATGGAATAATGTATCATTCCACCTCCCCGTGTGGAGGCGTTTTTTTTAAAGCGTCCTTAAAGTGAATAATACAGATATTTATCATAAATTGACCCCAAATTCATTCGATAATGTTCTTAAATTTGATAGAACGAATTCCTTAAAGTTATCTCACATTATTGTTCGATCTTTGTCTAAAAATTTTGAAGCTTTAAATTATTGTTTGAAGATTGTATTCATACAAGGTTTGATGTTATTGGTATGTCTGAGGTATGGAATGTGACCAACAAGTCAATATTCGATATAGAAGGATATTCTCTTGAAGTAAATTGTCGCCCCAGCGATTCAAGAGGAGGGGGAGTTGGAGCATATGTCAGTACATCACTAAAGTACAGGTGTTTGGAATATAGCATTAATCATGCAGAATCCCTTTGGTTAGAAATCAATATTACAGATATTATAAAAGTTACAGTTGGGATAATCTATAGAAAACCTAATACTAATGTGAAGGAATTTCAAGATGGTTTGTTGAGTGTGTTAGAAAAATGTAAAGTAGATCAACGTAAGTGTGCTCTTCTGGGCGACTTCAATATTAATTCTTTGGGTGAAGATGACACTGTCGAGGAGTTTCTCACATCATTACAATGCATAGGATTGGATCAATTGATTCAATCACCAGCAAGGGTAACAAAAGATTCCTCTACATTATTAGATCACATGATACCGATGTGTTGGCTCAGTCAGTAGAGCGTCCGACTCACAATCGGGAGGTCGTGGGTTCGAACCTCGGCCGCGTCATACCAAAAGACGTTAAAAGACGGGAGTTGTTGCTTACTTGTTTGGCGTTCAACAATTTAAAGGATAGAGCAACGTCGATCTGGCGCTGCACAGTGGCTGCCGGGCCCACGATCAATTGGGCAAAAAGAATTTCCATTTCGGTTAATAAAATTTGGAGTGGATTATTATTATTTGGAAACATGGAAACTTGGAAACATATTCAAATATCAACACATCTGAAATTCACTCAGGTATAATAATACAATCGGATGTGTCTGATCATTTCCCAGTTTTTGCAATTTTCAAGAACATATCGAAAGTGAAGTCTAATAAAAAAGTAATTCGGTATAGATGTTACAAAAGATATGATATAGAAACTTTCAAAGAAGATTTTGGTGCTTTTAACTGGGTAACAGTATTTAAATCAATGATGATATCAACACAGCTTATTCTAATTTTTGCATTTCTTTCTCGAACATATGTAATAAACATGCACCGTTGGTTACTAAGCAGTTAGGAAAGAGAAAGGCTGCTAAGAAGCCATGGATATCTCGAGGGATCATGAAATCGATTCGTGTAAAACACACAATGTATGTCAAAGTTATTAAATCAGATCATCGTCAGGATCTTGTGGATAAGTACAAAAAAGTATAGAAATGTACTGACCACTATACTAAAAAATGCGAAAAGGAATTACTACTGCAATTTGTTAAATAATAATAAGAATGACACAAATAAGACATGGGCTATAGTCAATGAGTTGTTAGCTGGTAAAAATAGATCACGTGCAAGTGTTGAGGTGGACAGACTTGTCAAGCAGGTTCATGGAAAATGTGAGCAACTGACATCTGTGTCTGACATTGTTAATGAATTTAATGACTTCTTTGTGAACATTGGACCAAATTTAGCTGATGAATTGCCAAATGGAGCTACAACATAATTATGGTGAATATTTGGGACAGAATACTGAGCATTCTTTATTTTGGAAACCAATAACTGCGGTCGAAGTTAGAACTCAATTATTGTTACTAGATACAAAAAAAGCTTGTGGTCACGATAATATTCCAGCAAAATTATTTAAAGATAGTGCTCCTTATATATCACATCCACTGGCATATACTTTTAACTTATCATTAGAGACTGGCAAGGTTCCGGATGAAATGAAAATTACAAAGGTTACTCCCCTTCATAAAAAAGCTCGAGAGAGGATCCAGGTAACTATAGACCCATATCGGTTCTACGTGTCTTATGTAAAATATTTGAACAATTAATAAATATCAGATTAATACAGTTTTTAGAAACAAATGATGCTTTCTATTACCATCAGTACTGTTTTCGGAATAAATATAGTACCAAATTGTCATTAATCAATTTGATAAATGCAACTTTGAAGTCTATAGATGAGGGGAAAGTTACCCTTGGTGTTTTCATTGATTTTAAGAAAGCTTTCGACACCATTAATCATGATATACTTTTAGGTAAACTCTCCAATTACGGCATTCGAGGGTTACCACTTGAATTGTTAAAGAACTATCTTAGTAACAGATTTCAGTTTGTTCAATGTGGACAAACATTATCTAAAAAGAAAGAGATAAAATGTGGTGTTCCACAAGGATCAGTACTAGGGCCAACTTTATTTTTGATCTACATAAATGATTTGCCTTCAGTAGCTGAGTATTTCAATTTTCGGTTGTTTGCCGACGATTCCAACCTTTTCCGTACTTTTCCAGCTGACCAGGTCGAAATTGATGCAGAAGAAGTGAATGACAACATACAGAAGATACGAAACTGGTGCATGGCCAATAAACTTACAATAAACTCAATGAAGTTGATGTTACCACTTTTGTTGGAATCAACATTGATAAACATCTGTCTTGGAATAATCACATTCGTTTTGTAAATCAGTGCATAAGAAAGAAAGTTGGAGTGATATTTAGGTTGCGACATTTTGTACCCAGGCGCACTTTAATACTGCTATATAAAGCCTTTATACAACCACACATTACCTACGGAATAGAAGTGTGGGGAAGCACTTATAAGACTAGCCTAAGAAGCATAATTATTGTATTCACAGAAAATGGCGGTCCGTGCTATAACATTCAGTGAATGGAGAACTCATACGACTCCTTTGTTCCAAAGTTTGCGAATCCTTAATGTATATGATTTGCATGACTTGTCAATTTCGACTTTCATGTTTGATTTGTATAATAACAACTTGCCTCATACTTTAGTAAATTACTGTGACACTATACAGCATAGGTACTCCACAGGGCAAAAGGAAAGTGGACAGTTGCGTCTACCAAAATTCAGAACGACGCAAGGTCAATTTTCATTGTCTTTCATTGGTAGTGAATTTTGGAATAGATTACCTTTTACAATCAAATTAACCAGGTCTAGAAGTAGGTTTCGGAATTCTGTTACGACACACTTGCTGAGTAAATCATAAGTGAAAACGTTTATGTAAATAGTCTGTATGTATAAGAAATGTATTTAACATCATTACTTTCTACTTTTTGTACTTCATTGTAAACTATTATTATTTTTAATTTGGGTATTAATTGAACTGTTCCAAAATACTTATTATGGGTCAGGCTCGACTAGCACATGTGCTATTATCTGGCCCCTTTTAACAACCAATGCTTTTCTTCATTTATATGTAAATATCATTGTATGTAAAAAAAATGTATTGTAATTAAATGTTGTTGGTGGTAAATAAATCAAATCAAATCAATATAATTACAATCATATTCGAGGAAACAATGAGTATTAAATGAATAGGCGGTAGTAATTTAAATTAACCTTTGCCTACTTACTGATATTTTAATGAAAAGCAGAAGATGGACTGTCACTATAAGCAAGTGCTTGATGATTTGGCAACCCAATCATATTCAGATAATTAATATTTTTGCTGGGCGGAATGGATGACAAATTATATTATGACAATTATACTTTCCCCTTATAATTAAATTAAACTGCATGATGGGAATGATAAAAAAAGGGGCTGGGGGCTAGGGGAAAAAAATAACTAAAAGTGAAAATAATGTTGATGGTGAAACTAAAAATTAAAAATTAAAGTTGATGCAGAAACAAGTTGTTAGAGATTTCAGTAACTACAAACGTTAGGATGGTTTGTATGACATTAAGCTGATTCAGTGTAACTCGATAGCAATCTTTCTTTATTTTAGCTTTAAAAGCGGTGAGGTTTTGACAAGATTTGATGGAATCTGGTAATGCATTCCATATATCTGAACCATGATGTCGTATAGATTTATGTGCAATAAGTAATTTGGGATTAATCAAATAGAAATTGGCAGAGATACGGGTGGGATATAAATGAATTGCACTATTAAGCGTGAAAAATTCTTGGAAAGAATCAGGAAGTAATTTGTTTTTATATTTAAACATAAAAATACAGGTCTGGAGGGAATTGATGTCAGAAACTTTAAGTGTTTTTAATTCATTGAATAACGGGTCTGTATGTTCTAAATAATGAGAACCAGTGTAGATTCTGATAGCCCTTTTCTGTAATTTACAAATAGAGTCTATTTTTGTTTTCCCACAAGATGCCCTGACCATATTGCAGTAAGTTATGTATGGTAATATAAGTGCATTGTATAGCATGAAAAGAGTATTTTGAGGAAGATATTTTCTTGTTTTATACAATATACCAATATTTCTGGATATACAAGTACTTACATGACTTATATGTTGATTGCAATTCAGATTTTCATCTATAAAGACGCCTAAGAATTTGTACATTGTTTACGATCTAGGGGTACATTATCAATCAATATGTTATACGGGAAATCATTAGCATGCGCGTTTGAATGTGTAAAGTAAATAAAATTAGTTTTGTCTATATTAAGGGACAGTTTATTGCATTTAAACTAGGTAGATACTTTAGGTAATTCCAAATTGAGTGTATCAATCAAAGAGTCTTATCTTTCATGGGAGTAAAATATATTGGTGTCATCTGGAAATAAGATAAAAGATAAAACGGGGCTAGCATTAATTATATCGTTAATGTATAAAAGAAAGAGGAGAGGTCCTAATATTGATCCCTGTAGAACGCCACATTTTATACTTAAGCAATCAGAAGGAACCTCATTGAATGCAACATATTGCTCCCTATCGGAAAGGTAATTTTTGAACCATGTATGGGTCACTCCTCGAATTACATAATTATGTATGAAGTTTATGAAGCAAAATATCAATATGGCCATATTGAAATTTTGTAGTACCAAGAAATTATTTGAAGTGAAATATCGTGATCGAGCGCATCAAACACCTTAGACAAATCCATAAAAATTCCAATTACGTATTTTTTATCTGCCATTGCGTTAGTTATTTTATCATACAGATATACTATAGCTAAATCAGTTGAATGATATTTCCTAAATCCAAACTGATTCATATTAAGCAATTCATGAATACTTAAATAGTCGTAGAGTCTTTTGTAAATAATTTTTTCGAGAATTATATTCTGGGAAGCATTGAAATTGGGCGATAATTCTTAATTTCATAAGGATCGTCCTTTTTAAAGACCGGATTTACTTTTGCAATTTTTAGAGATTTTGGAACTATACCCGTAGTTATAGAGATATTAAATATGTAATTCATTGGGCAAACAATTGAATGTATGATCTGTTTGAGGAGTGATGTACTTATCCTATCGTGCCCTTGAGATTTGCCTGTATTAAGACATTTTGTTATGTTGATTATTTCAGTGGGATTTGTTGGATTTAGGAAAAGAGATCGAGAAGTTGGTTCATTGAGACATTTAGTAAAATTTTCGTTTTGCTTGTCAAATTTGCGTGCAAGATTAGGACCAAGATTAGCAAAGTATGAATTAAATGTATTTGGTGCGTCATCAATATTAATGGAAGTATGATTTATAGTAAAATAAAAATTCTTTCGATTTTTTACCAATTAGATTATTTATAATAGTCCAGGTTGCTTTCATATTTGATTTAACTTTTTTTAAATTTCTCAGAATAATGCATTTTACGGGAATTTCGAATGATATTAGTTAATCTATTTCGATATTTCTTATATCTATTATAGTTGCAAATAGTGGGGTTCATTAAATACGTTTTGTAAAGTTTGTTTCTAGTATGAATAGATTATTGCCTTTGTTATCCAGGGCATTTTAGCATGTTTAGTTTTCTTTTTTTTCAGTAATTAAGGGAAAATTTTTATCATAATAAAATTGTAATTTATTGTTAAAATATTCGTACGCATTATCTGCATTTTGTCCGAGAATATACATCCAACCATTCCTCTTTAATCAAGACATTTTTAAATCATTCAGTATTTTCAGGTGTTTCTTTTCGAAAAGGAATCTGTTTAGGTTGGTCTCCACTTAAATTGTCATTTTCGGAGATTTTAAATATTGGAAGATGGTCTGATATATCGGAATATAATAGACCACTAGTTATACTTGAATGGAAAATATTTGAAAAAAAATGTTATCAATCAGAGTTGATGAATTATTTTCCATTCTGGTAGGTTTATTAATATGCGGGTAACAGGTATTTAAATATGCAAGTTGGAGAAATGTTTCATGATTATTATTTGGAGACAACAAATCAATGTTGAAATCACCCATGAAATACAATATCTTATTTTCCCTAGCTAGTATATCAAAACATATTTCGAAATCCCCATAAAATGGATCAATATGGCTATTGGGTGGTCGATAAATTAGACTAATTACAATATTTTTCGTTGTTGGATTTATAATTTCAATAAACAATGACTCGCACTGGTTAATTGACAAGTCATGTCGAATTTTGAATTTAAGATGTTCTCGAATATATAACGCAACTCCTCCTCCTCTCTTTCCCACGCGATCATTTCTAATCATTTCGTAATTTTGCAGGTTATATACATTAGGTGAAATAAAATGGAGCCAGGTCTCAGTTATACCAATGACTGAAAATGTGAAATTGTCAAACTATACAAAAATGTTTCAAAGGAATCAAAATTTTTACTTAAACTTCTGGAGTTAATATGGAGTAAGCTAAATGATTTAGTTGCGTTTTTAAAGCTAGAAACAAATTCCGGAGTTGTATAGTACCTACTATCAGAGGTTACATTATTAAGATCAAAGCAAGACTGTTGGTTGCGTTCATTCATTTTTATCGAGTGGAACAATTTGAAATGTGTTGAATACTGAGAAATCTGCATCGAATATGATGTTGTGTAAAGGATTAACAAGAATGAATGAAAAGGTGAAAAGTAATGACTGGGATGGAATGAGTTGTGTAATGGATGATGGGGAAAACCTGGGAACAAAAGGGAACTTAACCTGACAGATAGACATCAAGAACTTGCTTGTACAATGAGCTCGAGCATCACTACCACGTTGTGTTATGAAAAACCAAACAAAGAAATATTTATATTTGTTATAATTTCAAAACAAGAAAACCAAGCAATACATGTGATTTAACCTTGCCAAGTTGGCGTGATATGATATCGATAAAGTAATTTACAATGAATTATTTTTAAATCATTATATTTTTTTACAAACCGAATACCTTTATAAATATCATTCAAGCAAAATATACATTTGTCAACTAATATCAATCATATTTCAAGCATATCATGCTGCAACACGTTTTAATGGATTTTATGATAACTGATATAGAATTGAAATAAATCGAATTTAAATAAAATATGATCGATACCAAATGTTAATTTGGTATGTTAGTTATTTTGTTTGTTTGTTATGTTAGTTTCTTTAAAAACTTACCGAAATGAACAGAGGAATCTCGAGAATACTGTGAAGGACTTATAAGCAATGAAGAATGTCTAGATATTTTGAAAGAACTAAAACCTAATGGCTCGTATTCTGAACTCCGGTTTAACTTAAACCATGGTCTAAATGTGTGGTTTAACTATGGGTAGCCAAATGTGACACAAATCTATAACAGTAGATATTCAATTTATAAGCATTTTTGGTACTCAAACTTTTAACAAATTTCTGGGAATTATAGTAGAATAGTTTTCTTGACCATTAAAGCATGGGACCAGAATGCAGTAAACATAAGGAAAATACAGTGTGAACCATTTCTTGACATTTTGGCTACCCATAGTTAAACCACACATTTAGACCATGGTTTAAGTTAAACCGGAGTTCAGAATACGGGCCAATAAGTCACCTGGGAATGATGGTCTTACAACAGAATTTTATAACACATTTTGGCCTGATATTGGAGGATTAGTAAGAGAGGCTTTAAATGAAGCATATAGATTAGGAGAATTGGCATCGTCACAAAAACAAGCAGTAATTACATTAATAGCTAAAGATGGGAAAGATCCATTTTCATTTTCAATTTTGGTAAAAAGGATTAAGGATTAAGGAAGTATTGAATTAAATTATTATGGGAGATCAAGTAGGTTATATGAAGGGGAGGAATATTGGAGAAGCCATACGTATTATAGATATTATTTTTCATACATCCCATTATAATTTGTCTGGTTTTCTGTTAGCCATAGATTTCGAAAAAGCTTTCGACTCGGTTTCACATCAATTTCTTCAAAAAGTTTTGTTATCTTTCGGATTCGGTCCATCTTTTCAAAAGTGGGTCAAAGTTTTGTACACAAATACTTTAAGTTGTGTTTTGAACGAAGGAGGTTCCACTGGTTATTTCGAAGTGGAGAGGGGCGTTAGGCAAGGTGATCCTCTGTCGTATTATTTATTTATTTTATGCATTGAAATAATGGCACATAAACTAGAACAGACAAATCGGTGGAAGGAATTAATTTTGGAGATAAGGAAATGAAATTAGTTCTTATGCGGATGATATGACTATTTTTGTACGAAATGTAAAATCAATAAATAGGCTAAAGGTGTTATTTGCGGACTTTGAAAACTTTCGGGACTAAAAATAAATAGGGATAAGACTAAAATATTAAGATTAGGTCTGTGTCAATGTTTGGAATTTAATTTTGCTTTTGGTGAAATAGTTGACTTTGTAAAGATTCTAGGGTTTTTTTTCTCCCAAAATGAACATATGAAAGAAAAAATGAATTACGAGGAAATATTGAGTAAAATAAAATCACTTTTAAATTTTTGGAAGCAAAGAGATTTAACCTTAATGGGAAAGATTCAACTACTTAAAGTGCACATATATTCTAAAGTTATATACCGAGCGTCACTCACCCCAGTTACAAGATGGGTTTATGATTCGTTAGATAAATTGGTTTTTTATTTTATATGGAAAGGAAAGAAAGATAAAATAAATAGAAATACAATGTTCTTAGACTATAAGCAAGGAGGTTTAAAAATCAAGAACTTTCCGGCACAGATGAAGTCACAGAGAGTTATGTGGGTCAAAAAACTTCTAAATAAGGATGAAGATATGAAATGGAAACAATATTTTAACTTTGTAACTAGACACATAGGTGGAGAATTCATATTTTCGTGTGATTATTTACCAGTATTATTAAAAGTGACAGCTCTGCAATTTTATATGGATATATTAGAAGATTGCGTGAATACGAGACATATAAGAAGTGTCAGCAGTAATAACCGGTACATTGGTGATGTGGTAATTTGCAATAATAAGCTTGTTCGATTTAAAGGAAATTGTATATACGATGAGAAGATGCATAAAAAAGGAGTTTACAAACTAAGACATATTATAGGAAACGATGGCAAATTAAAATCCGATAGATATGTAGCGACTAGCTGTAATTATTTTTAGTCATCAAACAACTTTGATCAGAGCTTGATCACCACTTTGTTTATTTTGATCATGCCAGGGCAGGTGATCTACAATTTAATGCTTTTGTCCTATTCAACTTGATTCTTTTGTGCACCCACTGGTCTAGACACCATTGTTACATAGCAGCCAAGAATTCATTCATGTACTTTTATACAGCCAAGGAATGTTCAACTTCTGTATCTGCTATTACTGTTACTAGAGGTTTTCTTCACTAAGCAACAACCAGCCAGCTAGAATTAAGCATGAGAGAAACCTCATTATCAATTCCCATACTTCCCCACTCAGTAGAAAGTTTTCACCTAGTGTGGACATGTATAGTTTCTACTAGCTTTTCAACAGTTGTGGAATAATTACACTTTGGATTTTCTGGCTATATTTTTCATCATCAGGAGTACAAGCTTCCAGTTTAATCCTTTTGATTTTCATCTGTAAATATCCATCGCTTGTGTTATCCAAGTGGGATTAGTGCAATTTATTTTGGAGAACACCTCACTCAACCTCATCGCGACGCGTTTCGTCGAGGCCTCGCGGGCGCGGTCGTTTTCGCAGCGTGACCTCCATTTTCTTCATCTTTTGTAAATATATTTCGCACTTCTAATTAACGGACATCGTGCCGTCAGGCTACGGATGCAATATGAATATGTAACTTGTTAGTATTGAACTCCTTTCACATTTGGAGGATTCGTTATATTGTATCAACTGTTTTTTCATCAAGAACTCAAAGGCCGGTGAGTTTATTTATACTTTTTTATGTAAGAGACACTTTAAACTCTTACAATTGGTGATCCCGACGTGATTGTCGCAACAGCCTTTATCGTATTACAGTTCAGTGAACTTTTGTCATTTTTGTCATGGAGACTTCATCAGCTAATCCACCTGCTTCTGAGACATCGAATGTAGCTGCAGGCGCACTGAAGCTACCCCCGTAATGGCCTAATGATCCAGCTCTTTGGTTTCGCTCAAGTACAAGCGCAATTCACTACGAGAGGTATTACTTCAGAAGATACTAAGTATGCATACATCGTTTCTGCACTTCAACCAGAAATAGCTCAGGAAGTGAGAGATATTTTGATGAACCCTCCTTCAGACAAACCGTATTCACATCTGAAAACGGAATTAATTCGTAGGACATCTGTTTCAGAACAAATAAGACTACACCAGCTCTTAACCCAAGAGGAATTGGGGGATAGAAAACCATCCCAGCTGCTACGTAGAATGGAACAGTTGCTTGGAAACGATCACATTGACGAGACAATATACAAACAATTGTTTCTACAGAGACTACCCTATCATGTTCAGACAATTCTTGCATCAAGTCGCGATCACATGAATGTTACGCAGATAGCGGATTTGGCTGATAGGATTGTCGAAGTTGGATCAGCAAGTTCAGTTTCTGCTGTGGGTAGGCCCTCGCCCCTGCATCTGTGTCAGAGTTGTCACAACTTAGAGAACAGATAGACAGGCTCACGGTTCAAGTCAATTCATTAACTACACAACTCCATGAACGTGGTCGATCACCGAAAAGGCGCCCTCATTGGCCGAAGAGACAGCGTAGCAGAAGCAGTAGCCAGAAACGCCCGCTCTGCTGGTACCATTGGAAACATGGAGCACAGACCCAGAAGTGCACTCCATCTTATAACCACGCTAGCACTTTGGGAAACTAGAGAACCAGCCGGGAGTAAAGGCAACAGCCCGTGCTGGTGGTCAGAGCGGTCGCTTGTTTTATGTACATGATAGGATTAGTGGCACTCGATTTTTAGTTCACACTGGAGCTGAGGTCATCGTGATCACTCCATCTGCTTCTGGCAGACGACATGCACGTTCTGACTTCGCATTGGAGGCAGTCAACAAGTCTGCCATTGCTACACATGGTGAGCGTTCATTAACCTTGGACTTGGGCCTTAGGAGAACTTTTCGTTTTGTGTTTATGATTGCTGATCTTCCTACACCCATTATTGGAGCAGATTTCTTAGAGGAATTTGGACTGATTGTGGATGTTAAGCATCAGAAACTAATCGACTCCACAACAAAGCTCATGGTTAATGGCATCCATGCTCCACTTCATACGAAGTCTGTCAGTCCGATGTTCTCACGTTCGCCAGCTACAGGCAGTGAGAAGTACACTGTCATCTTGAAGGAATTTCCAGACATCACTCGCCCTGACTATCGCATCACATCACAACGACAGGACCTCCAGTCTCTTCACGTCCTCGTCGTTTAGCTGCTGATCGTTTGACAATCGCACGTTCCGAGTTTGAACATATGCAGGAACTGGGAATCATTAGACCGTCAAGTAGTATCTGGGCGTCTCCTCTCCACATGGTTCCAAAATCGACTCCAGGTGACTGGCGCCCATGTGGAGACTACCGTGCTCTTAATGCTCAAACTGTACCAGATCGCTATCCAGTCCCACATATCCAAGACTTTTCAGCATCACTGCATGGTAAGAAGATATTTTCGAAGATACACCTCATCAAGGCTTACCATCAGATTCCCGTCGAGCCAGCTGATATACCAAAGACAGCAATTACAACACCCTTCGGACTTTTTGAGTTTACACGAATGCCTTTCGGACTTCGCAATGCAGTCCAATCTTTCCAGCGTTTGATGGATGAAGTGGTCAGGGGCTTGCCTTTTGTCTTTGTGTACATCGACGACATGCTAGTCGCAAGTGAATCAGAGGATGAGCATGAGGAACATCTCAGAACTCTTTTTGCTCGCCTTCATGAGTATGGTATTGTGATCAACCCTACCAAGTGTGTGTTTGGTGTGAGCTCTCTTATCTTCTTAGGACATTACATCAGCACGGATGGCATTCGACCACGAGAGAAGCTTGTTAAGGAGATTAGCGAATTTCCTCGCCCTTCTTCTCTTCGACAACTTCGTCGCTTCTTGGGACTCGTCAATTTCTATCGACGATTTATCCCTCAGGCAGCAGCTATCCTCGCACCACTGACCGACATGCTTTGTGGTCAGCCTAAGTGGTCATCCAGAATAATTGAGTGGACAGAAGAACGTGCGAAGAAAGAGCTCGCTGATGCAACAGATTCGCAGACTAGTTTGATGGTTGATGCATCAAATGTAGCAGTCGGTGGCGTTCTTCAGCAGTTCGCTGATGGAATAGACCTGTTTACTAAGTTATTCAAATTTTATGCATACTTTTGAAACAAATGTTGTTCTTGACAACCTGAAAGCTTGCCAGAGGCTTGTCAGACATAGCAACAAGTAATGTATGCAAACTGGATTCCAAGTATTGTAGTTCATTCATTAATAACAGGTTAATGGAATACCTCGTTACTAGGTCCCCAGGAAAGAAACATCCATAAATTTGAATCACTTAGTAAACAGGTCTATTTGGAAGCCGATCGCATTCTTTTCACAGCGTCTCAAACCTCCAGTGACTAGATACAGTACTTTTGGCAGGGAGTTGTTAGCTGTTTATCTCTCAATTCGCCACTTTCGCCATTTCTTGGATCATAAGCCGTTAACCTATGCTTTGCGATCAAAGCCTGACAGACATTCTCCGAGAGAAATCCGCCAGCTTGACTATATCTCGCAGTTCACATCGGACATTCAGCACGTACACGGTGTAGATAACACGGTAGCCGATGCATTATCTCGACTGCATGTGGATGCTCTTCACACACCATTGACTGTTGATTTTGACCAGATGGCAGCAGACCAGATTGACGAGGAATGGGAAGAGGTACAGAAATCGCCTTCGCTGACATTTAAGCAAGTACCACGGCCTTCAAGTAATGGAATGATTTGGTGTGATGTCTCTACAGACCACGAGAGACCTTACGTTCCAAAGAAGCATCGTCGCATGGTATTTGAAGCGTTACATAATAATATGTCCCATCCTGGCGTACGCTCTACCCAATCGATGATGACATCATGCTTTGTTTGGCCAAGTATGAACAAGGACATACGTACATGGGCCCGCTCATGCCTATCTTGCCAGCGTTCCATGATCCGCCGTCATATCAAGGCACCACTTGGAACCTACACTGCGCCAGACGCCAGATTCAGTCATATCCATGTGGACTTAGTCGGACCATTACGTCCGTCAAATGGATATTGCTACAGGCTAACCTGTATTGATCGGTTTACAAGATTGGCTGATGCTTTCCCCATATCTAACATTTTAGCAGAGACTGTTGCCAAGGCACTTGTGCATGGATGGATTTCCCGATTCGGTGCACCCTCTACTATTACCACAGACAGGGGGAGGCAATTCGAGTCGCAGCTCTTCCAAGCACTCACTTCACTTCTCGTGAGCTCTCGTACACGCACAACTGCATACCACCCTGCAGCCAACGGTATCGTGGAACGATTCCATCGTCAACTTAAAGCAGCTCTTCGAGCCCAGTCAGATTACAGAAAATGGCAGGAATATCTACCGATCGTCCTTTTGGGCATACGCACGACCGTGAAAGAAGACCTTGGATGCACACCAGCAGAACTTGTGTACAGAACAACACTTAAAGTTCCAGGACAGCTGGTGGCACCACTTACTTCAGACTCTTTCTCTGATCCAGGTGACTATGTTCATCGCCTTCGCGACTACATGAGTAACATCAATCCTGCACAAACGCGTTCACAAGCTAAGCATGAGAGAAACCTCATTATCAATTCCCATACTTCCCCACTCAGTAGAAAGTTTTCACCTAGTGTGGACATGTATAGTTTCTACTAGTCATCCTTATTGCTCTCAATTCAGCAAGAAGCTTTTCAACAGTTGTGGAATAATTACATTTTGGATTTTCCACAGTTATATTTTTCATCATCAGCAGTACAAGCTTTCAGTTTAATCCTTTTGATTTTCATCTGTAAATATCCATCGCTTGTGTTATCCAAGTGGGATTAGTGCAATTTATTTTGGAGAACACCTCACTCAACCTCATCGCGACGCGTTTCGTCGAGGTCTCGCGGGCGCGGTCGTTTTCGCAGCGTGACCTCCATTTTCTTCAACTTTTGTAAATATATTTCGCACTTCTAATTAACGGACATCGTGCCGTCAGGCTACGGATGCAATATGAATATGTAACTTGTTAGTATTGAACTCCTTTCACATTTGGAGGATTCGTTATATTGTATCAACTGTTTTTTCATCAAGAACTCAAGTTATTGAGTTAGTGAGCTAGTGAGTTTATTTATACTTTTGTTATGCAATGGACACTTTAAACTCTTACAGATATTTCGCAGAATTAGGTTTAGCAGTAAACGACATTGATAGGTTAAAGCACTTTTGTGCGTGTATACCTTTGGGTTGAAACAGGAATTTTAGAATGGAGAAAAAATAATAACTCTGAAACCGATTTCATTTTGGGTAGGACAATAACTTGTATATCTAATTTAAAATCAAAACAAATATATTTACAACTCATCAAGAAAGTAGGTTTTGAACCACTGGTTTTTGAAAGAATGGAAAGAAATTACGGTTTTACTTACAAGGAAATAGAAAAAAATATTGTTAAGGTTAAGACATTGTACATTAAATAGTCGGCTAAGAGAGTTCCAATTTAGACTTATACATGGCATTATATATACAAACCATCTTCTTTTCCGGTTTGGTTTTGTTTCAAGTGATTTATGTTCTTTTTGTGAAAAAGAAGAAGAAACATAAACATTTATTTAATTCTTGCGAATATGCGCAATTAATCTGGGAATCATGTTCGAGATTTTTTAATTATATCGATTTACGGAATTGTAGCTCGAAAGAAATTCTGTTTGGGAGGGAGGAAAGAAATAAAGGAAAACACCAATTATTCATATTCTAATTCTTGTAAAATATTTGATTTTTAAAAACAGAGTGCATAAGAAACCACCTTCTTTTAATGAAATAAAAAATAATATTGTAGGAGATAGGTTAGAGGAGAGAAAATTGGCATCAATTAGGGGAACCCTTACTATCCATTTTTCCAAATGGGAAAAACCTAAATAACCAACAAGGAAGAGCCCAGAGCCCATCGTCCACGGGAGGAGGTTAGATAGGGGATGGAACCACTGAGTGGTTCGAACTCAAGTGCATATATTCCTTTATTCCTTTTCTTTTTAAGTTGTTTATATATGTACAATATGTTATGCTTGATTTATTAATGACTTATTGCTGATTTCTGTTAATTTATGTATATGTTGATTGTTATGTACTGTTTTTGATATGTATTTTTTTTATATCATATGGAATCAATAAAAGATTACTGAAAAACAAAAAAATTTCTTTACAGTTTTTGACAAATAGATGGTAACATTTTCAGACAAAAGAGACCCATGAAGGTATATTAAATTCAAGTAAATAACAAGTTTTCGAATTTAAAGCCTTGTGATGAATGATTATGCGTATAGGTAAAATTAAATGGAAAATATATGATCGATAACAAGCATTACATTTCTAAAAGAAGTATATAATTACAGTTTCATATAATATTGAAATTTAAACACAGGTAGAAAGCATGATATTCTATTAAAATAATACATAACCTCAGATGAAAGAAGATATGATATAAAAGTTAATATACTCATATACCAACAATTACATGTTATGCGTAGTTTCTTGGAATTAAAAATCAGACCGCTGATGTATACGACTGACGCATAACCCATAGCATCTGGACGTACGTCTGATTTTCTTATAATTAAATTTGTTTATTAATGTTATGACTTCAACTTTAATCATGAAGGATAGTCAAGAGTATTACCAATAAACTAGTATTAGTCGCATCTGTACATTTTCTTATCAATTGACACATTTAATGAGACTTTCTTTAATATTTATTAGAATTATTTGATCCCATTTCCCATTTATAATGGTTTTAATATATATTAATATTGGTTTGCTTTTTAAGTACATGTATAACGACTGGTTTTTAAAATAGATATCACAATATAGGCACAGTGGCATACCACCTATTATTGTTTGGAGACCTAAGAGATTGCTTGTCTCTTGCCTTTCGGCTTTGAAGGTTTTTTTTTTTTCCTTTTTTTTAACCACAATTCAAAAAGAAAGTTTAATTTAAATTTATTTTGAGGTGTCTTGAAACTTCTTAACATGACAAAGTCCTTTTACAGAAAGTGTAAGGAAACTTGCTGGTGTTCCTTTTTTTCCGCTCAGATTTTGGTCTTAGGCAGTTGTATTATGAAGGGCGCGACGCTGTGTATATCTTTTTAACTTCTATTATTTGTTTCCAAAAGGTGAGAAGGGTTTTTATTTTATTCAGCCATAATTTATTAGCTGCAGAGTATAGGAAAACAAACCTGTTTTCCCTATTTATCAATTGCTTTAGATTTCTTTGTAAAATGACAGTGAATGATTATATTAGTCAGTTCTTTATCCTTTATCAATAGGAGAAGGGTCCGGGAAATCGAAGTCATGTTATCCCCCCTTCTCTTTCTTCCTGACAAGGAAGTGCTTACTCCTTGGGGATGGGTGGGAAGGAGGTCTGGGTTTTGGAATGGAGGGGTGGGAAGTTCTACTTGTGTGGGGGTACCAAAACACATGGAATGTATTAGTAGGAAAGAAAGGGTCTTTGACTTCAACTGTTATCGCTATCCAAAGAAACAGAGTGGAAAGGAAAGTGCTTTTTATCCTGCATGTCTGGCTCTCCATATAGCAGCTCAATTGTATAAGAGAACGCTTGGTTCAGCTTTACCACTCTTACGAGAGCTATGATGGGTACGAATGTTAATTGTAAATTATGTTCGCCTAATGTAAGAGGAATTAGGGAAAATACTAAAACGGGAGGGTTTTTTTCATGGTGCAGAGAAAGGGGTGACGTTATTTTTCTTCAAGAAACGTTTAGTTCAAAGGATACAGAGGACAGGTGGAGCTCAATGTGGGATGGGTTATGCTTTTATAGTCACTGTTCTGTTTACGGTAGAGGCGTTCTTATTTTAATAAAAGATTCAGTGGACTTCAAACTCATAAAAATAGAGAGGGATGATAATGGACGTTTTATAATAATAGACTGTGAAATTCAAGGGCATAGAATTGTCTTATGTAATGTTTACTTTCCGACAAGAGATAAAGAGAAAAAAGAAATAGAAATGATTCAGGACTTACGGAAGTGGTTTAATAGAATTAAGGACAAAAATCATATTATTATAGGAGGGGATTTCAATTTGATTATGAATAATAATTTAGACTATAGCGGAAGGGTTCTGCAAACTATCAGTAAATTTAGTAAAGAAGTAACTGAGTTCATGGAAGAGTTTCATTTAATAGATATATGGCGAGAAAGAAATCCCTTGAAAAAAACAATACACTTATACAAAACAAAATCCATTTATGCAAAGTCGATTAGACTATTGGCTAATGTCTGAAAATATGCAAGGATTGGTTACAAAATGTGAGATAGTTCATTCATTAGCACCTGACCACTCAGCAATACTCGTGGCTCTTTATGACAAAACAGAAAATAATATAGGGCAAAAATCAAAAGGATCTTATTGGAAATTCAACAACAGCCTTTGCACAAACGTAGATTTTGTTAAACAGTTGAAAGACGAGATAATTAGTTTGGAAGAAGATTTACAACTAGAAATTAAAGACAAGAGAGTCCTCTGGGACTTTATGAAAAATGAAAATAAGAACTTTTACACAAGCTTTTTCAAAGAAATTAGCTGTAGAAAGAAAACAAAAAAAGGGGGCTCCTTGACAAAGAAGTAGCGGATTTAGAAATTAATCTTGCTGAAGGAGTTACAGAAAGAAAATTGGAAGCATTAAGATTTAGCAGCTTGTTACAATTACATTAATGAAGGGATAAAAATACGTTCTAGGGCAACTTGGTATGAAAATGGGGAAAGGGACACAAGATATTTTAGTCAATTGCTACAAACAAATAAAAGAAAGTGTGTCATAAAGAATTTAGTAACTGAGGATGGTCAAATGATTGATAAAGAAAGGGAAGTTCTGAATTTGATTAAGTTATTTTATTAAAAACTTTACTCTAAAGAGATAAATGAAGACATAAATTTATCAGACACAGATTTTTTCAAAAATTTACCGTCTTTATCAAGGGAGAGTATACAAAATTGTGAAGGAGAAATATTAGAAGGGGAATGTTATGCAGTGCTAAAAGGAATGAAACAAAATAAGTCACCCGGAAATGATGGACTAACAGTCGAATTTTATATTACATTCTGTGCAAAAATAAAAGATATGTTATTAGGGGCCTTTAATGACGCTTTTAAGTCAGGTGAACTATCAGCTTCACAGAAACAAGCAGTAGTCATTCTGATTGCCAAAGATGGGAAAGATCCGCATTTACTAAAAAATTATCGCCAATATCTTTATTAAATATTGATTATAAAATTGTTTCAAAAGTAATAGCTACAAGAATAAAAGACGTTTTGGAAAATATAATTTCAACAGATCAAATAGGGTTTATGAATGGTAGAACTATAGGAGGAGCGATTCGAATAATAGACGATGTGATTTTCCACACGTCTCAATATAAATTGCCGGGTTAGTTAATTGCAGTTGACTTTCAAAAGGCATTTGATTCGGTGTCACATGTTTTTTAAAATAAAGTATTATGCTCTTATAACTTCGGCCCGGAATTTCGCAGATGGGTGGAAGTTCTGTACAGAAATGCACAAAGTTGTATTTTTAATGGAGGGATGTCGACGGGGTATTTTGAAGTACAAAGAGGCGTAATTAGACAGGGAGATCCCCTCTCTCCTTATTTATTTATCTTATGTATAGAAATATTAGCCCATAATATAAGACATGATAGAGAAATCAAAGGTATTTGTTTCGGAAAGGACGAGTTTAAGCAAGTCATGTATACGGATGACATGACCCTCTTTGTGCAAGATAAAGTTTCCATTTTAAGAGTATTTAGATTATTAGAGAATTTCAGAATACTTTCCGGACTTCAAATTAACAAGGAGAAAACACGTACCTGGCATCGCACCGGCACTGAAATTGGTGCGATGCCGGTTGGGCCGTACTTCTCAGCGGTTGGCTGATCGCATTAAACAACACGTCCCATCGACTATTCGGAACCGTACAACCAATCAACGCCCGCAGCCCGTCCGTGCCTGCAAATCTGAAATGCACGATAACAGACCAAATATAACCAAATGCAATTCAGCGATTGGTCTCCATTTGCTGAACAATCCAGCTTGCGCACAAAGCTATGCCGAAGATCAATTCTCAATTATGTCCCGGGCCAGAAGCGCAGCGCATTTACGCTTTCTGGAAGCCGCCTACATTCAATCGCACGAACCCCTTCTGTACTGTGCAGACAAAAGGAGTTCGTCCAAGGTTTGCGATTGTTCTGAAATTACGGCGTCTGGGTTGCGTCCGGGTTCATCGAGTATAATATAGTTGATTTCAAGTAATTTGTTATATACCTGCGTGATAACCTGATGAGTGCAGGTCGAAAAGCTTCGTTATCATGTCTCTTTTTCGTGTCATATTGAAATTTTGTAGTACCAAGAAATTATTTATATATAATATGAGTTGTCATCGTGTTTGTAAATTTGTTTATGAAATATTTTATATGTATTTATATGTATTTCATTTTGTTGAAAATTCGAAGTTCTTGAGAAATAAAAACTACTGAATACAAAAAAAAAATTACATTATTGTAAATTATCGTGTCAACTATCGATTCCATAAGTTTTCGAATTTAAAGCCTTGTGATGAATGATTATGCGGAAAGGTAAAATTAAATAGAAAATATATGATCGATAACAAGCATTACATTTCTCGGAGTAATATATAATTACAGTTTCATATAATATTGAAATTTAAACACAGATAGAAAGCATGATATTCAATTAAAATAATACATAACCTCAGATGAAAGAAGATATGATATAAACATTAATATACTCATATACCAAAAATTACATGTTACGCGTAGTTTTTTAGAATTAAAAATCAGACCGATGATGTATACAACTGACTCATAACCCATAGCATCGTGTGTTTTTTTGTGTGTGTGCTGTTTTTTTTAAAAACATGTACATGTATTATAAATTAGTAATCTTATTATGTTATTACGTAAGCTTCATTAAATGCAAGTATATATGTTTTACGTAATATTTTATTTCATTATGTCATGTTTTATGATACATGTACGTTTTGTTTGTGAATATATCAAAATAAAATTTGTTTCAATCAAAAACAACAAAAATAATCTGGAGGTAGGGCTGATTTTCTTATAATTAAAGTTGTTTATTAATGTCATGACTACAATATTAGTCATGAAGGAAAGTCAACAGTATTACCAAAGACTTTAAATAGTATCAAGACAGATTACTCTGACCTACTTCCGTAGTACATTTTAGAGGCATACTTTGCTGTGTTAAAAACAGACTCGGAAAAATACGTTCTCCATAGGTATAACACGTGAAAATATTTCTCACTTTTTCTCGATATTTCATATCTTACTCTATCTTTTTCAAGTCTGATTTTTGCACGAGAAAAAGGATGGATAGTTAAAAAAACATTTCTTGAACCTTTTTTGTCAATAAATGCCGATATGAATCCCTTGGATCATGCCTGCTTTTTGACAGAGTCATCTGCCATAGGGTTAACACGTGAAAACATGGATTTTAAAAATGATTATAGTTCTTCTAGTATTACCTTGAATTTAGTGCAAATGTGGCTTAAATGTAATTTGAGACTCTGAAAAGGCTTAATGAAGGCTCAAAAGGTGCAAGGGACCCCGCATAAATTCCGGGAATATGCATGCTTTTGGCCTTCCATCTCCCATAGGTTAACACGCAAAAACGGGAATTTTTGAATGATTATAATTCCCGGAGAATTAAATCAAAATTTTGAAATATGTGCCTTGAATAAAATTTAAAGCTCTGAAAATGTATAATTAAGACTCAACTAGTTGAATAGACCCCGCATTAATCCCCGGGAATATGCATGCTTTTTACCCCAAAAAAGTCTCTCCTGCCATAGGTTTACACGCGAAAACAAGGAATTTTAGGATGATTATAATTCCCATAATTTCTATTTGAAAATATAAAAAACGTGATTTACATAAAATTTAAAGCTCTGAAAAGGTATAATTAAGGCTTGATGAGTCCGGGGGGGGGGGGGGGGGGTGGCAATTTTTTTTTCTTCTCGCCAGCCCTCCGAAAGTCGTTCAGTGGAGGGGTGTAGGGTATATCAGATATTATATCCTACATCATAAAATTCTCATGCAAAGATTGGCCAGGAATGTCTCACGTGACACAAAATACTTTCACCATGAAGAAAAAATGGATATCGCGTGACGTCAGACCTCCGTATATTTTTCGATATAAAAATATTATGACGTCACTTTTTTGTTTTTCTGGATATTTCGAAGCTATCGTTATCGCGACAATATATCGCGATAATGTTTCTGCGTTAGCGCCTATGGTTAGCGCTGAGAGCTGGCTGAGAGAGCCGCTAGCTCATGTTCAATGTACGTGTGTGTATGCGCGTAGTGAAGTGCAGATCGGTGCAGATGACCTAGCCCTAGGCCCTACATGCACGTTGATCTCCGCTAGTCGAGTCGACCACGTATACCAGCGCTAGCGTTGGATTTTGAGTCAGTGCCATGTAAATCTACAATACCTTACGAGAAGGGGTCTATTAGCCTCTTTTTTGACTTGGGGAAAAGTTCAGGTTTCAAGTTTACATTATTTAAATGGTTTCATCGTTGGATTTGTGCCATGTAGATCTAGATCTACAGTAGACTATAGACAATACTTACAAGCTATGCCAATGGCCAGGCATCTTTTGTGACTTTGGGCAAATATGGTGAGTTGTATACATTTCATATAGAGTCTAGACTAGGTCTAGGACTAGGTCTAGATTCTTTAGTGTTATTATTGTTTATCTATCTAAGCTTACTCTGGTAGGATATAAATCAAATATACCATGCACGCTTTTCGAGGCACCAGTTGAATTATGGATTCTTCGGTGACTGGCATAGTGCTATACCAGTCACTTCAGAGAATCCATAATTTCAACTGGAGCCTCTCAGTGCAAGGTATATTTGATTATTATTAGTCCAGTTTCCCTCCATAATTCTCTGACAAGCAAAAAAAGTTATTTAAAAGCCTCCTAAATCCGCCACTGATCCATGCCCGGACTGCCAGGTCAGTCTTGCGGGGTGGGCCTTTTTCTCGGAGGGTTAATAGAACGACATTGTTAGGCTCTTGGGCTTCCAAACTAAATTTGGTGCTCGATCCGGGTTTTTCACAATTTAGGCAAGATCCCGTATATGCCAACTTGGGTTTCAAGAAGGTGGCCGCGGCCGATTCGCCCCCTCTTGATCCGCCCCTGCTATTCTGTCATGGATGTGAAGAATATAATTGCTTAGTGTTGGTGGTCGATCTCATTAAATTGAAAGATTGGGGGGGGGGGGGAAGCAATAAGAGATCATTTTTTTTTTTAATTCAATTCAATTCAATTCAATTCTCATTTATTTCATTTTCAATTAAAAAGTACATTCAAAACAAATACAAAATATGTCATAATCGAAATTAGAAAATGAAATGGGGAACTACATAAATAAAGCCCTTGGGCCTTGTACAAGCATAGTTCCCTACAAATATTGCGAAATTTATATAGACAACAAATAGAAATAAAAAACAAAAACTAAAAATATAAATACTAAAAATATACATATAAATATAAATATTTATTCCAATTGGTTTATTTTTACTGTTTGGTTTTGTTGGGTTTTTTTTTTTGGGGGGGGGGGGGGTTTGCTCAGTGATTTTGTTTTTAATCATGTAAATCACTTGTAATTGTTGTGATTTTTGTTGATTTCCTAATAAAAACACAAATTAAAAAAATAAGAGATCATTATTTTTTCCTCAATTCTATTGGAGTCATTTTTTTACAGATCTGTTGTAAGAGAGAAAAGAGAATATGAGAAAAATGAGGGGGGGGGGGAGACAAAGAGAGATGGGGGCAAAAGTAATGGGATATTCCTACAAATACAGAATAGGACTGGTAATAAATAAATTATATCATCAGCTGCTATATTGTTGGTTACTAGTTAATTCAATTCAAAACACGGAGGCCATCCCCTTTTCCGTACAATCGGTAAAGGCCCTATTGCGTTGGTGGTGGCTTCGGAGCAAGCCCCTATACTGTTTTCTTCGCCTGTCGTCTCACATTTCTACAGCGGAATATTACAAATAACCTACCGTAAGTTGGTTATACTGGTGGCGTATCCAGGAATGCAGGGAGAGCGGGGGGAGGCTCACGCCTGACGATCATCAGTTGCATTCTATTTTGAATTTTTAGGACAAGCAAGGAAAAAAAATATCACAGTTTTCAGATTCTTTCTGTGCGGGGGGGGGGGGGGGGGTACACATTTCCTTTCATATTATGTCAGATTTTGTTTGGGCTGGCACATAGGGGCATGTACATTCCTGGATAATCTTGGATACGCCATCTTTATATTTATATACGGAATTTCTGTCTTGAATTTAAAAAGAATAAGGCTAATAAAATTACATTGCAGGTTTATAATCTCTATGACTTCCATAAATCATATCAAATGAAATATTCTGATTTAATAGAAAAATAAAGATAGCACATTATTATTTTTAAATAACTTTTCTCGACATTCCCGTTAGATATCGCAGTGTTTGCTCATATAGAGCTTAATATCAGGGAACATGTTTGGACCCCCCCCCCCCCCCCCCCATCATCACATAAATATCAATAGAAATTTCATAGCAAATAACTTTAACAAAAATACAAACATCTAGTCCGAAGCCCCCCCCCCCCCCCCCCCCCCCCCCCTCCCAACTCTCTCCCTCTCCTCCCTGGTGCAGTTAGAGTTGATTCCTATCTGTTTTGGGACATAAGTTTGTATTTGAAGGGACAATATCAAGATTATGCCCTTTAGTTACGGCTTTACCAAAAGGCAAAAGCGCTGTCCAGAAAAAGAAGAAGAAAATAAAGAAAGTAAAAAGAAATAAAAACATCTTGATTAAGACTATAACCTTTCCCTCTGGGCCGATAGACATGTACCACAATATATACGCGTGCTTTATTTCGGCACTGAGCACTCTTCGTATTTACACTCTTTGGTATTACCAATAATCTAGTAATAGTCGCATCTCTACATTTTCTTATCGATTGCGACATATTTGATGAGACTTCCTTTAATATTTATTAGAATTATTTGATCCCATTTCCCATTTATAATTGTTTAATATATATTAATATTGGTTTGCTTTTTAAGTGCATGTATAACGACTGGTAAAGTGAATATGAGAATTAAAAGCGTGATATACAATATGAAATTAACGATCACATATCAAACATGCCAACCAATTGATTTACAAGTTGATTTGTTTGAAAGTTTTTGAAAAGTTTACGTGGACAACATTTAATGAAGAATTGAAGAACATATTAATCTTTCAAATGATGATGGTTTGAGAAAACGTCCTTGTCTAACCGATTGTAAATTTAAAAGTATTTTCCAGACTCACCCATATCTATTCCTTGAAAGGTTGCCACTCTGTAGCATTTTTGGCTTTCGTGTACAAAATGACTCTGCAACCAGCAACAACTATTTTTGTTGAGATTATCCTCCTTTCTAAGCTTGTAGGCTTTTCGTAACCAAGACGCTTCGTTCGGCCTTGAGTGCTGGAGGCAAGTCGGTGCGAACACTGATGCGCGACTTGGGACGATCGATTCCAGGGCGTTGTGCTCGTCTTTCGTAGGCATATAGCAATCGATTCCTATGAGCCATGTAGACAAATTTCGCAATAATCGGTTTAGGAGCGTTGTTGGTTTTCCTTCTATTCGATGGGAGACGATGAGCATTGACGATGGTGATAGAATGGGCTTGTTCCTCACTCAAGCCCAAATCCACGAATGCTTGCCGCAAAACACTTTCCACATTCTCATCTTGCCTTTTCTCCAACCCGTAGAACAGGAGATTAGCTTTCCTTTGGTAAATCTCCGATAGAAGAAGCTTCTCCTTCAGAAGATCGATCTCTTTCTGTAGCTTATTTTCCATCTTCGGTAGCTTATCTTTCTCCAAATCTACCATTCTGGCGGAGTTGTCTTCCACCGCCGACTCTACATCTGACATCTTTTTCTACATAGATCTAATATCCAAGTGAATGGTATCAAGCCTAGCAGAGATCCGAGTTGATATATCATGAAGTGATTTTTGTAGATCGGCTTCGGGTGGGTTCCATAGCCGCTGGGTTATCAGGCTGCGTATGTGGCGATTGCGTAGCGGGTGTCAGCGGGTTAAGCGTAGACTTAGGGCGTTTGCTCTGCGTACTGGTAATGGTAGTACGCTGTTGTTGGCCGGGCATGGTTTTCTTTCTGAGCTCGTAAGTTTTCTTCATCGGGAAGAAAACATTTGTTGTATGCGTCAAATTTTTAGCAACATATTTGATGTCGGACCTTTGAAAAGTGGCGTCCAAGATGGTCGCCAGCACCTAAAAATAGCTGTAAATCATGACATATGCATCCTAGAGATGTAATTGTGGTATTCTAGGTTTTTGGGGTCGAAAAATCCATTCAGACCACTTACAATGTGTTATGTGGGTCAGGAAAACTGAAAATCCAAGATGGCGTTCAAAATGGCCGCCAATTTCCTAAAAATGGCCGGAAGTGAGGTATTATTTAGAGTATAGAGGTAATATTCAAGATTAAAAACACATTGAGTGCCCAGGATATGTATTAATACGCGTAAAGGTATTAAAAAGTAGAGGAGTAGCCTAACATTCAAGACGGTACCTTAGATGGCCGCCATGTTGGCATCCAAGATCAATTTGCACCACTTAGAATGTGGTATGGGGGTCAGGAAACCTTGTAATCCAAGATGGCGTTCAAAACAGCTGCTAGTTTCCTCAAAAATGAACGGAAGTGAGGTATTATCTATAATATTGGTTGTAATTCTCAATATTAAAAAGTACATTTAAGGGCTCAGAATAGCTATTGATAAAAGTAACACAAAGTACAAGAGTAGCCTTATATTCAAGACGGCGCCTTAATAATAGGCCACCATGCTGGCATCCAAGATGACTGCCGGTACCTAAAAATAGCCATAAATCATGACATACCCATTTTAAAGATGTAATTCTGATGTTGGTCAATTCCACGGTAACAGAAAGACATTTAGATACAGTTTGTTTGTGATTGTCCTTCCGTTACTGTGGAATTGAACTGTTATTTTTTTGGTAATATGTTTTATGGTGGAAATAAACGATTGTCTATTCCCAGATTCTTTGGGTCAAAAAAAATCAGTTCGGATCACATATTACAAACCTGAAAAACCAACGTGAAGTGGCCGCTAAATTTCCCAGAAATGATGGGAAGTGAGTTACTGTTTACAGTAAAGATGTTGCTTCTAAAAACAAAAGTACGTTTAAGCTGGCAGTATATTCAGTAATATGCGTCAAAAATTGTGTCATAAAAGTATTAGAGTAGCCTTACAGCTAGGACGTCATTTTGCCATACAAGATTGCTGCCAGCACCTAAAAATAAAAACGCAAAGCGTACTCCCCAGGGGATGCGTGCAGAGCTTTGACGAAAGCTCTGACATTTTATAGCAAATTTGAGAGAAAGAAAACGGCTCGCAGCACCTTTTTAGGCGGAAAGTTATTTAAACGTTCCGGCTGCTTTTCAATTACTTGGACGCAATATTGCACTGTATGTAACAAGGGTGGGTGCAGGGAGGGGGAGTTTCCGCCTCTCTTGCGCGAAGCGCGAAAGCTCTTACGTTTTCAGCAAATTTGAGAGAAAAATAACGGCTCGTAACACTTTTTTTTTAGGCGGGAAGTTATAGTTCGACGCCCTGACTGCTTTTCAGTCATTTGAACGTAATACTGCACTGTATGTAACAGGGGTGGGTGCAGGAGGGAAAGTTTCCCTTTCCCGCGCGAAGGGCGAAAGCTTTGACGTTTTAGCAGATTTAAGAGAAAGATAAACGGCTCGTAGCAAACACTTTTTTTTAGGCGGAAAGTTATAGTTCGACGCCCTGAAAGATATCTATCTTCTCACCTAACGGTAATTTACTTTATTCTTCTAAAAGGTGCCATTGAAGAAGATGTCCGCCTTCTTGATGGACCCAGTTCATATGAAGGTCGGGTTGAGATCTACCATGATGGCCAGTGGGGGACAGTCTGTGACGACAGTTGGGGTGATTCTGACGCAAGGGTTGTATGTCGACAGCTTGGATACTCCGTTGATATTGGCATGGCCATGAGAGGTGGTACATATCCCTCTGGATCTGGTCCAATACTTCTTGATGATGTCGACTGTACGGGATATGAATCCAAGTTGACTTATTGCAGTCATAGAGGGTGGGGCGTCAACAACTGTGGACATTCTGAAGATGCTGGGGTACAGTGTAGTGGTAAGTTTATCGGAACGGATACCTACATATAACATTGATTATAATAGTTTGCTTTTGCAGAGCGGATTGCGTCGGCGAAACAGAAAAATATTAGTTCTGTTTTCGTTTCGTCATCCAAATGAATTGAACTTACAGTGTTTGTTTGTTTGTTTGTTTGTTTATTTGCTTTTATTTCTGCGTTCTAATTACAATACAATTCAATTTTTACATAAGTATTACATAAGTAAAAAAATCATGTACAATAATAGTATACAATAATAAACATAAGACAAAGCATACGAACAGGATTAAGGAATATAAGACCTATGTAAATATTTTTCTCCAATAAACTAGAGAGATAATTTAGAACGCAGGAGACCGCCATCTTGAGCGGTTAGGCTGGAAATTGATGGCGGCCTCGTAAAAAAGATTAGGCGACATAACTCCATTGGCGCGGAAGCACCAAAATTTAGGGGGGGACGCAGACCATATTTTAACACTTAAAATACTTAATTGAAATTGCGGATAATTCAGTAAAATAAGTGGAGCAATAATAATAATAATAATAATTAATGATAGTAATAATGACAATAATAATGAAAATGATAATAATGATAATGATAATAATGATAATAATAATAATTATTATTATTATTATAATAATCAGAATTATTATTGTTTCGATTTATTTAGCGTCTAATAATCATCAGGTTCCCAAGGCGCTCTTTAATGTATTTTTTCCCCTTCCTTCAACAATAAAATAGTCTAGAGTTACATCATTTACGGAATCACGGTATATCATAATGTTAAGTTTACTGTGATATAAATCCGAGAAATAAATCAGAAGTTAGACGTGAGCTTAATAAAATGGACTGGGTTTACATGTATCACACAGTCACATTGCACTATGCCATCGGGGGGGGGGGGGGGGGGGGGGGGGACTAACCAGTAACCATCACGCGTACGGTGTATACCACATCTGCGTCTGAAAAATGCGAATATAGGTGTATTTTTCATTATTAGCTTTGCAGGCCAATGCACGCAAGGCCAAATGTGCATCTCTTTGTTCCCCATTATGACGGATAAGGCCCCCAAATTGACAATTTAAAATATTAGCCCCGAATTTCGGACGAGGCGCACCCTGCAAAAGGACCCGTTTTTGTTTTGTATTGTTGTTTTTTTTTTTTTTTTTTGGGGGGGGGGGTGGGGAAGTCGTCAGGTATAGAAGGCCTAATTCTCCCACTATATATTTTTCGTTGGACTTGCGCTGTATGAAATATTGATTCTGCTCATGAAGAGAATCAAACGCGGTGAAAAAATGTGCACCCCGCTTATATACACTTTCCGAACTTGCAATGTTCCCGCGGTCTTCCCGCCTCCACTCTGTGATATTTGGGTTTGCTTAAAGAGCTGAAATTTTTGCGATGACTTTTTTTTCGCGAATTTCGCGAGTCAAACCCAAGCGAATTAAAACTTCCACTTCTGTTTTATAGTAATATCAACATTACCTGACTGTGGATGTCCCGCCCCCCGAGACCAGGAAAATATTTAGACTAGACTAGTCTATAGTAATCAGCTGATCTAACAGTACACATGTCCTGGTTTGATTTTCTAGGTCACTTGTCTAATTTGGCTTACACGATTAACCTACCACGAGACTTCAAAAATGATCAAAACTCTGACTCATGCCCGTAACTAGGATTTTTGTGGGGGGGGGGGGGGGGGGGGGGTCAACATTGCAAAAAGTGGACCTTTCTGAGGGAGTGAATCGACCGAGTAGGGGTGTCGGGTCAGGGGGTGTGCCCCTACAAGGGTGTGGGCATGAGCGTATAGTCAGAATTATTTGACAGGGGGTGGATCAAATGTGAAGCTCGAACATATAATACCACATGTGTAGGATTCCCAATACTGCGAGCGAGCAAAGCGAGCGAGAGAAAAATAAAAATATACTTTTAAATGGCAAACTTTTATTGCATTAGTCACCAATAGGTGAAATGTAAAGCTATATCTCCGGTCATCTAGCTGCCATATGCAGGCATCATTCATATTAAAGTTGTTAGGAAGTGAAGCGAACGGGGGGGGGGCACTTGTTGTTGTTGTTGTTCGTTTATAGAAAGTTAACCCTAATATCTGGGCGCTATGGCGATAGGGCAGTGACGTGCCGAAATTGTCATAACATTGAATATTTCATTATGGACCTTGCTGCATGAAACATCTCGTTTACCAGGTTTGCGAGCGAGCGAAGCGAGCGAGGAGAAATGCAATTTACTTTGCTATTGCATATTTCAATATAAAAAGTGGACCAAACAAGTATTCGGGTTCCATGGCGATAGGGCAGCGACGTGCCTGAATATTGGAATAACATCCTATATATCATGGACCTCGTTGCCTGAAACTATCTCCTTTCTAAGATTTGCGAGCGAGCGAAGCGAGCGAAGAAAAATGCACTTTAATATGTTGTTGCTCATAACATTTCAATATAGAAAGTAAGGTAACCATAATTTCTGGGCGCCATGGCGATAAGGCAGACGTGCCCGAAATTGTCATAACATTGAATATTCATAGACATTTTTTTATTACAATAACATACTATGGAAATATTCTCGCTGCCTGAAACTCGTTTCAGAATTTTGTGAATGAGCGAAGCGAGCGACGGAAAACGCACTTTACCATATCCCAAATGTTTCCAAAACACCCCAAGTGTTATATTGGGGCATCTTGTTATTTCTGATTATAGTTTCCAAGAAGTCGATGTTTTATAAAATACTCCCATGGCACTCCGGTTGAACAGGCTGTATTAGAGGGCCATGATTTAAGGGCCTGAATGACTAGACCGGGTCCGCCAGGAGTATTCAACTTGAGAGCGGCAAAAGAGCTTGAGAGCGGAAAACGGGAAAATTGTCCATTTAAAAGTGAACAGACACATTAAATACCATCTCTCTTTTCCAGTAATATTTTGAATCCTATACAGTGGTAGTATATGTTCGGGCTTCACATTTCACCCACCCCTGTCAAATAATTCTGACTACGTTCATGCCCATACTCTTGGAGTGGTACACCCCCTGACCCGACACCCATACTCGGTCGCTTCGCTTCCTCAGAAACGTCCACTTTTTCCAATGTTGAACCCCCCGCCCCCGCACAAATCCTAGTTACGGGCCTGAGTATGGTTTCTATATTTCACTTTTATATTCCATTACCACAGATTTCATTTGAGTCTTCTCATAATTGTCACTGCTTAATTATCTCCCCACGTTATCTTTGTATGGTGTTTTAAGCAATCTATCTCCTTGTATTGTCAGGATTTCCTGTCCAATCTAACACTTCTCAAAGATCACATTACCCTTCATTTTCGTCCTATAGTCTGATAGGAATCAATAATCATCCAAATGTCAGATGTCTAAGAAAGTTTAATAATTAAAAATGTCATTCAACAGTTTCAATGGTCAATCAACTTCAACATATCTCCATTCCATTTTCGTCAGATTTCATTCGAATTCATCCGACCTGGCAATCCGCTGCAAAATTTATCATCAAATCCATCTTTGCATGGCAAGGGGATTTCAAGAAATTGTCATTCAAATTCGTCACATAGACAAGACCTTAAACGAGCGGGTGACGATTTTGAATAACTCTTTGAACTCTTTCAGTCTTTGACAAAATCGATAGCAAAATGAAAAATAAATTCCAAAAATGAATGGCCAAAGACGTATGTTGACTTGGCCTTATTATTAAGTTGCAGGACAAATTAAAGCAAATAAAAAAGTGTTCAAATTGATACCGGAAAACCGGTATTATCTCACATTAATTTCCACTTTCCTTCCTCTCTCTCCCCCTTTCACGTGACCCCTTGTGCGCCCCTCCCCTATTTAAGCCAGTTGGTATGAAAATTTAAAAAAAATTTAACCTAAAATTCACTATTCTCATGTCACTTTGGATAATTTTTTCGCCTTATGATTTCTGCTCGCCAGCTTGGGGACGATACTACAAACGAATGTACATGGCATAATGTACAAATTCGAAAATGAATGGTGAAAGATGACACTGATTAATTATAGATTTGCCAGATTAGGAAGTTACGGGACAAAATCCAAATAAAATGTATTAAAATAGACGGAAAGACCGATGTTTCGAACCCCCTGAAACCCCCCCCCCCCCCCCCCCCCCAGTTACGGGTCTGTACTAGTACTCATAGACCTGTTACTCTTGCCGTCACCTGCTTAAGAATAAGTTAAGTTACAGTTTAATAATAAAACGTTCCAGTTTACAAGGGTAGGTCTACTTCATGGCGCATATAGTATACATACCTCTGATCGAGCCCATATCCAGGTACTAAGGCTAAATCTAGACCCCTTGCAGGCCTCAATCATCCACCGTCCTTTGCGCTCACCTGATGAGGAAGACTCGATGAGGGCGCGCATGCGGCATATTCTCATACATAAGCATTTACACATTGATAGGCGCACATCATAACAGTCAACCGCGCTCACTTGGGGAGGTCAAACGAGTGCGCGCATTTTCTTAACCTCGCAAACATCATGGTATAAAAATTATATATATATATATATATATGGGAAAGGGGGGACGTCCCCACCAACCCAAATTTAGGGGGGGGGGGGACTGTCCCCCCCAAAGAAAATTTAGGGGGGGGGACACGTCCCCCCCTTCCCCCCCCCCCCCCCCCCCGCTTCCGCCGCCTATGCATAACTCTCTGGGTAAAATTGTGTGATCAAGTGGGTGAAGTGCAATTGCAGGTGCGGGTGCAAATAGTAAATACTAATTTAAAGCGTGGGCACGTATGATTGTAGTATCTTTCGTTTAAGAGTAGCTTTTAAGGAGTAGATGGTTGAACAAGATTTTATGTTATCGGGAAAATTATTCCGAATGTCCGGACCAGAATTTCTTAAAGATTTGTGTGTTATTGATAATTTGGGATTTGTAAGATGGGAATTTCCAGAAATGCGAGTAGGGTAGGAATGAACAGAACTATTAAACTTAAACATGTTATCGAAGGATGGTGGAAGTTGATTATTATTGTACTTAAGAAATGCGATCCGGTACAAATACTTATTATACTCTTTTGTAGTTTAAAAATAGAATTGATTTCTGTCGAACCACAATTAGCCCGTACAATGTTACAATATGTTATATACGGGAGAACTAGCGTATTATATAACAGGAATAAGGTTGCATAGGGTAGAAGAAACTTTAGCTTGGAAATTATACTAATGCTTTTAGAAATGCACATTATTACGTGATGTAAATGGTCATTCCAAGTCAAAGTTTCATCTATAATTACTCCCAAAAATTTGGCCTTAGTTTTCTTTTCTACCGGCATATCATCGATTTGAATATATATTGGTGTGTCTGTATTATGAGAATGATGTTTAAAATACATGAAGTGAGTCTTTTTTATATTAAGAGAAAGTTTATTGCACTTAAACCAGTTTGATACTTTGTTAATTTCATAATTCAAAGTATTGGTTAAGGAATTAAGGTCTTTGTGAGAACAAAAGATATTTGTGTCGTCGGCAAATAAGACAAACGAAAGAATGGAGGATGTATTAATAATATCATTGACATAAAGAAGAAATAGTAGTGGGCCTAAGATGGAGCCTTGGGGGACACCGCATTGAACTAAAAGGGGATCAGAATCATAACCATTAAATGTAACATATTGTTTTCTGTTTGCTAAATAATCTTAAAACAATAAGAGTGGTTGACCCCGAATTCCATAATGACGGAGTTTGGAAAGGAGGATAGCGTGATTCAACGTATGGAATGCTTTACTTAAGTCACAGAATATACCAACAACATGTTCTTTGTTAGCTATGGCATTTGTAATTTTGTCATAAATTTGAATTAATGCTAGGTCAGTTGAGTAATTTTTCCTGAAACCATATTGATTTGAACTGAGTATATTGTGTTTATTGATAAATGTATGTATGTAACCTATTATAAGCGATTTTTTCTAAGACTTTGGATATACTTGGAAGTAAGGAAATGGGGCGATAATTACTTATTTCGTGCGGATCGTCTTTTTTGAAAATTGGATTGACTTTAGCTATTTTCAATAGATCAGGGAAAACAACTTGTGATAACGAGAGATTAAAAATGTGAGTTAAAGACTTTGCAAGTGGGTGGATTATTGCTTTTAAAAGAGACGTACTTATTTTATCGAAACCATGAGATTTTGAGCTGTTAAGAGATCGGGTATAATATTAACAATTTCGCTGGGATGTGTTGGGTTTAGAAAGAGGGACTCTTGGTTTTGTTCTGTAAAGTGAGCGTTAGGGCAATTAATTTTGCTGGCGAGTTCAGGGCCGATATTCGTGAAAAATGAATTAAATGAATTTGCATAAATACTAGGATCATGTATGTTAGTACCACCATTTAGTGTGATATTATCCGTGGGTGGGGGATCTGTCTTTTGTCCCATAACCTCTTTGATGATTTTCCAAGTTGCAGTAGTGTTTGAACTGGCCGTCTTTATTCTATTAGAAAAGTGTAATTTACGGGATATTCGGATCAGTTTTGTTAATTTATTGCGGTAAGTTTTATATGTCTTTAGGTTAGTGTCAGTTGGATTGCGTAAATGTAACTTATAGAGGCGGTTGCTTGTTTGTATTGACTTCAATAAACCTTTCGTTATCCAAGGATTCCTGGGTTTACTTCGTTTGTTTTTAATTTTGCCTAGAGGGATATTCTTTTCATAATAATATTGTAATCTGTTATTAAAATGTTTGTATGCGGTATTGACATCTTTTACATTGTAGACATCTGCCCATCCCTCTAAAAGTAAATCCTGTTTCAGTAATTCTACACTACGTTTGGATTCTTTGCGATATAAAAATTCTTCAAATGATTTAGGGCAACATAGTTTGCATTCACAAGTTAAAAATATGAGTAGGTGATTGGAAACTTTAGAGCATAGTATCCCCCCGATGGTTTTGTTATTATGTACGTTGGAAAAAATATTGTCAATCTGAGTTGAAGAATGTGAATTTATTCTGGTGGGTTTATTAATAGTCGAAATGAAGCCATATGAATACATTAGTTGCATAAAATTGGTTGAATTACTGCTGTCAGATGAGGGCAGGAAATTGATATTAAAGTCACCAAGCATAAAAATATGTTTGTTTTCATCGCCTATTTTATGAAGATATGAATCCATTTCATCACAGAATAGTTCGAAATTAGAGTCGGGGGGTCTATAAATTAAACCTATAATGACATTTTTGAGATTTGAGTTGTCAATTTCAATAAATAATGATTCCGCTTGTGTTTGTTTAACATCTGAACGGATTCTGAATTTTAGGTTTTGAGCAATATAAAATGCAACACCGCCCCCTCTTCTTCCTTTGCGGTCTGCCCTAATCAACTTATAATTAGACAAACTGAACATATCTGGAGAATTCTGATGTAACCATGTTTCACTTATTCCAATGACGGAAAATGCAAAATTATTTAAAGAGTGTAAAAGGTTGTCAAAATATTCGAAATTTATGTAAAAGTGAAATGTTATTTGGATTATGAGAAAATGTATCGTTAAATTCTAAGGGGTGTAATATTTACTATCGTGTATATCGTCAAGAAGAATATCGGGAGTGTAAGCGTGTGAATCAATTTATTAATACAAAAATGTAAAGTGCCGGTATTTTGGAGGATGATCAACTGTATGCGTGATGTCGGTGCGTTTGCAAGTGCATGCTGGTGTGTTTGTGTGTATACGTAGTGCAAGTGCGTGGGAAGTTCAATATACATGTACAATACAAATGAAAATACAATAGGACCCATCTTGGTCAGTTACAATAAATGTTTAGGGCAACAGAGCAGAGCCCTACCACCCGAGTAAAGCACCCAAGCAAGGGTGTAATCTTTGACATACAAAATAAAGGGGCGGGGAAGAAAGATTAATTGAGCATTACCTTACAAAAAAATTTGAACAGTATTTTTGCCGTTTTCTTTTCTCCCCCTCTTTCTCCCTTTTGATTTCGAACAGATAATAACATGACATTGTTAAGCATTTAATATTTGACAAAGAGGTTGGAACTTGGGCTTAACATTCTCACTCATCAGTGAATGGTTATACAGTATTTAGATAAGAATGACTACGTCAAACTTAGCGCCAGTTCAACATTTAGAAAGCGTTAACAATATTTCGGATTTGTACAATGTGTGTCAAAATAAAGTAAATAAAAATTGCTACTGGTATTATTTTACTTTGAGAAATAATACGGGAAGTGATACATTCATATAACATATTTAATATGTTCCATTTGTACAGAGGATTTCGCTTGACAAACGGAAAAGTATCAATCCTGTACTCATGTTGCCCCCAAAAATTAATATTTGGATATTCACATGGAGAGATCTATTCTTTAGATATATATTTTAGTAATATTGAAATTACGGTGGATGGTCATGGTTAACTGAGAATGACTACGTTAAGATAGTCATCCTCCTTCTTGTTTTAACCCTTTTTACAATTGGCACATAATTATGAGCATAATTTAGAGTCGCCATTTTATCCTAAATCATTCTTCACTGTAAAATGATTATTAAGAATTTTTATACTTGATATTTTGTTTTCATTTAATATATTTGAAAGTAGTCATTATACCCACTGCTTTTTACAAAATGCTCTGTAGCATGGCTTAGATAAGGAAGAACTTACTTAAGAAAACCTGAAACAATGTCGAATCTCGAAATGATTTAAAGAAAATTCAACACTCAGAAAGAAAGGTAATTCAAAATTCCGGGGGTTAATATTCCAATTTACTCTGAGTTACAGTTATAATTTATGAAAATTATGGATTCTTCATCTTTCCATTGAAACCTTAGTTACATCACTGATGTATCGAATAGTAATACATGGTAAACATACAAGTTTATCAGCTAAATATTTCAATAATTACAAAATATTGAAAGTGTTAACAGGGGCCATAATAGAATGACTTTTGTATACAAGTATAGTCTGGCCCTTGTTTTTCTTATAATAGTGATGGCGACGGTTTACTCCGTGATATGCACAAGGCGTGATTAGGTGAGTCCTACATATAAGCATCCAAAGGAATCGTATCTGCTGTCATACTGATCATAATCTCCCCACCTAATGGTAATTTACTTTATTCTTGTGAAAGGTTCTATTGAAGGAGATGTCCGACTTGTTGATGGACTCAGTTCAGATGAAGGTCGTATTGAGATCTACCATGATGGCCAGTGGGGGACAGTCTGTGATGACAGTTGGGATGACTCTGACGCAAGGGTAGTGTGTCGACAGCTTGGATACTCCGATGGTGATGGCGTGGCCATGAGCGGTGGTACATATCCCTCTGGATCTGGTCCAATACTTCTTGATGATGTCGACTGTACGGGATATGAATCCAAGTTGACTTATTGCACTATTAAGGGATGGGGCATTCACAACTGTGTTCATTCTGAAGATGCTGGGGTACAGTGTAGTGGTAAGTTTGTCGGAAGGGATACCTACATAAAATTATAACATTGATTATAATAGTTTGCTTTTGCAGAGCGGATTGCGTCGGCGAAACAGAAAAATATTAGTTCTGTTCTCGTTTTGCTATCCTAATGAAAGAACTAAAAATATTTCCATATTACGTCGCGAGTTCTATTCTTTAGATATACATAAAAAGTAATGGTCAAACTTAGCGACAGTTTAGCAATGAGAATGCGATTTGTATAATGTGTGTCAAAATAAAGTAAATCAAAATAGCTACTAGTATTATTTCAGTTTGAGAATACCGGAAGTGATACATTCATATACACATTCAATAAGTTCCTTTTCTACAGAGGATTTCTCTTGACAAACGGAAAAGTATCAATCCTGGAAGGCGTTTCATGAAAGGACTTGTCAGATATTTTATCCGACAAATTTGCTCTCAACCAATCAGATGCAAGGATTTAAGTAGCTTATAACATTTGTCGGTAAAAATCACGACAAAACGCTTGATGAAACGCTCCCTGTACTCATGTTGTCTAATGAATATTTCACACGAGAGTTCTGTTCTTTATATTTAAAAGTAATATTGAACTCACGGTGGATGGTTATGGTTAGCTGAGAATGACTACGTTAGGATGGGCATCCTCCTTCTTAGTTTTAACCCTTTTTTACAATTGGCGCGTAATTGTGAGCACAATTTAGAGTAGCAATTTTATCCCAAGTGATTCTTCAATTTGAAACGATCATTTAGATTTTTTATACTTAATATTTGTTTTAATTATATACAATACTCTACTTGAAAGACATCAAATCAATAAATGTTCAACATTTGCCTGTTTAGTAGTCATCATACAAACTGCTCTTTACAAAATGCTCTGTAGCATGGCTTAGATAAGAAAAGTTTACTCATGAAAACTTGGAACAAATATCGAATCTCGAAAAGAGTCGGACTTTAAGACAATTCAACATTCAGAAAGTTTTAATAATATATTGGATTTTATGGTGTGAATCAAAATAAAGCTAATTCAATATTCAGGCGGTTAATTTTCCAAGGTTATTTACTCTGAGGAGTTATATGAAAATTATGAGTAAAGAGGAACTCTTCATTTTTCCATTGATACCTTAGTTACATCACTGATGTATCGAACAGTAATACATGGTAAAAATTAGTTAAATATTTCAATGATTACAGAATATTAAAAGTTTTGACAGGGGCCATAGAACTATTTTTAAATTATATTCCATGGTTATTTATTCTGGGAAGTTATATGAAACTTATGAGGAAAGAAGAACTCTTCGTCTTTCCATTGATACCGTATAGGTACATCACTGATTTATGGAACAATGATACATGGTAAACATAAAAGTTTATCAGCTAAATATTTCAATAATTACAGAATATTGAAAGTGTTAACAGGGGCCATAATTTATAATGATTTTTTATTCAAGTATAGTCTGGCCTTTTTTTTTAATAGTGATGGCGACGGTTTACTCCGTGATATGCACAAGGCGTGATTTGGTGAGTCCTACATTTAATCATTCAAAGGAATCGTATCTGCTGTCATACTGATCATAATCTTCCAATCTAATGGTAATTTACTTTATTGTTGTAAAAGGTTCTATTGAAGGAGATGTCCGCCTTGTTGATGGACCCAGTTCAGATGAAGGTCGGGTTGAGATCTACCATGATGGCCAGTGGGGGACAGTCTGTGACGACAGCTGGGATGACTCTGACGCAAGGGTAGTGTGTCGACAGCTTGGATACTCCGAGGATGTTGGCGTGGCCACGAGCGGTGGTACATATCCCTCTGGATCTGGTCCAATACTTCTTGATGATGTCGACTGTACGGGATATGAATCCAAGTTGACTTATTGCACTCTTAAGGGATGGGGCATTCACAACTGTGTTCATTCTGAAGATGCTGGGGTACAGTGTAGTGGTAAGTTTGTCGGAAGGGATACTTACATATAACATTGATAATAATAGTTTGCTTTTGCAGAGCGGATTGCGTCGGCGAAACAGAAAAATATTAGTTCTGTTCTCGTTTTGCCATCCAAATGAAAGAACTAAAAATATTTCCAAATTTACGTCGCGAGTTCTATTCTTTAGATATACATAAAAAGTAATGGTAATATTTTACTTACAGCGGAGGGATACATTTAGATAAGAATGCCTACGTCAAGCTTAGCGACAGTTTAGCATTGAGAATACGATTTGCATGCTGTGTGTCAAAATAAAGTAAATCAAAATAGCTAGTATTATTTTAGTTTGAGAATACGGGAAGTGATACATTCATATACACATTCAATAAGTTCCTTTTGTACAGAGGATTTCTCTTGACAAACGGAAAAGTATCAATCCTGTACTCATGTTGTCCCCCTAATGAATATTTCACATGAGAGATCTGTTCTTTATATATATATATATATATTTCAAAAAGTAATATTGAACTCACGGTGGATGGTTATGGTTAGCTGAGAATGACTACGTTAGGATAGGCATCCTCCTTCTTGGTTTTAACCCCTTTTTACAATTGGCGCGTAATTGTGAGCACAATTTAGAGTAGCAATTTTATCCCAAGTGATTCTTCACTTTGAAACGATCATTTAGAGTTTTTATACTTAATATTTTTTTAAATTATATACAATACTCTATTTGAAAGACATCAAATCAATAAATGTTCAACATTTGGCTGTTTAGTAGTCATCATACAAACTGCTCTTTACAAAATGCTCTGTAGCATGGCTTAGATAAGAAAAGTTTACTCATGAAAACTTGGAACAAATATCGAATCTCGAAAAGAGTCGGACTTTAAGACAATTCAACATTCAGAAAGCTTTAATAATATATTGGATTTTATGGTGTGAATCAAAATAAAGCTAATTCAATATTCAGACGGTTAATATTCCAAGGTTATTTACTCTGAGGAGTTATATGAATATTATGAGTAAAGAGGAACTCTTCATCTTTCCATTGATACCTTAGTTACATCACTGATGTATCAAACAGTAATACATGGTAAAAATTAGTTAAATATTTCAATGATTACAGAATATTAAAAGTTTTGACAGGGGCCATAGAATTATTTTTAAATCATATTCCATGGTTATTTATTCTGGGAAGTTATATGAAACTTATGAGAAAAGAGGAACTCTTCGTCTTTCCATTGATACCGTATAGGTACATCACTGATTTATGGAACAATGATACATGGTAAACATAAAAGTTTATCAGCTAAATATTTCAATAATTACAGAATATTGAAAGTGTTAACAGGGGCCATTATTTATAATGATTTTTTATTCAAGTATAGTCTGGCCCTTTTTTTTTTAATAGTGATGGCGACGGTTTACTCCGTGATATGCACAAGGCGTGATTTGGTGAGTCCTACATTTAATCATTCAAAGGAATCGTATCTGCTGTCATACTGGTCATAATCTTCCAACCTAATGGTAATTTACTTTATTGTTGTAAAAGGTTCTATTGAAGGAGATGTCCGCCTTCTTGATGGACCCAGTTCATATGAAGGTCGGGTTGAGATCTACCATGATGGCCAGTGGGGGACCGTCTGTGACGACAGTTGGGGTGATTCTGACGCAAGGGTAGTGTGTCGACAGCTTGGATACTCCGAGGATGTTAGCGTGGCCACGAGCGGTGGTACATATCGCTCTGGATCTGGTCCAATACTTCTTGATGATGTCGACTGTACGGGACATGAATCCAAGTTGACTTATTGCACTGACAACGGATGGGGCAATCACAACTGTGTTCATTCTGAAGATGCTGGGGTACAGTGTAGTGGTAAGTTTGTCGGAAGGGATACCTACATATAACATTGATTATAATAGTTTGCTTTTGCAGAGCGGATTGCGTCGGCGAAACAGAAAAATATTAGTTATGTTCTCGTTTTGCCATCGAAATGAAAGAACTAAAAATATTTCCATATTTACGTCGCGAGTTCTATTCTTTAGATATACATAAAAAGTAATGGTAATATTTTACTTACAGTGGAGGGATACATTTAGATAAGAATGCCTACGTCAAACTTAGCGACAGTTTAGCATTGAGAATACGATTTGTATGATGTGTGTCAAAATAAAGTAAATCAAAATAGCTACTGGTATTATTTTACTTTGAGAATACCGGATTCTACAGAGGATTTCTCTTGACAAACGGAAAAGTATCAATCCTGTACTCATGTTGTCCCCCTAATGAATATTTCACACGAGAGATCTGTTCTTTATATATATATATATATTTTAAAAAGTAATGTTGAACTCACGGTGGATGGTTATGGTTAGCTGAGAATGATTACGTTAGGATAGGCATCCTCCTTCTTGGTTTTAACCCTTTTTTACAATTGGCGCGTAATTGTGAGCACAATTTAGAGTAGCAATTTTATCCCAAGTGATTCTTCACTTTGAAACGATCATTTAGAGTTTTTATACTTAAAGGTTGACTAAATTAGAGAGAAAATGGGTGCTCTTTCCATGTAGTTTTGCCTTCTAATCACGAATCTGCCAATCGATTGTCCAAATTATGTCTCGTTTTGGCGAAAAAGGAGGAAAAGTAGAGGTTTTGGGACCGTTCCTTAAAACTCGTGAGCTGATTGGCTAACCCCCAAGTGACGTATGAAAAGTAAGAGGCACAAGATCTGCAGGCTGCAGCATATAATATTGTACACAGAATGCGGTATTTGACCCCTCTGTTCAACGGACAATTTATGAAAAAAGGAAATGAATCAATATAATCTTAAGAGTGAATAATCATTAGCAATATATTTTCGACAAGATCAAAAAACGCTTTTGCCCAAATATACAGCTCTTGTTTTGTTTTTTAGCTTTTCTTTTGAACAATGTTCTCATCCATCTGAGCTTGCCGAACGAAAATTTTGCATTGGTCATAAACGCGTGCACAGCCGTTTTATGCGTCTGTATGTACTATGTCCTACACAGTACGGCAGTGACTATGTTCCCCTCGTACATAGCGACTGGTGAACGCTTTTGTTTTGTTTATTTCACTTACGACTTTTTTTAAATTCGCTTTACATTCTACGTTAGTACTGACTTAGATCTTGGCTGAATTCGAGTAACTTATATAGAGAGAGGAAAAGTGCCCGCGATTCCGAGTTGGAGGACTTTTCTGAGCCATGCAGATACGAACTCTGATTTATCAGATTATTTATCAGACCCCGACGGCAAGGAAGCTCGAGTGGCAAGGGGAAATTCGACCATATTATATGTTTGAACCCCTCGCAGAATACGGTGAAGGGCCGTGGGTGAGGTAACTCCAGGGAGCTTCCTGGAGTTACGGGTGAAGTAGACCGAAAATGCTGTCTCTCGTTCGTTAGGACGTCTTAGCTAACGAACGAGAGACAGAATTTTCGGTCTACGGGTGAAGCTGCTGCAGCTGCTGTCGTTGAAAAACAAATTGGAAGACTTGACCCCAAGTCTGACCTTTGGAATAGCTGAATCTTTTAGCTAGCTTATCCTTCTCTTCATGCCAAATTCGGAATACAGGCCAGGATTCTCAAAATCATCTTCGGCAAAGTGATCGCTGCAGATTGTACTCCACTCACTTGGCCGGCCCTTGCCACTCTGCCCGCGTGAGCTTTACATTTGCGACCCACAATTTCCGTAGATTTTCATCTTTAGGAAAATGATGTAGGCTTACACCATCTTTAGGGGTCTTGCTACAGCCCGCAACTATACACCGATTAGGCATTATTGATGAAACTGTGTCCCAAAATCAAAGTTATTGTGAGGAATTAAACACACGAAAATACGCAATGCAAATGGTCGATGCGGTGAATATCATGCTCGGCACCGGGCTGGGCCTGCCGGGGCCCTCCGGGCGCGCACGGTATAGGTTAGTGGAATATTTTCCCTTACTTTTCATGCGTCACAGATCATGTGATCACGATGTCGCTTCGATGGGTTTTTTAGGGGCGGGGCTTATGACTGTGTAAATCAGCAAAAATGTACTTTTCAAATGATTATAAAATATGACTGAATGCATAAAAAATTGTGTGATGGATAATTTTTGGCTCCTGATGACACCTTCCTACGAAAAATGGGCAATTATTTTTTTATTTTAGTGACCCTTTAATATTTTTTAAATTATATACAATACTCTATTTGAAAGACATCAAATCATTAAATGTTCAACATTTGCCTGTTTAGTAGTCATCATACAAACGGCTCTTTACAAAATGCTCTGTAGCATGGCTTAGATAAGAAAAGTTTACTCATGAAAACTTGGAACAAATATCGAATCTCGAAAAGAGTCGGACTTTAAGACAATTCAACATTCAGATAGCTTTAATATCATATTGGATTTTATGGTGTGAATCAAAATAAAGCTAATTCAATATTCAGGCGGTTAATATTCCAAGGTTATTTACTCTGATGAGTTATATGAAAATTATGAGTAAAGAGGAACTCTTCATCTTTCCATTGATACCTTAGTTACATCACTGATGTATCGAACAGTAATACATGGTAAAAATTAGTTAAATATTTCAACGATTACAGAATATTAAAAGTTTTGATAGGGGCCATAGAATTATTTTTAAATTATATTCCATGGTTATTTATTCTGGGAAGTTATATGAAACTTATGAGGAAAGAGAAAATCTTCGTCTTTCCATTGATACCGTATAGGTACATCACTGATTTATGGAACAATGATACATGGTAAACATAAAAGTTTATCAGCTAAATATTTCAATAATTGCAGAATATTGAAAGTGTTAACAGGGGCCATAATTAATAATGATTTTTTTATTCAAGTATAGTCTGGCCCTTGTTTTTAATAGTGATGGCGGCGGTTTACTCGGTGATATGCACAAGGCGTGATTTGGTGTGTCCTACATTTAATCATTCAAAGGAATCGTATCTGCTGTCATACTGGTCATAATCTTCCAACCTAATGGTAATTTACTTTATTGCTGTAAAAGGTTCTATTGAAGGAGATGTCCGCCTTGTTGATGGACCCAGTTCAGATGAAGGTCGTGTTGAGATCTACCATGATGGCCAGTGGGGGACCGTCTGTGACGACAGTTGGGATGACTCTGACGCAAGGGTAGTGTGTCGACAGCTTGGATACTCCGGTGATGGTGGCGTGGCCATGAGCGGTGGTACATATCCCTCTGGATCTGGTCCAATACTTCTTGATGATGTCTACTGTATGGGATATGAATCCAAGTTGACTTATTGCAGTGATAACGGATGGGGCATTCACAACTGTGTACATTCTGAAGATGCTGGGGTACAGTGCTCACAAAGTGGTAAGGCGTGAGCGATATCTACATAAAATTGTAATTTATCATTAAATAATATTTCTTTTATTTATATCAAAGCTTGAAATATGCCTCATATGTGCTTGACAATAATAGGGAAAATATAATTGCTGTCATGCTATTATCCATTCAATGACACACCTTACCGATCTAAAAAAAAGAAAATGGCATTTCTATCGAGAAATCGAATTTTCCCAATAACACACCCTTTCTTCCCGCAGGTGTTGTCAGAGGTGTATTACTCCTACCTTGTCTGGCTGCTCTCTCACCACAGGAATTCAAATATTACAATCCTTAAACATATGCATATTTTCTTTCAAAACCTGCATAAATCCATTTCATTAAATCCAAACTAAATAAACACATGCCTTGCCATATATATACTCCGTTGTCAAGCATCCGTGTTGGAGAAAGGCCAATTAGCAATCGCTGTGCTTTTCTCAAATCCTCATCTGCGGAACTTACATGGCCTAAAGGGTAGGTCACATTTGTCTGATAAGGATAACGATAACGATAACGCCATTTTCAAATTAAAGGTACATCCTACTATGTTTTGTGTATGTGTGAGTATTCCCGTATATGCTAATACTAGGCCAGCTGTAGGGTGTACCTTTAATGACAAATCTCGTCATCAAGTTGTCACGGTGACTTTTACGGACAATGTGCTCTCAGCCAATCAAATGCAAGGATTCCAGTAGCTTACAACAGTTATTGCAACATGTAATTTATGACAAGTTTTATGAAACAGGGTCCTGGTCATGAAACTGTCTCAAAGCAATTGGGAATGGTTGATTATACGAATCGGTGTATGCTGAAAGGTTTTGGAATCACCAAAATAATAATAAATTGACTCAATCCTGCTGAAAGTCACATGCACTGCACACATAAGGAACTATACACAAATGTTCGGACCGAACATTTCAGGTGTTTCTTGTCATATTTTGAATGTGAGGGCATTTGAAGAGCAACCCTTTTTCAGGGCACATTTCTGCTATGATAATCTTCCAAACTAACATAAAAAGAATGAGAAAGCTCACAAATTATCTTTTACCTTTCCTCGAACTCAACCTTCTCTTTAAAGGTGGTATTTCACTGAGCGGCGAATGCTTACGAACGTTGCGATTTTCGACGAATGTTGGCGGAAATCAGGATTCGCCTCTGTCAGCGACATGGTCACGTGGAACCATGGTCACGTGGTTGCTGTAGCATTTGCGAATCAAAAACAACTGTAGCGAGTATTTAGCGACACGTCTTACAATCGTTTGCAAGGCTTACGACTGTTATGCAAAACCTTGTTAATTGTTTGCGGAAAAATTACTTCCCAAATAAATTTATTTATTTATTTATTTATTTATTTATTTATTTATTTATTTATTATGGTATATGATGATTGACCAGCAGCACAGGGGCTGAAGGGGTCAATTTACAATCAGATATATATGTGCATATATACAATAGAATCGAGTTGAATTTGCAAAGAAATTTTGAACATGTTCAAAATATCTTTGCGACAAGAAACTGTTTGCGAACTTCTCTGCAACCTTTTACGAACCCTGACGAACCCCCAAAGTCGCTACTTTCGCAAGCATTCAGCGCTCAGTGAGATACCCCCTAAAGGCTCAAGGGTGGCAAAGTAACGGTAGTGTCTCAACAAAGCATGATGAACCAGTTGATTCACTTTACGATGATGTATCCAATAGAGAACGCGACCTGGGGGTGCTTCACAAAGAGTTAAGTTTGACTTAAATTCATGCGTATAAAGTGCTAAAGCGCATACGGTATTAAACGCGTAATGTCATTGGTAGATTACCCAATAACGCGCGTCCCCTGAGCATGATCTGACCAATGCGGTGATGCGGAATATACAGCGCGCAACTAGGAATTTAAGTGCGACTTTAAGTCAAACGTAACTCTTTGTGAAACACCCCCTGTTCTAAAGTGAAGAAACTATATTTGGGTATTCTTTTTATTTCAATGTCACTTTTGCAGATCCAAATACATCTCCAAATGTTGCGCTTATTGCGTCAATTGTTGGCGTGTCTTTGTTTGTACTGACGCTGGTGGTTCTCATAGCTGTTTGGTATTCCTGCAGTCAAACTAAGGCCGTCATCAGACCAACAGAACAGTTAACTCCTGTTACCACAACTGCTCATCCTGCCGGCCACAACACCCCAGCTTCTCCAGTTACCAATGGCATGACTTATCTGGCACCTGTACCAACTCCAAACCGTATGCCGCCCCCGTCACAGCAACCAGCACCTCCTTATCATCAGGCAAACGAATTTCCTTCAATCTCCTATCCTCCAGCATACAACACCCTACAGGACAATTGATCTGTTGAGTTGATCGTAGACATCAAATCTTCCCCAAATCTTCATTCAAATGCATATTTGTCTAGCAATTGAAGGGAAATCCAACTTTAATAGCAAGTTGCTCCTGAAAGAAAGAGGAAAAATCAGAGATTAAAGGAGAATGAAACCCTGGGGAAATATCCATTTTAATGAAAAGATAGTAAAGAGAGAAGCAATTTAAAAAAAGTTCCATCAAAATCGGTTAAGAAATGAAAAAGTTGTGAAAGTTTGAAAAGTCTCGATTTACTTTCTATGGCGATCCTCAAATTGGCTATTTGCTTCAATGTGGCAGCTTTTTGTGGACAACTCTCCATATGTTTTGTACACAAAATTTCAGATTTTCTCCATTATCTCTCAAGGTACAGCTTGTCTCTTTTTTAGCTCTATGTATATCATGGTAAAATGTATTTTACACAACATATGTTGAGGTCACAAAGAGACAAGTAGCATCTTTAGAGATAATGGAGAAAATATGAAATTTTGTGTACAAAACATATGGAGAGTTGTCCACAAAAACCTGCCACATTGAAGCAAATAGCCAATTTGAGGATCGCCATAGAAAGTAAATCGAGACTTTTCAAACTTTCACAACTTTTTCATTTCTTAACCGATTTTGATGGAACTTTTTTTAAATTTGCTTCTCTCTTTACTATCTTTTCATTAAAATGGATATTTCCCCAGGGTTTCATTCTCCTTTAAGCAGATTTAGTGAAATTCAGAAAGTTATAAATTTTGGAAAGTTGGAATCACTATACATATTGGAATTTCCAATTGGCCGAATCGGTAATTTCACTATGATGTAGTGGCGGACGACTCATCCCATTTGCTCCAATACACTAAATTACTAAAGTGTCATTGTTTCAAAATGTATATCTCGGGAGGATCTTTTTCTTTCTGAAAGATCTATAACAATATACTATACCGGGTGTCCTATAAAAAGGGGAACGGCGGATTTTCAGTACTTCGAAAAGTGTATAATTTTGTTACAATATTGTGTAAAGCATCTTCTGCATGTGTTATTTGCGACCGATGAGATTATAATTGTGTCGGCAATGGCCTTCCATACGGTATGTACGATGTTGGGGGAAGCCCATTGACGCGTACCGTGTCCACAAAAGACAGTAGAAACACACATACAAAAAGGCTTATGTGACATGTACATGCCGTATGGAAGGCCATTCTTGCCATTAATTCTACTCTCATCTATTGCTCAAAAACATGAGAAATTTGTAAAAATACCGTAGTTTAAGAAATGGACATAGAATAAAAATTTCTTAACCAAATTCAATGATCTTGATATTATTTCTTTGGTAGAAGATGCTTTACCCAATGGTGTAAAGAAATATATACTTTTTGAAGGCAAAGTAAATGAAAACCCGCCGTTCCGCTTTTTCTGGGACACCCGGTTTTAAGTAGGCCTACTGCCCGAGGATAAAACAGCAAATTAATGATATTTTAGTGCATGAAAAACGGAAGAGTTGACCGCCAGTATGTCACAATCGACTCACCAAATTACCAATTTGAGATTTACAAATATTTAGTGATCTCATTTTTCAAACATCCATAACATTCTTATTCCTTGTCCGTTTTCTTTCAAACTTTCACCATCCCGCTTTCACACAAGTCATCTTATTACCAAAGTCGGATTGTCCTTTAATTTCATTACCATCACATTGAACTAATTCTGAAAAATCACTTATTGAATATTTTCAGTATTAACATACATACAAACATACGAAAATTATGTTGATACAGGGGAGACCTGATATAAAGTTCCTTTAATAATTATCCTCGTATAACAATGAAATACTTTTACTTGTACTTCTTACAACATTACACCATTCTTACCATTACACGAAAGAATGTACATTTAAAGTTGAAATGTTGAAAATGTTACCTCATCTGTGTATGATTTGTATGATTTGCTTAGTTTTTGCGTAGTTTATGGTACCCTAAGGTAGGAAAGACTCGTGTATAAGTCCAAAATGTGTGTTTTCATAATGTATGTCATGATTATAATCTTGAAACTGTAAAATCAATATTTTTTGCTATTCTCAAATTGTGATATTTTCGTTATATTCAATGATTCTGTTCGATATTATTACATATAAAATCAGTTCAGTTCAGTTCAGTTCAGTTTGGTTTATTCAATCATTTAAAATCAAATCAATTATACAAATCATACATGTTACAAACATTGCAAATGCAATTTAAATGATTAGGATGCCCCTAAAAGCACATGCTTGATAAGTGGGGCACCCAATACATAAAAGATAAAGTACATAAATGCATAGCATATAACTATAAAATAATTATTAAAGAAAAGAAAACAACAACCTAAAAGGCAAAGAAAAAAAAACGATAATTCTACATCAGTGAATGGGGAAGGGGGGGGGGTGGGAAAAGGTCGCGCTTATAATGATTATTTGGCATAAGTAGATATAATTGAACTTTTGAGCTTGGTTTAGAATGAAGTGACATTAGTACTTGAAATTACATTAGAAGGTAAGGAATTCCATATTCCAGGACCAGCAGATTTAAATGCGGAAAGAGTTGACTGATTGAGTGCTAAGGGATAATGGAATTTAGAGTGGGAACGAGTATTATATTGATTGTAGTCTTTATTATACTGAAATAAATTAATTATATTAAGGGGTGCTAACTTATGTTTAACATGGGACATCAGAATCGAAATTTGAATTTTATGAATATCGAAAATAGTCAACGTTTTTAATTTAGCAAATATTGGGCGTGACGGAGCTAAGTAGGAGGAATTCGAACAAATACGTAAAGCCCTTTTTAGGAGTATGTGTATGGGGTTTAATTTTGTAGTCCCACAACTTGCCCAAGTAATATTGCCATAATAAATATAGGGAAGTAATAAGGAATTATAAAGCATAAACAGGTGTTTTTCAGTAAGAGTAGTACGTAATTTAGCTAGTATACCTATATTCTTTGAAATCTTATTACTACAAAATAATGTGTGTGAGTTTGCTAGTTTGCTAGCATGAAATATATTAGTACCTTAAGTTGTATATTTTTGTGAGATTTTATAAATTCATCCACAGTTTGTACCTGATTTAAATCAAAGAGAAATATTCAATACTACCATCATTTCATCATCATAAACGGTGTTTTATTAATCGTAATCATATTCTTTTTTTGTCCATATAGCAGATGATGATCGATACTGTATAGCGCAATAAAATCATTGCTAAAATATTTGACGCTTTTGTCGAATTACTTGCCCGGTGATCATAGTAAAACAACAACACGCAAGCTCAAGGAGGGCTATCAGCTTAATACACTTAAATCTTAGATGTTGCCAGTATATAATCTACTTAGACTTGCCCATGTATATAGTTCTGCTTCGGACTTGCAAAGTTATAAACAAAATAGGAATAAAAAGTCCGTATACGATGAAAAAATTCGAATTTTCGGCCATATGCCTTCATCAGGAAATTATGAAAATTTATTAGATAGGTACACAAAAGAGCGTGAAGCGCAAACCCCCCCCCCCCCCCAAAAAAAAAAAAAAATAAAAAAAGAAATAATAATAATAATAATAATAATAAATTTTAAAAAAACGCAAAAGCTCCATGGATACCAGCGCAACCTTGGAGAAGGAGAGGAGAGAGAGAAAGAAAAAGAGATAGAGGCGTAATAAAACGTCATAAAAAAAAAGAGAAAAAGAAAACAAAAGAGAAGCGCAAATAGGGAGAAAGCTCCATGGAAACCCGCGCAACCATGGTAAAGAAAGCTAACGATTGGCTGCCCTACTGAGCTAATAAGCCATTATCTTGACAGCATTTTTGCGCCAATGGCCTCATCGCTTCCCACTTACAGATCCACTCAGATTCTTCTGAGGCCCTCCGTTTGCTTGATAGCATCACCCTACCTGAGGAGAAAGCACTCCTCTTCACGATGGACGTGTCCGCTCTCTACACCAACATTCCTAACCATGAAGGCCTGCAAGCCATCCGCCATTTTCTGCAAGGTAATCCATCGGCGAATAGACCAGCTGATGACACCATCGTACGTCTAACGGAGCTGGTCCTGAACCTTTCATCCTTCCAGTTTGATGGGAATTTCTATAATCAGAGAAAAGGTGTTGCCATGGGGACCAAGATGGGACCTTCATATGCCTGCCTTTTCATGGGTTTCATGGAGTCCCAAGTGCTGACATCTTACGAGGGCCCCGCCCCATCCTCTTCAAAAGATACATCGATGATTTCTTCGGCATCGCGACATGTTCACGAGATGAATTGAACTCTTTCATACACCATTTCGATTCATTCCACCCTTCTCTCCGCTTCACCCACACCATCTCCGACAACTCTCTCCCTTTCCTGGGCATAGAGATTTCTGTCAACGGAGGTCGCCGGATCGATACAAGCATCCACTACAAACCCACTGACGCCCACAGCTATCTCACCTTCAAATCTTCCCATCCACCTGCGTGCAAGAAGGCTATTCCCCAGTCCCAATTCGCCCCTCTCAGGAGGCTGTGCAGTAAGGAGGACGATTTCCAGGCCAGTTCCGCCCAAATGTCGTCGTTCTTCATCGACCGGGGGCATCTTGTCAACATGGTTGAGAGCGCGCACAGTGGCCAGGGCTAAACCAAAGTGCGCCAAAAGTCATTTTGGGCAAATTTGTGTTTTTTAATTTTTGTCATGCCCTGTTGAAAGACAATAGGTACGTTCACACGTAGTGCGATAGCATCGATGCTATCTAGGTTTCGATACTATTTTGGTGAAGACCAGATAGTTTTAAGACCAAACGCTGTCTGAACGCAGATAGTCACGAGATAGAAGCGAGTTTCCAAACTATTCTTGCAGCGAGTTTAGCAGGAGTAAATCTCAGAATCCAGCGACAAAGCATCGACGCTTTGCGGTAGACCATGCACCCACCGCGCTTGTGACTATTTGTAGTGTGAGCGCAATCGTTGCTATCTTCACTCGCTGCTATTGTAATTCTGTCTGTTTCATGTGGTGCTATAATATAATGCAATGTATGTATTCATGTGATGTACCCTCTTCCCTATTTTTTTTCTATTATCATTCTGTCTGTTTCATCTGGTACTGTAATGTAATGTGATGTATATAGGGGTAAGTAGGCTAATGTGTATACTGTGTGGTAAGGAAGGGGGTTGTTTTGTTGGGGTTTTTTTTTTTTGGGGGGGGGGGTCCTTCTTTCAATCTTTTTCTTTTTTATATATGTGACCAGGCACCACAAAACCACCCAAAAGTCGCACTGTGTGATTTTCAGTTAGAGGTCAATCAATGTGTTTTGGTTGGCATGCATGGTCAAATTTTAGTTTTGGGTATTTCCTGAAAGAGTATACATTTTTCTAAGTAATCTAAAAACGTGGAGGCACCAAACAATCTATAAGTGGTATTTTTGACAGTTTTTTATCAGACTTATGTGTGTCTTCTCTGGATTTTGTTGTATTACTTTTCTTTTTCACGACCCTGAATACTTGTCTCATTTTAATCTCCCATAAATCTTCCGGAGTAAGTTCTTGCATTTATACTTGTGCACTATGATAAACAGGGTATGTCTAAGTAGTATGCCAAGTTTTAGGACAATCTGATAATCCCTTCATAGAAATTTTCATTGAGTTCTAATCCTTCTTTTGTCACCTTAGCACAACACTTTGCAAGTCAGAGTGCTTCAATAGACTGCAAACTTTAAACCCTTATGAAGAAGTAACATTAGGAGGGACTGTGCATTCTTCTCTTTGTACATTGAGTTATGAACATCCAATGAGTTATATATCATTTTAAAGCTGAGAATCTGCTCTTTCAGAATCAGACCTTAACTAAAATATCATGTGGTCTTTAGATATTGATTTACATGTGCTTACCAGAGAATAGCCTATAATGTGCATGCATGTGTTTTATTTTGGCATAAGATGGAGTTCAGTCAATTTTGACATGTACAAGGTTTATTTAAAATTAAGTATTATAACACATGTATTTGCTAGTTAATTGTATTATCGATATTACAAATGAATTGTTATTGATGCTATGTACTACGTGTGAACATAACTGATACTTTGAAGAATATTTCAGTAAAATATTTAACTCCGGTATGTATATTAAGGGTGTATATTTCCTACTTCAAGCCGCAAAATTCAACATATAGCGGGTTTCAGTGCAAATTGTGACCAATTTAATAAATAAGTTATTTCAAAATGTAGTTTTTAAGTTATCGATCTATAATTGCTCTCACGTATTCATGAGAGTTCATTTCACTGTATGAATGGGGTAAAAATGGAAAAAAAACGCAATCTTCGTGAGTATAATAGGGTAGTTATCCTAGAAAATAGGCTGATTTTTCGTGTTTTTATAAATCCATATTTCCACGGATTTCCAATTCAATTTTATTAACACCACTTTCCCTGATGTCTCAGCTTTAACCTGATAACAGATTTGGCTGCCACCTTAGAGCCGATTTTCCTTGACACATTACCCGGAAAATATGTTTATTTTGGACCGCGCAGCCGCTGAAGGATTCTCTGTCATCATACTCCGCCGCATGGGGGCGCGCATGACTTTCTTTACACGGCAAGGTCCCATTTTTTGATTAACACTAATAAGAAGTAAACAAGATAATAAATTATCGGGCTTTGGAGAAAGCATAATTTGTATCATAATTTGTCCAACACCAAACCAAGCTCTCAAAATGTTCTCTATTTTTTTTCTTTTACAGACCCAACATTCTGACTAATTCACAATGGCTTCAGTGAATAATTCAAGGCGAAGGCTTTTCGAAATAATTCACTCTTCTGACAGTATAAACAATAGGGCAAAAGGACTTAAAATATACATGGACTTTATCAGTCTGTATTATGATTTTGATAACTCGATAGCACCTACAGAATTATTTCTTAGTGATACAGGTACGTTTCTCCCATCAGCTAGCTGAATATTATTATTTTATTAGTATATGCATTATTAAAATTCAGTTTCAAGTAATGGCATCATATTTTGCAATACATTGCAAATTTCTCATTATCACAAATATTTCCCATTACGCCCCCCCCCCCCCCGTTTAAGTCACTGTGACGTACCATATGCCTGAACTTTAAGTTAACACCGGTTTCACCTTTAGATAAAAGATTGCATTATCAATTTTCTGAGATACGAATATCATTGTAATGCGAGAAATACATACTTCCACTGGCTTTTGGCAACCAATCAGAAATCGGTATTTTAATGACGTCACAGGGATTTGAAAATATTTTCATTGGATTCTACGGATCTGAATACCCTTCATACCATCATCTACCTTTAACTTTTCAGTAAAACTCAGTGAATATGAATTTTGGCGCACTTTGGAGCCATTCTGGCCCACTGTTCGCCGCCAAGAAATCAGCAAGAGTTACTCGGATAGAGGTTTTGAGACGGAGTGAGAAGAGGCATCAACCCGCGTTCCTCTGGTGTTAACGTATAATGAGCCGAATGCTAGACTCGCGTCCACCATCAAGAACAATTTCAAGTTGCTGAGTGACAACCCCTCAACTTCACACATTTTCAGCGAACCCCCTCTGACAGCGTTCAGGAAGGACAAGAGCCTGAGATCAACCTTGGTCCATTCAAACCACACCAGGGTCCAACCTGCTGACAGAGACCTAGATTCCCGTCCTTGCCTCCGCCCACGATGTAAGACATGCTCCCGTCTTTCGACAGAACGTAACATCAGTGGCCCCAAGGGTAATTTCACCATCCATGATAATCTTTCACCTGCACGACGGAGAATGTTATCTACGTGATTTGTTGCAAGGCCTGCAATCTGCTGCATGTGGGGGAAACCAAACGACGTCTAGCGGACCGGGTTACTGAACATCTACGTTCCGTACGTCTGAACACCGGCCACTCAGTGGAAGACTTCAAAGTGATCGGCACCATCAAGTGCAATGGCGATGATCTATCCAGGAAGAGACGTGAGGAAAGACTGATTTTGCACCTGGGAACCCTTCATCCTCGTGGGATGAATGTAACATTTCGAGTATTTCGTACGAATTGAATGTTTTCTTTTTGTCATTTCCACCTTTCTCTTCTATTTTTCGTTTTTCTTTTCTTCTACCTTTTTTTTTTATCTCTCTTCTTTTTGTTCTTTACTCTCTTTCTTCACTACTTCCTCCTTTTCCCCCTTTTCTTTTTTCTTTCCGTTGTGCTTTATTTTCTCTCTTTATTTTTCCCCCTCTCCTTCTCTCTATCTCTCCCTCTTTCCCCTTTTTTTTTCTTTTCCTCTCTTCTTTTCCCTTCCCCCTCTCTCTCCCCCTTCCCCCACCCCTTTCTCCCTTTTTCTCTCTTCCCTTGGTTTCTTTATGACGTTTTACTACATCATCCTCTCTCCCTTTCCTTCCTTCTTTTTTCTTCTTCTTTCTTTCTTTACTCCTTGGTGCGCCAGTATCCTTGGATTTCTGAGCGCTCTGCACTTCTCGCTTTTTTGTTTTCTTTTGTTTCCCTTTGTTTCTTTGTGACGTGTTTCTCTCTCTCTCTCTCTCAGCTTTCTTTGCCATGGTTGCGCGAGTTTCCATGAAGCTTTCTCCCTTTTTGCGCTTCTCCTCTTTTGTTTTCTTTTTATCTTCTTTTATGACGTTTTATTACACCTCTATCTCTTTTTCTTTCTCTTTCTATCTCTCTCTCCTCTCCTTCCCGATCTCTACCATGGTTGTGCTGGTATCCATGGAGCTTTTGCGTTGTTGTTTTTTATGCGCTTCACGCTCTTTTGTGTACCTATCTAATACATTTTCATAATTTCCTGATGAAGTATGGCCGAAAATTCGAATTTTTCATCGTATACGGACTTTTCATTCCTATTTTAAATATATATATATATATATATATATATATGGCCGTATGGAAGGCCATTCCCGGCACAGTTCTACTCTTATCGGTCGCAAAACACATGAGAAATTTGAAAATGACATGCATTTTATGAAACGGGCATAGAATCAAAAGTACTTAACCAAATTCACTGATCTTGATATCATTCTCTTTGGAAAAAAAATTATATACTTTTCGAAAGCAAAGTACTGAAAACCCGCCGTTCCGCTTCTTCTGGGACACTCGGTATATATATATATATCTAAATATTCCAGTGGATCAGATATATTTTGGAGACACACGACAACGTCGTTTATTCTGTCATAATAGGGACTGGATTATCAGGGAGACACCAAGGACAAAGAGGGAGACAATCAGCTGTCTCCCAAACGAAGATCTATAGTGATGTATATATATATATATATCGTTGGTAGGGTGATAAAATCATCAGATTATTAGTCAAGTGATATCCTGTCCAAATTCCAGCTCTCTTACTCCAAAAATGAAGCCACTGTAGCATGTCCAAGGGAAGACAATCCCATTTCGTAATGTTATGGCAGCCATGTTTTTTGGACTCTCCTGAACATTAAACTTTTTTGAGATACGAGATTTTGTCACCCCTCCATCGATATATATACATGTGTATACAGCTTTGCCAACTCTCGTGGAAATCATTTAATTGTGAGAAATGAAAATGAGAGAATAATGGTTGCGAAGCTTAAATCTAGATTCCCCAGAGCTGGCCTCCCTTTTTTAAATTAGAGATTTGTCAACATGTCGATCAATAGAATCCTGTGTCGCCGAAAACACTGGCCCGTCTCCGTGGTCTAGTGGTTAAGACAATGGCGTTCTAAGCCAACGACCCGGGTTGGATTCCCTGCGAAGACTTTTTTCAACCTTTGCAAAAATTTCAAAAAGTGAGGACAGCTCTGAGGAACTTTGCTTTAAGCTAGGCAACGATTATTCTCTCATTTTCATATCTCACAATTATATATCGCAAACAATAAATAAAGACACTCTGTGAACAATTTAGAACTACGAATTTTCGCCCTATTAGGTCTTTATCAAGTATTTATTAAGGGCGAAAATTCGTACTTTATTGTTTGCGATTTACATTTCATCTCCGAGCAGAACTTAAATTGTATATATAACTCTAAAGGCTAGGCCTACATTAGCTGGACAGTTTTTGTCCTATTTCTATGCTCAACTGTCCCGCTAATATAGGTGGCGCTGTTATGACGGAATAAACCGCATTGTTGAGTGTCCAGCTAATGCACACACACACACACACATATATATATATATATATATATATATATATATATATATATATATATAGCGTGAGGATTGATGAGACAGGAGTCAAAGGACGTAGATGAACTTCAACTTTATTGGATCAGGTTTTCGGCCTTTACGGTTTTCTTCAGGTTCTGAAGATGATAATACAAACATATAGCATATACTTCAATATACACACATGACAATGTGTGTTTTTATATTTATTTAATAACAAAATCACGTGTGCATATTGATATTAGGATATATCTTCATGGCTACAGTTTATTACAAAAAACTTCAATGAATGAATAATAAAAACATAGTTTAGGAATATTGTACACAGATTTAATGTAAAATACCGCTTACCGAAAGTGATGTTTCGGTGGGGGTGACTAGTGTATGTGTGTGGTGTGTAAAATTTGTGCGGTCAAGTGTGAATAAGTTCCTGACCTTTGGCATCAGGATGGCAGGTGAGTGTGGCGGGAAGAAAGAGAGCGAGAGCGAGAGAGAGAGAGAGAGAGAAAAGCAGGATGAGAAAAGGAGAAGAGCGGGATAAAGTTAGAATGAGACGTGAATAAAATATATAGTTCATGACGAACGAATAGAATTTGCTGTTCAGGCGCACAATTTTCATATCTATGGGTTAGACTTAAATGATTTTAACATAAAATGAGCTGATAGGGATAGTGTACCTGTGATCCAAAACAAAACACAAACTGACAAGGCAAGGGTGCATTTAAGGAGAACTTTTCATGCACATTGTCCAATACTTGGTTTCCAGTGGCGTATCCAGGGGGTGGCGTAACAGGCTTCAAAATAGGCTTCAAAATTGGTCACATATAGGATTATTTTGCATCTCAGCCCTTCTTCACAAGCAAAAATTTTCCAAAGGGGAGGGGGCACCCCTTCCCTTAGACCCCTCCCCAGGACGGAGATCAATAATGCTTGCCCCCCCCCCCTATTGGGAAATCGTGGATACGCCCCTGGTTTCATTGGCTATTTATTGGTCAACATTAATACCAGTCGGGTGAAGGGTCTTAAGTTTTGAAATCCAGAAGGATTCTTTGTGGAGGATTGTGTCGCGTGATTTGTTGTAGATGATTTCAATGCCAGTTATTTGAACATTATCTAGTGAGTGAGATGGGAGGTTGAAGTGTGTTGTGTATGGTAATATTTTTTGTTGTGCTGAGTGGAAGTTTTTGATTTCGGATCGTGTGTTGTTGAAGCGTGTATATAATGTTGTTTCTGTTTTCCCGACATATTGCTTACTGCATTGAGTGCAGGTGATTAAGTATACCACCCAACAGGTTTTACAAGTTATATGTGAGGTGATTGAGAATTCTTGGTTGGTTGCTGCTGTTGGTTGTTGGTTGATCCATTGTTATCTCCTCCTCCCTCACCCGCATGAATGCACAACGGTCATCTTCCTCTTTCGAGTCAGGTTATCGAGTCACGGCGCTCCTGAATTCACGGCGCTCCTGAATTCAGGTCTTTTTGTATCTTTTCAGCGCACCTACACGCATTAAAAAGCACTATTTTGTACCAATTTTTGCTGTGATTATTGTACTATTGTGTTTTTGTGTCACTCTTTGCCTGTTGCAAGGAAAATTGTCATGTTACTTTTCTAGCATTTATTTTCCTCTTGGTGGCCAGCCCCACGTAGTAATTTCTGTGTGTCTTGCTGGTGTTTCCGTTTGCCCCGATCCCGTTGTTTACGTTTCAGTGTTTGACGGTGTTCTCCGATTCATTGTATGTATCGGTGCTTGTTGTTTGAATTGTGGTATCCTCCAATTATTGAATGCTACCTGCTTTTTCCGAATTATTATCATTCTGTATAATATTCTATATTGCTTATTTTTGTTACAGCAATACGAGTTCGGAAGAAGAAGCAGCTAGGTCATGGAGACCTTCTTCCGAAGAGTCGTGTAGCTCGGCCTTCCAGACCTCCCCCATAGTGCTTTTGTACCCGGGGGGGGGGGGGGGGTGAGGAGGGGTGCAGGTAAGTTGCCCAGTGTTGTTACCCCGCAGATATTGCCAACCTCGGAGCCCGTGGCTTCGAGGCGGGTGGCATCAGATTCTAGTGGTAAAATTAAGGTATCATAAATCCTAACCCCCCGGCCGTTCCGACCAGAAGGGGGACGTCTGCTTCCCGGCCTGCTGCGTGCCCCCGCACAAAGCCGCAAGGTGAGATTCGTGCCACTACTGCGGGGCAACTCAGGGGCACCGCCCATGTTGGTCTGAGTTTTCAAACCCTAGCCCCCGGTCCTACCGACCTTATAGGGGAACGAGTGCGACCCTTCCTGTCTTACCAGCATAACGGGGAGACTCGAACCAACAACGTAGGGCGGACTGCGGAGCACCAGGCCTTGTCGCCTGAGTGCGCGGAATTAGGTGGCCTCCTAATTCTACCCGTAGGTGGAGGAGAAATAATAATAATAACTAGAATTTAATTCGTCATGAGGACGAATTAGGTGGTCTGTCTTTCAATTTGTATGATCATGATTGTAATCAGGATGATCATAATAATGGGGAAATACTAAACTGAAGATAGGAAGTCAAGAATGCCACGCATGGAGATGCTTCTTGAGGACAGGAATGTAGAAAAATGTGTGCAACGGTCATTGGAAGATGTGATAATATTTGTGCAAGATAACAATCATGATAATGGTGATGATTATCATGATGAAGGTGAGATAATGATGGTGATGACATAATAATAATAGCAATGATGATTATGAAAGTGATGATATTATATCATCATCATCATGATCATGAATATCATGACAGTGATGATGATAATGATGTTGAAGATAATCCTGATGATGATCATGAATATCATGACAGTGATGATGATAATGAAGTTGATGATAACCATCAGCATTATCATGAATATCATGACAGTGATGATGATAATGATGTTGATGATAATCATCATCATGAATATCATCATGACAGTGATGATGATAATGATGTTGATGATAATCATGACGATGATCATTATATCATGACAGTAATGATGATAATGTTGATGATGATAATCATCATTATCATCATCATCATCATCATGAATATCATGACAGTGATGATGATAATGATGTTGATGATTATCATGATAATGATATAATGATGATGGTGATGATGATGATGATGATGATGATAATGGTGATGACCATGACTGAAATGACATTGCTCTTAGCCCTTCAAAATATGAAAGAGAAATGACATTTAGTGAAGAAGCTACAACCATAAGTTGATTTGTACAAAATGGCGCCTAGATGGCGTCACGATAACCTGATGACTTTGAAAAAAGTGTGGGAACTGGACCTTATTAGGACCGATGACTGAAGAAAATTTGAAGATAATAGGGTGAGCCAATTTTGAGAAATTGTGATATCAAATAGGACTAATGATATTGCAGGATAGCTTTAATACACGTCAGGAAATCAGATTTTCCATAGGGTTGTACATAAGCTATTGCACACTACTTTCCGATAGACATAACACGCAAAATAAGGCATTTTATTACTTTGTTTGTGATTGCTTATGTTATAATAGACGAACAAGATGGTAAAATGAAAGGCAAAAAGAAGCAAAAAACTAGAGTTTAATTCGTCATGAGGACGAATTAGGTGATCCGTCTTTCAATTTGTACGATCATGATTGTAATCAGGATGATCATAATAATGGGGAAATGCTAAACTGAAGATAGGAAGTCAAGAATGCCATGAATGAAGATGCTTCTTGAGGAGAGGAATGTAGCAAAATGTGTAACGGTCATTATAAAATGATTATGGTGATGATGATAATGGTGATTATGATGATTATAATGATATGATAATTTAAGATAATTGACTAAGCCAATTTTGAGAAATTGTGATATCAAACAGGACTATTTGATATTGCAGGATACTTGGGAGATAAACCCCGTAGCTCTAATACACGACAGGGAATCACAATTTCCATAGGGTTGTACACAAACTACTGCAGACTACTTTCTAATAGACATAACACGGAAAATAAGGCATTTTATTGCATGGTTTGTGATTGTTTATGTTATAATAGTCGAAGAGGATGGTAAACTGACAAGCAAAAAGAAGCAAAAAAAAAAAATTATGGAACGACCGGGGATCGAACCTGGGTCACCTGCATGGCAGTCGAGTGCTTTGACCAATAGACCAAAATATTTCCCATAGAGATAACACGTAAGCGAAAAACGGGATTCTCAAATCCCATTTGGTAGTTCAAAATTGGGCGTGATCCCGACATCTGATCAAAAATTGGAGGGCTTACTAATAAAGGGCTTACTAATAAAAGCTTATAGTCTCAGCTACAACATATTAAAATCTGGAAGGAAATAGACCAAAAATAACTGAGACACTGCTCAGAGAACGATGTCATGTAGATTCATGATTCGAAAAAAAGTCATCTTCCATAGACATAACACGCAAATAGGGAAAATTCTGACATGTCGTTTTTAATTGAAAATTTCAATATGATGACGTCATCAAAATGAAAAACCGTGGTAACTGATCTTGTAGAGAATTGTCTCAGCTATAACATATCAAAATCTGGGCGAAAAACGACCAATAGTTAAGAATCTAAAGCCAAATTTGCATAAATGTGATGACGTCAAAACATGAAAAATGGAAATTTTTATTTCTGGCGCCATTTTGATGAAATCATAATGTTTATAAGGGTCAAATGATACATGAAATGAAATCTGTGATTCATACCCTACCTGATGATGACAAAAAATTGGGGGGTTTGTCGACTATTTAAAGAGCTACAGTGAATTTTGTTGAGGCATGTTTTTTCACGTTTTTACGTTATTTTCGCCATAGACGCGCGCACGGATTTTGAACTTTGACGCGCACGTACGACCTTATTATTGATTGAAATTGATTCCAAGTTGATGGAAATGATGAAGAAAAGTATCAGGATTGCAAATCAATCAAAAAACAGCGTTTTAACGTTATTTACGACTTGCGCGCACGCATAACGCGCACGCGCACGCGTGCGAGCGGAAAATTTTGAAATGCTTATAATGTCCTGAACCGTACTCTAATTTGATTAAAAAGTGATTTTGAGCATTTCTAAATTTTGACGCGCGCGTACGTGCGCGTCATGATGCGCGTGCGGATTTTGATGACATTTTATGTTGACCCTTGACCTGAAGTTCATGTGTGTCAAATATTTTTTATTTTTGATAACTCGTTATGAAGATATGATTGATAATGTGATTTTACAAAATGGCGTCTGGATGACGTCATGATGACCTGATGACCTTGAAAAAGATTGTGGAGCTTGACCTTATATGACCTGATGACTGATAGAAATGTCATGAAAATTGACTGAGAAGTCTTTGAGATTTCGTGGAAACAAGAAAGGGGGAGAAAATAAAAATAAAGAAATAAAGAAAATTCTGACGAAATTAAGAGGTGATCTGTCGACTACGACAGATCACCTAAAAAAAAAATTAATGGACCCACCGGGGATCGAACCTGGGTCACCGGAGTGAGAGGCAAGTGCTTTGACCAATATACCAAAATATTTCCCATAGAGATAACACGTAAACGAAAAACCGGATTCTCAAATCCCATTTTGTGGTGAAAAATTGGGCATGATCCCGACATCTGATCAAAATTTGGAGACCATATTTATGAAAGCATATAGTCTCAGCTATAACATACTAAAATCTGGAAGAAAATAGACCAAAAACAACTGAGATACAGCTCAGAGAACAATGTCATGTAGATTCATGATTTAAAAAAAAATCATCTTCCATAGACATAACACGCAAATAGGGAAAATTCTGACATGGCATCTTTAATTGAAAATTTCACTGTGATGACGTCATCAAAATGAAAAATTGCCTCAGCTACAACATATTAAAATCTGGGTGAAAAACGACCAATAATTACGAATCTAGAGCCGAATTTGCATAAATGTGATGACGTCGAAACATGAAAAATGGAAGTTTTTAATTCTAGCGCCATATTGATGACGTCATAATGTTTACAAGGGTCAAATGATACATGAAATGAAATCTATGATTCATACCCTACCTGATGATGAAAAAAAATTGGGGGGTTTATGGACTATTTAAAGAGCTAGAGTTAATTTTGTAGAGGCATGTTTTTGCACGTTTTTACGTTATTTTCGCCATAGATGCGTGCACGGATTTTGAACTTTGACGCGCCCGTACGACCTTTTTATTGATTGAAATTGATTCCAAGTTGATGGAAATGATGAAGAAAAGTGTCAGGATTGCAAATCAATCGCAAAAACAGCGTTTTAACATTATTTACGACTTGCGCGCGCGGACGCTTACGCACGGACATTTTTGAAATGCTCAAAATGACCTGAAACGTGTGCAGACTTGATCCTACGTGATTTTGAGCATTTTTTAATTTTGACGCGCGCATACGCGCACGTCCTGACCTCTAGATGACCTGTGACATGACTTGATGACTCGTCAAGTGAAGTTTATGTGATGTGAATATAGTTGATTTCTGATGATCGATTATGAAGATATAATCGATCTTGTAAATTTACAAAATGGCGTCTTGATGACGTCACGATGACCTGATGACCTCCAAAAGCGTAATGGACCATGTCCATGATTGACCTCATAGATGACATGAAACTCGATGATATTGACCTGGCCGATTTTGAGATTTGGTGGGAACAAGAATTTGTTATAAAAAGAAGAAATAATATTAAAGAAGAAAATTCTGACAAAACTAATAGGTGATCTGTCGATACCGACAGACCACCTAATAATAAGATTTATAAGGCGCCGAATCCACTTGATGATCAAATGCTCAAGGCGCAACTTGTGCAAAAGATGAAAGAGTATTTTTGAACACTTCAACAGAACTGCTATTTCTATTCATCCACATACCACAGACAGTGCTCATGCGAATACTGGGACTTCGTCCCAGTCCGCTCTTGCACTTGGCGCCTCGGGCGCCCACCCCACGACCGCAGCCTCAAGTCGCTCGGTTAGTGCGGGTAGTGTGTGCGCGACTTTGGGTGTAATCCCTCAGCGCACTTCCGACAGACCTAACCAACCAGGGGTCCCTCCCCTAGAGGTAGGCGGGCATCCCTCCTTTGAGGTTTTGGTTCGCGATTCCGCAATTGATTCGGAGAACCGCCCGAAGTCTGTCAGACGCCCCAAGTAGCGGGCTACGGCTTCGGCTCCCGTTGAGCCAGCTAAGAAGAAGCCTCAGAAGAAGGACACAAATAAGGGGTCTAAGAAAAGCAAGGCCTTGCCCGATGCTGCCCCGCCTGATCCTTCTCAATCTGAGCTACTCAGCATGACAGTCAGCCCCAACTCCGGAATATACTCCGAAAACGGTGTATAGAACAAGATGAATATAGAGCCCTCATCGTTCAGTACGAGGCACGGGGAAAATCGTGCAGTGTCGACCTGCTGTTGATAATATGTTATTGAAAAGTAATGCTGCTGATATATTTATTTCAAATGTTTGTCATTTGAAAGTGATTTCATGTGACGAATCATTCAAGGATTTTGAAGATAATTGACAGGCAGCATTATTTTTAAGAATATGTATATCGTTGCCAGGTTGACTTTGCAAGATTTTCCACAGGCCTTTTGTACACATTGTCTCGTACTGAACGATGAGGGCTCTATACTCATACGCCGTTTTCGGACTATATACTTGTGCTCTGTTTTCCGAAGTACGGGTCTGACTGCATGATGCGAGTTTTCGCTCAGCGGCAGGGCTGGTCTCTCTCGCCTGATACCGCAGCCCCTGCCTCTACAACTCTTCAGGGGTCTGACACCATGATCCATGGGGTTCGCGCCTGATCCCATGATTTCTCATGCTAATCGGGCGGTGTCAGACTTTGCTTCTGTCTCTCAGATTTCTGTTTCTGAATCGACTTTGTCGGAACAGGCAGAGCCTCAAACGCTTTCCCTTTGCCTGTTTGCGGGGCGGATGCTACTGCCTTGTTGTCTAAAGGGGGTCTAAGAAAAGCAAGGCGTTGCCCGCTGCTTCCCCGTCTGACCCTTCTCAATCTGAGCTACTCAGCATGATGCGAGTTTCGTTCAGCGGCAGGGCTGATCTCACCTGACACCGCAGCCCCTGCCTCTACTCCTCTTATGGGGTGTTGCAAGAAAGTTGCGATTGATTGCAAGTTGCCACTGATCGGTACTGACCAATCAAAATCATTGTTGCAAGCTCATCTTCTTGAATGGGCAGACCCTGAACCATTCAGAATGGTTTTTGTAATTTGCTTTACAATTTGCTATTGAATCCTAACAACCAATGCAAATAAATTACATTTAATCACATTAATACAATCATTAAAGTGAAACAAAATGTATATGAATATGGAATAATGAAATATGATTCGCATGTGAACCTTAATATAGATCAATCATTGTTCAACAATGTATATATGAATATATATCTCGAAGGATTCTCCTCCAGGCACCTTGGCCTAATAACCTCATCTACCAATTTCAGTATAAATTATCAAGTCCTCAAATTAAACATTTCATCATTTTGCATTTGTAACATTGTACTATGAATAGGAAACCCAAATGCATACCCTTTAACTGTATGGTACATGTATACATAAATTTGTTTAGATTTGTATTTATTCTTTTTCCGTTTCACATAAACAAAATATAAAGAAACATGACATAATAAATATAATACAGCAAAGTTCTTAGAACATTTGTCATATAGAATACATGAAAATATAATTCTTGAAAAAGGATCAGCAACATAACAACACTTTAGCTTATAATAAGTGTAAAACGGAGGGACTTGCCAGAAAGAAGCAAAGCTTGTACAAGAGGCAAGACCCTGAACTTAGTTTCAATACGTTTTAATCCGGTGGAAAAAATGAAAAAATGTATAATGAACACATAATATATACAAAAGTTATAAAAGTATAACTGATAACAAATATAATAACAGGGGGGCAGAAAGAGAAGGTGCGGGTAATTATGAAAAGACAGACTGCAGGGGTACGTGTATGGAACAGGTCGTTAGGCATGCTTATATGATTTCAGTTAAAATAAAATGTTATACGAACGTATAATATAGGTATTGATATGTTATAGTTAATTATGTATTGACTTGACCTGTTGCTGTGAGTATTTACAGATTAACATTTTTAAGCATATACGTTTAAAAGCATTAATACTAGGGTATTCTTTAAAATCATGAGGCAGAGAATTCCAGTATGTAGATCATGAGTTCTTTGCAAATAAAGTTCTTGTTAAAGTAGCTATTCAAAGAAAATCACAAATATGGCAATTAATGTATCACTAGAAACAGGGAAGCTTACAGATGGCAATCGTATCAGTTTTATGTCAACTGCGTATCTGATGATTATAAAAACAACACAAATAAAAGCTCTTCTCAGCATCTGGAATATCCGAGGATTCGCCAGAAATGTAGCGATGTTTTGATGTCGTCACACTCGGGATCGATCCTGCTTAAGCAGACGACGTCCTATAATGAATGAACGTAATTGCAATGCAATTATTTATCAAATTATAAAGAGTTTGGTGTATTTAAACATGACCTTATTTCACACCATTATAAAGGGAAAGTGAAACTGATTCTGATAGCTAAAACCGTTTGATTTTAAATACACAGGAGAAGGGTCAATGATCAATGAAATAAACCCCACTTTCAAATTGAAAAGCCCTCCGAATAATAGCAGGATGGTATTCGTTCCCTCTTGAAACGCCGAACATGCCCCGGTGCAAGCAGCTGAAAATACAATGGCGTCTTATTTTGTTTACAAGTGATTGATTCCTTTATTTTTTTAACGCTGCATTTTTCATCAAAATAATACCATACACGAAGTTAAGAGTGAGGCAACAGACTAACATTAAGACTGACGCTAGTCAAGGAAGAGAAATAAGTGAAGAGGAGATGACAAAATAGGCTTTGAAAAATGTGTAAGATGTTATGGCACATCGTCTGCTTAGACAGGACTGGTCCATGGTGTGTCGTCACATATCTCAGCAGCGTTCGAGGAGCTCTTCAGCTGCTATATCGGGGCTGTATTTTACCGTTTTATAATTGATAATAATCATTACTTCAAATGTTTCCAAGCGTTGAATTTGGATAACCTTGTTTAATTTATGCCATCTATGCAATAATAAGTATTAAGCCAATATTTAAATTAATTAAAGTTCTACTTTAATGGTAGATGATAGTAGTTTCGTTTAGTTTCGTCTAGTTGGGTAGTAATGTATAGAAGTATTCTTGCAGAACATATTAGAAAAAATTGCTGGGAGATTGTCTTTACTTAATTTGTACATGAATTGGCCGAGTTGGAAAAGATATATGTCATTTACTTTCAGAATATTGTTTTCAAAGAATAATATATCGGTATGTGATCTAAATTGCGTTGAAATATTATTCTTAGAGCCTTTTTCTGCAAAAGTAATATCCTGTTTAATTGTGTTTTTATTGCACATCCCAAAGCTATAATTCCATAATTAATATATGGAAAGATCAATGTGAAATAAAGTGTCAGCAATTTTCGAGAAGGAAGAAAATGTTTGAGTTTATTAATGATTCCGATATTTCTAGAAATTGTTTGCATGTGCTATCGATATGAGGTTTCCATGATAATCTATTGTCAATAAGAACTCCTAAAAATGTTGTTGTAGAAACATTATCAAGAACATGGTTATCAAAATGGATACTGCCTGGTAAACTATTAATTTTATTCCTAAATAAAAGAGCGAACAGCATGGTTTGAAATAGATTGATCAAGGAACCTACGAATTCTACACTCTTTTTTAATTTTACCCAAATTTTACCCAACATGAGGGTCCTTATGAGTCCGACCAACTTTTTTGACCAATGTTGGGTAAATGCATGTAAAAGTTGAGCAAGATTTAACCAACCTATGCCCAATCTTCATTTACCCAGTGGCATTTACCCAACATTTCTAAGAGTGTAGTTATGTTTCTTAAATGATAGGTTATGGTGCAACAAACAGAAGATATATGATCATACATAGTCATGTGCCTATCGAACAATACACCCAGATTCTTAATTTTTTCTGACGGATTTATTCTCAGCTCTCCAATTTTCAATTGAAGATCAGGTAGTTTCTTATAGTTGTGTGGGGGTGTAGCTAAAAAAAAATCTGTCTTCAAATCATTCAACTTTAACTTATTTATAGTCATCCACTGCCTAATGTCAAAAATACATGTCTGGAGTTTATCAAGGGCATTTTCAAGGTCTCCTGGGGTTTTAGGGTCGAAAGATACATATATCTGTGTATCATCTGCGTACAGATGATAACTAATAGAGTGATGTTTAGCAATATCACCTACCGGAAGTGTATATATTGAATAACCTGTGGGGCCAACAACTGACCCTTGAGGTAACCCAAAATCAGAAATTTTAAGACTGGATAGCTCACCTGAAATGTCAACTTGAGAGGACCAACCACTAAGATATGACTTGAACCATGATAAAGCAACTGATCTAACTCCTATTCTACTGGACAGGCGTGACACAAAAATATCGTGATCTATTGTGTCGAACGCTGCTGATAGGTCTAATAGAAAGTGAATATAACAGGATAAATTATGCAGAATTAAGAGAAATAGAGGAATAACGCAGATAATGACAAAATATTAAGCAAAAACATGCATTCATAACTATATACGTAGTAATAATAATAGTCTAGACGACATTATGTAAAGTCGCGTGAAAGGGTTAGTCCAACCTGATCAAAAGCCGTTCCCCAAAGAAGCAAAACAAAGAAACAGACACGTGAAGGCCCGAGCAAAAACGACGAGAAACAAGAAAACCATGAATATTCGAAGCTGCAACCAAACAAACACAAATCAGCCACCCCGTGACGCATCCCGCGAGCCCCTCTCCCACTTGCCCCGCACCCAAAAATACCAATCTTCATCTTCTCCAAAGAAACACCCAGCCACGCATGCATTTCAGACACAATCACCCGCATGAAACAAATCCACCCCTCCATCAAAAACGAAAATTCACAAGATTTACTGAGACGGGCTCGGAGAGGAGCCTGCAAGACACGTCACGGAGCCGCCAACCTGCGTCCGACCGACCACAAAGCCCACAGCCCCCCTCACCCCCGCCGGACCCCGTCCAGACCCCCTCTAATCTGCTTCTCCAATCCTGCCCCCACCCCCTCCCAGGGCCTATCCAAATCAGCTCAATACCAGGGCTGACCCTCCCTTTTACAACAAACCCCTACACAAGGAACTGGTTTCAACTTATCATATGCTAGGCAATGAAACTACGTATAATTCGTAATAGAAAGACAAAAAGAAAAAAGAAAAAGATTGGGAGAGTGAAAAAGCAAAAAGAGAGGAAAGTGCACGAAGTAAGCATTGAACATCATCCATAAATTAATAGCGCCTTAAACCAGAAGTATATCGGTTTAAATATTGAACACTATTGCGTCTGTGACGATTTTCAGTTTTATATTATATAATGCATTATTTCAATTCTGCAGACTGAATCATACACCCAATGATGGGAGATGACAACTATTTAAAATTGGCAACTATTAATTGATAAGATGGTTAATATCATTAAATTACATCATCGGTTGTCAGTACTCGAATAATACACTACTAATGAGTATGCAAAAGTAAGTTTGAAAAGATTATATAGATATAACAGTTTAAAAACCTAAAAAATCTGGATTGCATGACTCATAAGGACATTATTACGAAAATTGTATTAATTAGTTGGAACTGTTAAAGGCCTTTATTGTAAGGGAATGAAGGATTTCAGATATCGATTTGTCCTGCATTTTGTGCACTTTAGTCGTAATATATATATATATATATATATATATATAATGTGAAAGAAATGCGAGAATAACGTTGCGTAGCTCAATCAAAGTTCCCCAGAGCTGTCCTCCCTTTTTCAAATTTTTGCAAAGGCTGAAAAAATGTCTCCGCCGGGAATCGAACCCGGGTCGTTGGCTTAGAACGCCAATGCCTTAACCACTAGACCACGGAGACGGGTTAGTGGTTTTGGCGACACCAGATTCAATTGATCGTGGGATTCTTCTCTTTGTATAAAAAGTTGTTACAAATTATTGTTCCAGGACTCTTTTTGTTATTGTACGGACCTGCGAACTCCTCGACGAAAGTAAAATTGAAAACAGAAATAATAAAAAGGAAGTACAGATCCAGCACGTAGAAGGCGTCAGGATTCAGCACCGAATCGTTTGCTAAAAATGCGAAACAACAACAGCAACAACAACAACAACAATAACAACAACAACGTAATTAATCCCCTAAGTGACGCAAAAGCAAGGAAAATATAGGTTGTAAAGTACCTCTTCTGATCAGCGTTTTGAAGTAGGAACCCATTTTGTATTTATTCCCACGAGATTTGCCAAAGCTGTTGTATATGTTATTTCCTTACACTTGTTTTATATATATATATATATAGTGTGAGAGATGTATATATATATTACTGGATGGTGTATTAGGGAGAAACACAACAATGAGGTTTATTCCGTCATAATAGGGACAAAAAGTGTCTCCCAAATACACCGTACATGAGTGTGTGTGTATATTTTCGAGGAACATTTCTATATATTATATATATATATTTAAATATATATACTACCCACATTTCCTCCTCTGAAATATATATTTGTGCTTGTAGTAACACTACGAATGAATGAGAATAAATGAATATTACACATTAAAATTATGGTTTTTCCCAACAATTTGTGCAATGCCAGAATAGACCACAAAAGATTTGATTCTACTCTCATACCATATGAATTTAAATTTGAGTTTTGTAATATTTATATTCCTACAGTGTGTTTATACAATCATACTCCTACAAAAAAAGCGTATCTTATGACCGTCAGTAATTGTAAGGAATTACTTTTCCGAGGACATTCACAAATTATTAATTGCTATCATCACTTTTAAACGTTTGAACCCATGACACGACACTGATTATGTTTAAAGGTGGAAATATTAGTATAAATACAACAAGAATTAATCGGAACTGTTGTGGGATCGAGGGATTCTTCTCTTTGTATAAAAAGTTGTTACAAATTATTGTTCCAGGACTCTTTTTTGTTATTGTACGGACCTGCGAACTCCTCGACGAAAGTAAAATTGAAAACAGAAATAATAAAAAGGAAGTACAGATCCAGCACGTAGATGGCGTCAGGATTCAGCACCGAATCGTTTGCTAAAAATGCGAAACAACAACAACAACAACAATAACAACAACAACGTAATTAACCCCCTAAGTGACGCAAAAGCAAGGAAAATATAGGTTGTAAAGTACCTCTTCTGATCAGCATTTTGAAGTAGGAACCCTATTTTGGTGTTTCAAGGTGGCTTCTACGACGCTAAGTCAGCACCATGGCATAGCTGAGGAGGCTTCGGGGCACATGCCCTGGAGGCCTCCTGTTGCCCCCCCCCCCCCCCGAAAAAATAGAAAGAGTGCAACAGCACCAACAACAGGCAAGTGAATGAGAGAGAGAGAGAGGGAGAAAAAAAAGATAATTTTATGATTAATAACTCTTACATGCCTGCCGACCATGGGTCAGCGGTCACTTTCTAATACATGTATATATAGGTTTTCCCGTCCATTTTCAAACTGTTTTCATCCAACAATAGAGACTGTCAATTTAGATTCGTCTCGTGATGCCAGGGCGATGCGAATGCTAATTTCAACTTCGTCTTTTGTCATGCAGTTTAAAAACATTTCCGATCTGTTTAACACTATTTTCCCACAGTATCGTCAATTACAGTTCCACTTCGTCGGTCACAGTCACTGAGCACTTAAGCGCAAAAATAATTTCGTCTTTTTGCAATCAGTATCGCCACCTTTTCATTTAGTTTCGTCTCCCATTTTAGTGTGAAAAAACACACACTGTCTTTCACAAACACACACAAACACACAAATGATATACATCCAGTTGACAACCAAATTTTCTGTTTGGACTTTTCAATTCATGTTTAATGATGCAGATTGAATGATACAAAGTAAAATGTATCACATAATCATAACATGAAATGTATATAATTTTCCATCACAATATCAATATCCAACACGTTCACGACAATGTTCCTGGAAATATAGCAGACGGATGGTTCAAATGGCGTTTTCAGATTGTTTTTCGATCATCCCTCAATCTCCAGACGTGCGATGCATCGGGTCAGGTATGTCTGAGCATGGTTGTACCATCTGGCGCACTTGTCCGCTGTGATGACATCAACATTTGCCTCAGCGACTTCCTGGAGACAGTGTGCCCTCCATGCCTGAAGGTTGACTCCTGCTTCCCTTGCAGCATCACGGTCACCAACCCTGACTTGCCACTGTGGAAGGCTCAAGGCACGTTTCACCGCTGCTTTGAACGCCAAATGGGCCATTTCCACAGGATTCAGGAATGGCGAGTAGGGGGTGCGCCTAATTACCACGTTGTCAAATCCCTCTGGATTTTGCGCGTTTACGTGTGGGCGGGCGTTGTCGTATTATGAGGAAGAGTCGTTCCCCTTCTGGGAGCACCTGTCGAGCCTCCTCGCAGGTTTCACGTAGGAACTCCTGGAAACTCTCGAGGGTTGTAGTTGCCATTCGTACGGAATGATGCACGAGGCCGACTTCGTTAGAAATGGCAAATGTGATGTTGCAGTTGTTACCCCGCTGATTGTTCACGACCCTTCTGGCGGGCTGCCCTCTGGGTGCTCTCCCATAGCTTCTACGTGTCCAGATATTGTACCCACACTCGTCTATGTAGATACAGTGGCCGAGGACCCCGTCCTGCAGGAACCAGTTGGCGTATTCCGCTCGTTGATCCAGGACCCTCTGTGCGTTTCTACCCCCTGGAACGTCTTCCGCTAGTTTCATCGTCATCTGCATCCCGTCGAGTGTTCGGCTCAAGGTGCTGAGCGAAATGGCCGGGAAGACGTTGTCTGAGTTTCTCGTTCATCTGAGTGAGGGTCAAAAGTGGGTTATCATCAAGCATTCTCCCAAGCTCATCCCGCATCTGCTGATCAACTTTTACTCTGCGTGGCCCACCTTGTGGTCTCGCATCCCTCCTATGTTCACGGAGATAAACAGCCACTATTGACCTAGCCGTTTAACGTTTGACCCCAAGGGTCTGGGCCACCTCCAGGTAATCGGTATCGTCGCTCTAGAAAGCATCGATAATTCTGTTCCGATCTTGGTTTGAAGTTTTGGTGTAATTACCCCTTCGATTTTGTGCATTGACAGCCATTTTTCTTCTTCAGTTTTATAATGGTGAGTGTTTGTGCTGTAATGACAAGATCTAACGAGAAAGTGGTATTGTGATGGACTGGAACCCACAATATTCAGTGCATTACCTTGAGACCAATTGGGATGACAATTGTATGAATATTCTTGAACAAAGACGAATTTATTTTTCACATCTGTCGGTCGTCCGCTAGGCGAGGCGAATCAAAATAACAATTGACTATTCTGAATTGAAAATATTTAAGACTTGCTGCTAAACAACGAATCTGAACTGCAAATGACTAAACTGAAAAAGAGCATTTACACGCTGAGCTTTCCGCGAGACGAAATGGAACTGAAAGTCGACGAAATTTCATGAAAAGTTGACGAAAATGGCCGGGAAAACCTATACTAACCAGGACCCTGTTTCATAAAGCTGGTTATTTATAACAATGTGCAATAACTGTTATGAGCTACTGAAATCCTTGCATCTGATTGGCTGAGAGAAATTTGTTTAGAAATGTGGCAGTTGTTACTGATAACAAGATAACGAAACGGGGCCCAGATTTTTATCTACAACCCTGGACATAGCACTATACGTATATAATCCTAAACATAAACCCAACGTTAAACCCATTCATTCTCAGTCTGAAAGCTAACATCACGTCTAAATCTGAAAAGGGGGCATTTCCCCTTGAAGAGGTACCGAGAGTGATTTGAGGTGAAATTCTGTATTGGTCATATTAAAGATCGGATATACATGGCTTTATGTGTATATAAGTTTCTTTTAGTTTTTATTCATAAGATTGTTTCCACATGAAATAGAAAAAAGAAGAAGAAATATCATATTTCATCAAAAATATACCGCGATCGCAAAGCCTTTCAGGAAATCAACCAAAGGCAAATTCAATAGCCGTTTCCATCACCCATGGAAATTATCCTAACCCGACTTCTATCGGCTATACAACAGGATACTGAAATTTAGTTGATTTCTGGAAAGTCTTTGCAATCGTGTTAAATATTTAAGATCAAATACCTCTTGTCTGCAAGTGAGCTTTTATTTTGTATCCCCAATCAAAGGGAATAACTTTCACCAAATTGGTTCATTGTAATTCAAATGGTTTTTTAATTACGCCATGAACATTTTCAGAAAACAAAAACTGATTACTGGTGCACAAAGATTTTATGGTCTGATATTTATTGTTGTTGAAAAGATTATTGAAATAAACATCATATGAATTACTGTAAATAACTTGTAGTAAGGGAGAAAAAAAGTGCAGTCCCCGTAAGCGTTAAGAAATTCCAGAATTTTATTTCAAATATAGGTCAAATTATCAGAATTAGCTTTCAAATTGATTTTAAACCGCTCGTATTCAATCGATTTGCTAGTCCGGTTTCCTTTTTTGGGGTTCATACTAGTTTTCAGTCGTTCATATTCATTTTCCAGCCTCCAAAAATGTCGAATAGCCAAAGTAATTTATCGTCGTTCAATTTAAAGAGACCAACGCGTCATTCAAATTCATTTATGACGCCTCGGTGCGGATTCTTGTTCGAGTTTTACTTTCCTTTTCATTAATAGGCAGTAAAGTTTAATAGCAGTATGTTCATTCATTTTCAAACATGTAAACATAGTACAAAAAATAGCCGGGATTTATTCCTCATTTACACATTCTCATGTTTTCAAAATTAATTTGTTGTTGCAAAATAATGTAATCATCTAGTGATATGGGTGTAAAACCAATAATTGGACTACCCTTCACTTTTCATACTGAATCGTTTCAAATGTGTACAGCGTATTCAAAGTAGGCTTTAAAATCTGTCTGTCTTTTTTTTGTTGTCTTAATCTTATTTTTTTCAGTTGACTATTCGCTTTGTTATTTCTTCTTTTTTTATATTATAACCTCAGTCCCCTCCCAATTGGAGGGGTGCTCACGGGACTCGAGCAACTCCACTTCATAGTCAGAAATCGTTCCGCGGCGCTTGCGTTTGTTCTGTACCATGATTTTACCTTATTGTAGAATATATAGAATTTCGTCATGATTATCATTTATTCCTGATCAATGACATTACAAGAAAATGACTTTACACAATGTTTTTAAGTCTTATGTAAAACCAATTTTTAAATTCGAAACATATCGCGAACATGCTTTTTTATTGATTAATTCGAATTCCCAAATTTTCGCGATCCGAAGCTCCCTTGAATTTGAATGCTTATTGGGTTAAATTATAATTTGAATGCTCATTCTGTCAAAATGCACGATGAAAGTATGCTATCGCTTGCCCTAAAAATCAAATATTGAATGCTCGTTTTAGGCAAGTGAATGTTGATACTGACGAACATTCAAATTCACATGAAATTGAGCGAATGTGCATCAATTGGGATGCTGTTTTGATGAATTTGACTGGGAAAGCCTATATTAAATGATATGGATCGTCCAGTGGCGTAAATCCGTTCCAAGGAGTGTGGAATGATCGCAATCATGCGCCGAGATTTCTCGCGAGAACACCCCGGGATTTACGTCCATGATATAGACACTATCTGTAATATTATCATGACTTATTCAGCTCAGTAATTTCCCAAATACCAGTACTGAAATGCTCTGTAGGGTTGACTGACTATTTTTGGAACAGCGTTTAATGCCTTTATGTAGATGTGTAGCAATATGAAAAGCATGAGTGATATGCTAATGTAATATAGACAAAGCAAGTTGAGTTCCCCCCCCCCCCTTTTCCGACCTCTCTCTCTCTCTCTCTCTCTCTCTCTCGCTCTCTCTCTTTCCCTCTCCTGCTTTGTTACCTTCCCTTTCTCTATTGTACGCACGCACGTACTATGAGGTCGATTCTATATTTATACATCCATTCATTTTCTGATCAACCAGATGCGCCATTGGCATGATTGGTATTGCAGGTGAAATATGGCGTCGTCCGTTCCTAGGAGACAGGTCTGCGGTGGAATACTATGGATATCATATCTCTTGGTTTTTTCGTGCCCTAGCTACATACAATGCCGTAAGTCTCATATTAAATGTGGGCTGGGTAGCAGTGTAACTTGTTTAATACGTAATATCCAATCCCAGAGGATATTTTCTTCTTTTATAATAACTTTAATATGATGTATCTCTCTGAACCACTGGGATTACATTGTCATGAGAAAGCAGGAATTAATCAGATTTTTTATCGTCCGCAGCTCTGTATATAATGTTCATTTTTATTTTATGTGTGTTTAATTGGTTTAGAATATCCCTAAGTAGAATCAATAAAAGTATGAACTATCAAATATGATCCTCCACAATATTTTGGCAGGCCCATTTGCTTCAACATCGTTTTAACATTCAATTAGCAAATTTGTAAGTGTCTTAAATCTATAAATTTCTTCGATCTTATCTCAAATCATGACTATATATTTATTTTAAACACATGGGAATGCTTATTAGATTCAAAATGAATGTTATTTGAATTCAAACTTGAAAAATAAACCAGAAAATAGCGGGGTACCTAGTAATGTATAGATGTATAAAATTTATTACAAACAAAATAATATATCTACTACGGTCACAATTGTTTCAGCCAACAGTTCGTATTATGGAAATACTACGGAGAAATGGTAAAGACTATAATGATATAGGATGCAATATCTCACATGACATAAACCATTAACAATATTATTATTATTGCATATTGGTGTCTGATATTTGACTCCTCACTTCACGGATGACTACGTCATTAGAAATAATTCTGAAAGCCCTATTTATCGCAAAATTACACAATATGGTAATGTTACTTTGGAAATTGTAGCTCAGCGGGGGCAATGATAATACTCCGATACAGTGGTTGTGTGTGTGCGCGCGCGTGTGTGTGAGTGTGTGTGTGTGCTATCATTGTATACAGTATTTGAACTGCACTGTCAAAAATTACTGTAGGAAGTACAGTAAATTACTGGCAACCCGGCTGGACGGTAAAATATTGTATCATTTACAGTTAAATATTTTTTTGTTATAGTTATATACTGCTTTTTACAGTTTAACTGTAGAAAAATACAGTAATTTACTGTGCAGCGGGTTGCCAGTAATTTACTGTAAATTCCTACAGCAATTTTTTACAGTGTGTGCATGGAAGACTGCCTGGAATGCACGCGTTTACTAGACAAGAGAGACTGATGATGACATCAGTAACTCTATTGTTGTAATTGCATTTCGTTACATATACAGCATATATATATATATGTAATGGAAGAAGTGATCACTACGAGACGGTCTTTATTCGTAGTCAAGCTTTCGATATGTGATCTGCTTCAGGACGTTATAAAAGCACATAATGACATTTTCATCAAAATATACATTTGAATTGGTTAGTACTTATCATTATTATTTACATTCTTACTGTTATATTGTTGTTATTGATACTATTAACATCATCAAAATTATTACACACAGAACCTGAAGAAAGCCGCGATTCATACCCCTGCTGTGCCCCTGCAAAAACCGTTCCACTTCCCCTTAAAAGTAGTGTTCAGTAGTGGGAAAAGGGGGGCTTTGAAGATTTAACTACTTTGGCAGCTGGCATGAAAATGACTACATGTATTGATGTAAAATGATTAATTTCAAACATAGGTGACGTTTGTTTGAGAAAGATTAGTTCAGAAATGGCTAAAATATAAAAGAAATAAACATCTAGTATTGTACGTGGGCGTCGTACTTTATTCACACACGTGTAAAACCAATGAGATTTCCGTTTACTTGAAATGTGTACCGAACGTTGTGCACCGCTGTGCGGGGAACGGTCGGCATGGTTGATATGTGATCATTTCAATTACTTTACTAAAAGTCACCGGAAATCATTAGTGGAATACCCGATGATCTCACGCATGTATCATTTTTACTCAAGCCTGATCATTTTTGATCAGTTTCATGCCATTTGTCTTTTTGCTACCACTACTGCACAATACCTTTAATGATGGCACGTCTGAACAAGCGCTTCCAATTATAATTTAGATCTTAATGGGCCAGCATACTCGCTATAACTGATCGAAATATCCATTCATTAATTGAATGTCATTACAACGCCCTTCTGAATTTCACAGTCAGCGTTTACGAAGGGTACAAAAGTAATTTATTCATTTATAGTTAGAAAGTAATTAATTACGGTATAGCTACGATCAGAGTGCAAATCGGTATGCAGTTGGGATGAAAAAATGAAGTAGGTGAAAAAGTTGTTTCATCGACTCTCCCAAGTTTTTCATCCTATAATATCCATGATCCTGGAAACTATGTTAGATTTTTACAGATATAAACCTAAAGAAGGCGACAGGTGTTACTGACACAATACAAAGCATGTAAAATGAAATATATTATACCCAAGGCACACCAACTAGACCGACACAAGACCAACAACAGACCAAAACAAATTTCTATAATAATATACTTGCATGTATATATATATATATAAATATATATCACTACATCTTCGTTTCCCTCTTTGTCCATGGTGTCTCCCTAATACACCAGTCCCTATTATGACGGAATAAACGGCATTGTCGTGCGTCTCCCTAATACCCGATCCAGTGGAATATATGTATACATATATATATAAACGACTAATGGGTACATTAGGAGGACAGTTTTTGTTCTTTTTCTTTGTTCAACTGTCGACCTAATGTACCAACTGTCGACCTAATGTAGGGGTCGCTATTATGACGGAATAAACTGCATTGTTAGGTGTCGACTTAATGTACCCGTTAGTCAAATATATGTATACATATATATATATATATATATATATATATATACAGTCAAACCTGCTTTAGCGACCACCTGTATAGAAAGACCACCTGTCTATAAAGACCACAATATTTGTTTCCCTTTGAAAATGTTGCTCATTGAAACATGTATTAAAGGAACCTGTACATAAAGACCACCTGCTCATAAAGACCGCTTTTCTTTTCTCCCTTGAGTGGTCTTTATAGACAGGTTTCACTGTATATATATATATATATATATATATATACCTTTATATGTGTGTGTGTGTGTGCGTGTGTGGGTGTGCGTGTATGTGTGTGTGTGTGTGTGTGTGTTCAGTTGTTCAGTTAAATGCACTATGGTTTATTTATGAAGTCAATGGCATGCTATGGAATTATATGTATTGTCTATTGCCACGCTGAATTATATTGTGTAATCAATGTTTAATTTGTAATATTCATATTGAAAATCTGAATTAAGGAATAAAAAAAAAAAAATTATGACAAAAAAAAGTTATTGTAACAATTAATCATTGTTACAATTGCCCTATATACTTTAATTCGTCACTTATGATTTTAATCTATACCTTGTTCAGTTAATTGTACTATGGTTATTTATGAATGGCATGCTATGGAATTGTATTATGTATTGTATATTGCCATGTTAAATTATACTGTGTAATCAATGCTTAAATTGTAATATTTATTTTGAAATTCTGAATCAAGGAATAAAAAATTATGAAAAGAAAAAAAAAAGTGTGGGCATGTGTGTGTACATGTTTACGCATTCAAACCGATGACATCGAACAAAGAGAACAATGGGTCATCGGTAGTAATTCAATATGTCATCGGTTGTCAACAATTGGTGAGGTTTATTCCGTCAATGAATTTTGTGACGCAATTCAATAGTGGAGTCATCGGTTGAAATTCGAACAATAGAAAACATAAATGTGTGTGTGTGGGTGTGTTTGTGTGTGTATGTGTGTGCAGCAATGGAAATATCAACATGAGAGTCATAATAAAAACTTTTTGATGAATTTGAGCAAAAGCTCCGCCGTGTGTATAGCTGTGCGGATCGCGACACGGCTGAGCGAACGGCATGACCACATAGCTCTTCAGTGGTACGGACTATTTGGTCATGCGTCAATACGGGGGTTTCCATGCACAGAGGGGTTATATAGGTACAGTCAGTGACAGTAAATTACAAAAGCCAACTCACACACACCACGCACTCACGAAAGTCGCAAAATTAAACTCACCCTCAGTTATAGTGGGACCATTCCAATCGGTGCTGCTGCTCGATGGACACTAAAAATGCGAAATGATAACACTCCAAATAAACACCTTTACCAGTGGCGGATCCAGGGGGGGGGGGGGCACAGCCGGCCCGTGCCCCCACCCTTTTTGGAAGAGAAGTATGAATTGTTACAATAGACGATCCGCCATTTTATCGATTGTGCCCCCCCCCCTTTTTTAGAGTGAAGACTTTTTTTTTTTTTTTTTTTGCTTGTCAGGGAATTATGGAGGGAAACTGGACCCCATAACCCCTTACTGAGCCATTTCTGAAGGTCTTTGAAGGTTTGGCGAAATTTATTTTATTTCTCGTGGTACTGATGACTTTGAAGAAAAAATGATAACTAGAAAAGCAATGAAATTCGACAAAATTTGTATCATATGAAATATGAAATAATTGAGTCTCAAAAACTGCTTGCCCTTTTTAGCAACCTGTACGAACAAGTAATATATGAACGATAAATTGCAATACAGAGCGTAGTGTTTCCCGTGTTAGAGCGTGTGTGTGAAACCTAGTGAAACTTCCGTGCAGGCAAATGCACGCAAGTTTTCATTATGCTACCGGGGTTAACCCCCCCCCCCCCCCCCCCCCCCATCAAGAAGGCGGACATCTCCTTCAATGACATCTTTTAGAAAAATAAAGTAAATTACCATTAGGTGGGAAGATTATGGCCAGTATGAAAGCAGATACAATTCCTTTGAATGATTAAAATAGTCAACAAATCCCTCCTAGTTCATATCATGGAATAAACCGTCGCCATTACTATTATAAGAACAAAAGGCTATAATATGTTTCTATAAAAAAAAAATCATTCTATGGCCCTGTTAATATTTTCATTATTCTGTAAATATTGAAATACTGATAAACTTTTATGTTTACCATGTATTATTGTTCGATACATCAGTGATGTAAATAAGGTATCAATGGAAAGATGAAGAGTTCCTCTTTACTCATAATTTTCATATAACTTCTTAGAGTAAATAACCTTGGAATATTAACCGTCTGAATATTGAATTACCTTTATTTTGATTCACAACATAAAATCCAAAATATAATTAAAGCCTTCTGAATGTTGAATTGTCTTAAAGTCCTACTCATTTTGAGATTTGATATTTGTTCAAGGTTTTCATGAGTAAACTTTTCTTATCTCAGCCATGCTACAGAGCATTTTGTAAAGAGCAGTTTTTATAATGACTACTAAACAGGCAAATCTTGAGCATTTAATGATTTGATGTCTTTCAAATATAGTATTGTATTTAATTAAAAAATATTAAGTATAAAAACTCTAAATGGTCATTTCAAAGTGAAGAATCACTTGGATAAAATTGCTACTCTAAATTGTGTTCACAATTACGTGCCAATTGTAAAAATGGTTAAAAACAAGAAGGAGGATGACTATCCTATAAACGTAGTCATTCTCAGCTAAACATAACCATCCACCGTAAGTTCAATATTACTTTGTTAAACATATATCTAAAGAACAGATTTCTCCATGTGAATATCCAAATATTAGGGGGACAAAATGAGTACGGGATTGATACTTTTCCGTTTGTTAAAAGAAATCCTCTGTAGAAAAGGAACGTACGTACTGCTTGCGGCTGGGATTTCAAACCATTTCACATAAAATTTCTGTACAGTATTTCTAAACTATGTTTTTATTATTCATTCATTTAAGTTCTTTGTAATAAACTGTAGCCATGAAGATATATCCTAATATCACTATGCACACGTGATTTTGTTATTAAAGGAATATAAAAACACACATTTACATGTGTGTATATTGAAGTATATGCTATATGTTTGTATTATCATCTTCAGAACCTGAAGAAAACCACAAAGGCCGAAAACTTGATCCAATAAAGTTGAAGTTCATCTACGTCCATTGTCTCCTGTCTCATCAATCCTCACGTTATTCAATTTACCGAGACGCCGTCGAAATGTTAAAGTTGGGTATCTTCGCATATATATATATACAAATTATGTATAACAATGCGCCCTCCCGGCTATGTGAGGGTGTGTGTGTGTGTGTCAACAGATAACTTAACATGGTACACACATCCCCACCTTTCTCGCATTCTAAGGAAATACCCACATGAGAGTCTACCCGGGGTAGGGCCAACCCCTCCCCCCCCCCCCCCCAGAAAGACCAACCCCGGGTCGATTAGGCACCCTACGTATGTTTCTGGCATTTAGTCAACCAAGGGTCTGTATCATAGGCATCCTAGACGTTTTAGTTTGTCAACCCAGAGTAGTTTTATGGCTTTTTAGTCAACCCAGTTTATGTCACACGTGGCTGAGATGTTTTAATTTGTTGTCAACCCAGACTCGTATTTGTGGATGCCTGTGATATAGACAGTAGGAATTGTTATCTACCTTGGGTTGACTTAATGGACACAAAGACAACTCTGGGTTGACAACAAATTAAAGTGTCTAGGATGATTGTGATATATGCAGTTGGGATTCTATCTACCCTGTGTGGACAAAATGGCCACCAATACTATTCTGGGTTGACAATAAATTATAACATCTGGGACATTTGTGATATAAATAGTTGGAAGTGTTATCTACCCTGGGTTTACCAAGTTCCCTAAACGGCCCTGGCTACCCGGGGGGGGGGGGGGGGGAGGCACCCCGGGTGGACTCTCAAACGAAGAGCGAGTGATATAAATATATATATATATATATATATTACTAAAGGGTACATTAGGTGGACACAGAACAAGGCGGTTTATTTCGTCATAATAGCGCCCCCTTACATTAGGTGGACAGTTGAGCATAGAAATAAGACAAAAACTGTCCACCTAATGTAGCCTTTAGAGTTTATATATAAGTCAGGATTGGTCGACTTTCGCTACTAAACAGTGCTCAATACATATTGTAGAGCTAATAAATACATATGAAGAAAAGTACACAACTATACGTGTACCCGACAAGCCTGTTTCGTAGATCTCTCCACTCTTCAGGGGTAATGCATTACCCCTGTAAGGCATTACAGGGGTAATGCCTTACCCCTGCATTACCCCTGAAGAGTGGAGAGATCTACGAAACAGGCTTGTCGGGTACACGTAGTTGTGCACTTTTCTTCATATGTATATATATACTGAAATACAAAAGAAACGTCGCACTTTTCAAATTGATATCTTTTACACATGATATTGGAATTTGATACGTAAAATCACATTTTATGCTTTTTTAACATCACAGATATGGCATTGACCGTCCATAACACATCATCATATTCAAACAAAATGTGATTTCTGTGTAGGATTAAAACTCATATCCTTTCCGTGAACATGGTAGTGCACTCGAGTGCAACTTTTTGAAAAGCATGATGCACATGCACATCCTCTATCCAGTGGGTTTAAAAGGGACCCAAAACCTTCATCCTGTCATTCGTTTCCTGAGCGCTGTCACCATGCCACGTCTGACTCGAAACCAGAAGGAACAAGCCATCGGACGTCTTCATGCTGGCCAACGTCCTAGAGTCATTGCCAACGACTTCAATGCAGCGTTCGGACAGTAGAGAGACTGCGGGAGCGATACAATGCAACCAACAGCACCAACGATCGTCGGCGCAGTGGTCGTCCCAGGGTGACAACAGCACGTCAAGATCGCCATCTTCACCGGGACCACTTGCAGGATCGCTTCCGCAGAACAACAGAATAGGCTCTACAGACTATTGGCACACACAACAGACCAATTTCTGCAGCAACTGTTCGTCGTCGGCTGAGAAGCTTCAACTTGTCTTGTCGGCGTCCTGCTCGGGGCCCTATCCTCACCGTGGGCCTGTGGGCCCAACAACGTCAGAACTGGCGCTATCAACGACGAAAGTCGTTATTGCACATCTGTACTTGTTAATCAAAACAAAGCAAAACATTTTCTCAGTTTTCACTCTTGAATAATGAATATGTGTCATTGTAAATAAAACAGTTTCAAACACATGCATGTGCAACGTTTCTTTTGTAGTTCAGTATATATATATATATATATATATATAGATATATATACATGCAAGTATGTTATTATAGAAATTTGTTTTGTTCGGTCTGTTGTTGGTCCGGTGTCGGTCTAGTTGGTGTGACTTGGGTATAATATATTTCATTTTACATGCTTTGTATTGTGTCAGTAGCCTTCTCTATGTTTATATCTGTAAAAATGTAACATAGTTTCCTCAAGGATATTTATTATAGGATGAAAAACTTGGGAGCGTCGATGAAACAACTTACTTCATTTTTTATCCCAACTGCATACCGATTTGCACTCTGATCGTAGCTATACCGTAATTAATTACTTTCTAACTATAAATGAATAAATTACTTTTGTACCCTTCATAAACGCTGACTGTGAAATTCAGAAGGGCGTTGTAATGCCATTCAATTAATGAATGGATATTTTCGATCAGTTACAGCGAGTATGCTGGCCCATTAATATCTAAATTATAATTGGAAGCGCTTGTTCAGACGTGCCATCATTAAAGGTATTGTGCAGTAGTGGTAGCAAAAGGACAAATGGCATGAATCTGATAAAAAATAGTCTCATATTAGGTACGTTCACACGTAGAGCGATAGCATCGATGCTATCGAGGTGTCGATGCTATTTTGGTGAAGACCAGATAGTGTCGAGACCAAACGCTGTCTGAACGCAGATAGTCACGAGATAGAAGCGAGTTTCCAAACTATTCTTGCAGCGAGTTTAGCAGGAGTAAATCTCAGGATCCAGCGACATAGCATCGACGCTTTGCGGTAGACCACCCACCGCGCTTGTGACTATTTGTAATGTGAGCGCAATCGCTGCTATCTTCACTCGCTGCTATTGTAATTCTGTCTGTTTCATCTGGTATTGTAATGTAATGTGATGTATATAGGGGTAAGTAGGCTAATGTGTATACTGTGTGGTAAGGAAGGGGGTTGTTTTGTTGTTTGTTTGTTTTTTGGGGGGTTCCTTCTTTTTATCTTTTTCTTTTTTTATATATTATGACCAGGCACCACAAAACCACCCAAAAGTCGCACTGTGTGATTTTCAGTTAGAGCTCAATCAATGTGTTTTGGTTTGCATGCATGGTCAAATTTTAGTTTTGGGTATTGCCTGAAAGAGTATACTTTTTTCTAAGTAATCTAAAATGTAGAGGCACCAAACAATCTAGAAGTGGTATTTTTGACAGCTTTTTATCAGACTTATGTGTGTCTTCTCTGGATTTTGTTGTATTACTTTTCTTTTTCACGACCCTGAATACTTGTCTCATTTTAATCTCCCATAAATCTCCCGGAGTAAGTTTTTGCATTGATACTTGTACACTATGATAAACAGGATATGTCTATGTAGTATGCCAAGTTTTAGGACAATCTGATAATCCCTTCATAGAAATTTTCATTGAGTTCTAATCCTCCATTTGTCACCTTAGCACAACACTTTGCAAGTCAGACCCTTATTAAGAAGTAACATTATGAGGGACTGTGCATTCTTCTCTTTGTACATTGAGTTATGAACATCCAATGAGTTATATATCATTTTAAAGCTGAGAATTGATTGATTGATTGATTGATTGATTGATTGATTGATTGATTGATTGATTGATTGGTTGATTGATTTTATTCGTCAGGTATATTGCAATACAAACACATCGAGGTACCATGACAGGATAGCCCATGAAAGCCGAAATTGCTTATTTCCAATGGGGTCCTTACCTAAATAACTGTTTAAAAATACACATTAGAAAACACATTAGTACGGCTACAAGACTATCGTACAAGTACGACAAGTAATAAGAATGTACTAAAGTAGCCAAATAAAACATAACATTTTTATAAAGTAGGCGAAGATTACATAAATGTGAAAACAAGACTTACTCAACGGAAAAAAACTATATACAGAAAATCATAATGAAACTATCGATAATAAACGTTGGTTACATAAGTCATATAATATAGGAAAAAAATCTGCTCTTTCAGAATCAGACCTTAACTAAAGTATGATGTGGTCTTTAGATATTGATTTACATGTGCTTACCAGAGAATATAGTGTGCATGCATGTGTTTTATTTTGGCATAAGATTGGAGTTCAGTCAATATTGACATGTACAAGGTTTATTTCAAATTAAGTATTATAACACATGTATTTGCTACTCGATTGTATTATCGATATTACAAATGAATTGTTATTGTGTTATTATGTTGATTTATGAAGACAAATAAAATATTATTCAAAACAAAAGTTTTGCATCATATGACCCCTGTACACAAACTTCCGCGCGTTTGACCATGCATACCAATTATACTCGGGTCACTCTGTGTGGCGCAGTAATTATTGTTTTGACAGCGGGTGAGCGATGAATAGTCACGAGTGGGTGATAGAAGCAAGTCGATCACGGCCCGTCTGAACGTACTGGAAATATTTTTGAAACTTACATAGCATCGATGCTAACATAGCATCGATGTGAACATAACTATTATCAGGCCTGAGTAAAAAAGATACATGCGTGAGATCATCCCGCATTCCACTAAGGATTTCCGGTGACTTTCAGTAAAATGACTGAAATGATCACATATCAACCATTACCTTCTGCGCTACGCTAGGGCCATTCATGCCGACCGTTCCCCGCACAGAGGTGCTCAGCGTTTGGTACACATTTTCCGTAAACGGGAATCTCATTGGTTTTACACGTGTGTGAATAAAGTACGACGCCCACGTACAATACTAGATGTTTATTTCTTTAATATTTTAGCGATTTCTGAACCAATCTTTCTCAAACAAACGTCACCTATTTGTAAACAAATTTTTAGGCATTTTACTCCCAGTGTTAAATATCGTATGCTCGATCTGTAATGAAAAACACAAGTCAGAAAAATTTGGAACCAGCGGGATTCGAACCTGTCATCTACTGCTTGCCGGGCAGCAACTTAACACCAGGCTATTCTGGTTCACGGCCAAGTCACGATGAACTTGAATCAAATACCCAAGATCCTCTTCTTTCTGACTCATTAATATTCAAACGGTCCGCCGTAGACAATGGTTAGTAAACGAAGAAGCTTGATTGGAGGAATTTTAATTTGTAAACAAATTTTTAGGCAATTTACTCCCATGTTTGAAATTAATCATTTTACATCAATACATGTAGTAATTTTCATTCCAGTTGCCAAAGTAGTTAAATCTTCAAAGCGCCCTCTTTCCCACTACTGAACTACCTTTAAGGGGAAGGGTAACGATTTTTGCAGGGGCACAACAAGGGTATGAGTCACGTGGGTGGTCACGAGCGAAACTTTTTAATAAATAAGGGGAAGCCCAAATAGGGGGATGACGCATAAAATTACAGAGTTACATACCTACACACACGCGCGCACATACAGGGGTAGGGTATGGGACTAAGGTTTTGACCCCATGGACGACCTCCTTTTTAGCAGAAGAACAGGGGCATCCTTGTACCCCCTGGCTAAGCCTATTTTTGGGGTGAAGTCGCTGTGTACCAATATTTGTTTATTATGTTCTTTGCATTTGTGTTTGTGATAATTAATAGCAACCGTCGATTTCTTAACCTTTTTTTATCAGTTACTCAGATCTTATCTTTTTTTATTATTAGTTTCATTTTCAAAAAAATACGTAATTTTGAATACTAAGGGGGGGGGGAGGATTCTGTGAATATTTCATCCTACGTCATAACCGGAACTCAGGATTACCTTAAAACACTGTTGTGGACTTTTCACAGATTTTGAGATTTATGCATGTTTTTAAATTATCTTGAAATTACCTGCCATGTATGGGAGAAAGTACAGGAGAATGTAAACATGTTGTATTATAATGTCTTGTCTTCTGAGGTTTTCGAAATTTTGTTAGAAATGTATGATAAATTAATAGCAACCGTCGATAAATTAATAGCAACCGTCGATTTCTTAACCTTTTTTTATCAGTTACTCAGATCTTATCTTTTTTTATTATTAGTTTCATTTTCAAAAAAATACGTAATTTTGAATACTAAGGGGGGGGGGGTAGGATTCTGTGAATATTTCATCCTACGTCATAACCGGAACTCAGGATTACCTTAAAACACTGTTGTGGACTTTTCACAGATTTTGAGATTTATGCATGTTTTTACATTATCTTGAAATTACCTGCCATGTATGGGAGAAAGTACAGGAGAATGTAAACATGTTGTATTATAATGTCTTGTCTTCTGAGGTTTTCGAAATTTTGTTAGAAATGTATGATAAATTCCCTATGGTGATGAAAGACTTCTGATAATATTTAGGCAGTCCCCTAGGCAAAACCAAAATACAAGAGAATTATGGTTGTGTGAACATGGCGAATAATTACTATGTGCAAAATTCTCCCTCAGTTATCAACCATGTTTTTACATACTTGGGGAGGGGGAGGCCGGGAAAATAAAGATATAAAATTAAAAATAGTAATGAATTTGGAAATTAAGGCCGGAGTCGGTTCTTAAACGCCATAGTATGTATTATGTAGTTTTAGACTCTGATTTGGCTTCCTTTTATTAAAAAAAAATATTTTCCTAAACCACACTCTCTGGGGGAAAAAAATCGAGTTATCACTGTCGTCACTCCCCTGGTGGGTGAAAATAGAGTGAAAGTTCACGTGTCGTGTCACTTTTCTCTTTAGAAAGCACTCGATATTTATTATTTAAACAAGTGATCAATGACGTGACTCCAAGGTGAGTGAATTTGGGTACAAATTCACCCTTTTACCCCTTTTTGTAAAATTTTATTAACAAGTTTGTTCATACCATATCTTGGATTGTCACACTTCTTGGACAATTTTGTTTTGTCTTGCTTTATGATTATTATATTAATCAAACAGAATATCTATGATTTATCAATATTGAATATATCGTAAAGAAAGTAAATGTGAGAAAATTACAATGCCCCGACCGGGATTCGAACCCGGGACCCTGGATTACATGACCAGTGCTCTACCAACTGAGCTATCCGGGCTCCCGTCGAAGCAAAGTAACAATCTCACATATAGCCCCTCTCTTTCCATCGAGCGTAGGGGGTACATCCATACCAATTCTTAATGATGATTTTGATTTTACCCGGTCATAATCTTACCACCTAATGATGACATGCTTTGTTCCTGTAGAAACTGTAATCGAAGGAGAAGTCCGCCTTGTTGATGGACCCAGTTCAAATGAAGGTCGGGTTGAGATCTACCATTATGGCCAGTGGGGGACCGTCTGTGACGACTTTTGGGATGACTCTGATGCAAGGGTAGTTTGTCGACAGCTTGGATACTCGGGTGATGTTGGTGTTGCCAGGAGCGGTGGTACATATCCCTCTGGATCTGGTCCAATACTACTTGATAATGTCGACTGTACAGGATATGAAGATAGGTTGACTTATTGCAGTGATAACGGATGGGGCGTCAATAACTGTGCACATTCTGAAGATGCTGGAGTTTATTGTGAAGGTAAGTCGCAAACGCAATACATAACAAGCCTTTTTACACATTGTCTCCACGTTTGCTCCATGATCGGCTTGGCTACAGCCCACAAGACCGACAATATTATTCCCGTGGGCTATCCGTCTAATGGACATGGTTGATGTCCCCACAATACACTAAATATATGGTGCCCCCAAGATGTCGGTGCCCCATCATGGGTGGGGGCACTATTCTTACACAATAAACTAAATAGACCGATTATCGGCATGTTGGGGATAGTGCCGATAGGGGTCCTATCATCTTTGCTCGTCGTTTAAACCCTTTCCTTCCCTTTTCTCTCCATTTTTGTGTTAGGGGCGTACCCCCGTACCCCCGTACCTACGCCACTGATTACTGTTCTAATTCATCATTTACAATAACATCAGAGATAGAGTAACTATTGCGGCTTAGAACGTATCATACATAAAAATACATGGTAAACGTAAAAGTTACCTAAACATTTTAATAATCGCAGAATACTGAAAGTAATGACAGGGGCCATATATTGAATATTTATACAATTGTGTCTGTCCTTTTTATTTTTTATTTTTTATTTTCTTCTATAGTGATGTTGTTTTTTCAGACAGTTACACAAGATGGGGAAAGGGGTAGCGGCGGATTGGGTGACTATATAAAATCCGTCAAAGGGAATCATATCTGCTGACATACAGGCCATAATCTTCCTATTTTGCTTTACTCTTGTAAAAGATGACATGGAAGGAGAAGTCCGCCTCGTTGGTGGGTCCAGTTCAGATGAAGGTCGGGTTGAGATCTACCATGATGGCCAGTGGGGGACAGTGTGTGACGACTTTTGGGATGACTCTGATGCGAGGGTAGTTTGTCGACAGCTTGGATACTCGGGTGATGTTGGTGTGGCCATGACCGGTGGTACATATCCCTCTGGATCTGGTCCAATACTACTTGATAACGTCGGCTGTACGGGGTATGAATCCAGGTTGACTTATTGCAGTGATAACGGATGGGGCGTTCACAACTGTGCACATTCTGAAGATGCTGGAGTTTATTGCGAAGGTAAGTCGCAAACGCGATACATAACAATCCCTCACATTGTCTACACATTTTCTCCATGATCAGCTTAGCTACAGCCCAAGAGACCGACAATATCAGTCTTGAGGACTATCGGTCTAATGGACATGTTTGATGTCCCACAAATGACTCCATGTTGACTTATTGCAGTCATAATGGTTGGGGCGTCAGCAGCTGTGTCCATTCTGAATATGCTGGGGTATATTTTAGTGGTATAAGTCCGTCGGAAGTGATCCTTCCATATAGTCTAACATTAATAATGAAATTTTGCTTTTGTAGAGCCTATTGCGCTTGCAAAATTGTAAAATGCGAGTCCTGACCTCATCTTGTCCCTTGAATATTATTTACACAAAGAGATCTATTTTAAAGATAATATATGTATATACATGTAAACATAAGACTTTAGTATCACATGGGAACATGTCGTGAGGGAATTGGAAGGGTTAAATGATATGATGCAGAAGATTCCCATTGTGTGATGAAATGCATCCATCCAGAAATCACGTAAAACAGACGCCATTGCCAATTGCCTGGGATGGCAGGAGCGTGCACCCCAGATTTTTCCGCATAATATCCTTCCAGCGTTGAAAAAGTGAACCTCTTGTGATTGAAAAACTGCTCATAATCGGGTATGCTTTTTTTTACTTTATCTGCCCTTCACACCTTATTTTTCCTTTTGATGACAATTGAAAATGCCCCTTACCTATTTTTTTTTCAGAAAATATCACCCTGCTGTCAACCTTGCTCTTGGAAGAAGTGGCAGTTTTAATTTAAATGCTAAAAATCACTGTTCATGACGATTGCAGGTACCTTTTCAGTACAAAATATGCTCTTTCTTCCCCCCCCCCCCCCCCCCTCCCCCTCTCATGGACAAAAACTCGATATTCTTTATTTCATGATGAAGGCATTATCCTTTCCCTCATTATTAAAAGAAGCACATGAAAGCAATCTTCTTATAGGGTTTTAAAGTTAGCTGTAAATTTACGTAAGAGCTCAAATAAATCGTGAAAAGAATCTGCACCACCATTTATTAATACAGTTGTGTCATCTGCATAATTATATACATACCTTTTTTCATAATGTCCAATTGGAATACCCTTAACATGTGCATTGCTACGAATGGCTATACCCAAAGTTTCTACGGCTAAAATCAAAAGTAGAGGAGATGAGGGCAACCCTGCAAAATGCCTCTCAACAAAGAAATATTTACAGAGAAAAACCCCATTATTTATAGCAAAACTCCTCCTTTCACTGTAAAAAGTGTTTATCAATTGGAGAACATTATTTCCAAGGTTAAATTTATTTAGAATTTATAAAAGGAATTGTGTCCAACTCTACCGAATGCTGTTTTAATCTAAAAGCACAACTGTTCCAGGTATCTCCATTGCCTTTAACTTATAGTCTGTGTTCAATAACGATCTAAGTCTATAATTTTTTTCACAAAGAGAGGGTCTTTATCTTCTTTTGGTAACAGAGTAATTATCCCATGTTTGCTTTTTTCTTTAATTTAAAGATCCAATGTCTTTAAAAAAGAAATCTGTACAACCTTCTTTATTTTCAACCGGACACAGATATAGCATCTATTAATATAATACATTAAGGATTTGGGGCTCCTTTTTTTGGTTCAAATAGGCTCCTCCCCTGGCCCTTTCGGTCCCCGCCTTTTGGTACCCATGGGTGGGGAATGGTTCTTAGAGTGGTGGGAGGCACTTCTTAAGGGCTGACGTCCCGTCCATATTTCATAAATTCATTTTTAAACATTGAATTTCCGCAGGGAGTAGGCCTAATCATTCTGCCAACCCATGAAGCGGGTTTGTAGCTTCATGCCCAGCCAACCCATACCCTTTACCTGTGAAGGGGAGGTATGGCAAATTAGAACAGCGTGTATACTCCAAGCATAGACTCCAAGTCCATAGTCGCATGTATGACTTCAATGTACACGGCGCTATGTAATACACGTGCGTGTAATTCGTTCGCACAGCGCACTGTGTTCTACATGTAGCCTACTGCGTGTACTACGTTTCACGCATAAAGAATTACATCATTATTTTGTGGCTTCACATACACAGTTTTGTGTGTATGTATATGAGTTCACTGTAGTCGCTGGGGGGGGGAGGCGCATGTCTCGCTGAAGCACATAACCCGGGTGACGTGTTTATGGTATCCAAAAAAGCAAAAATCAAGAAAAAGGATAATAAGATGATAAAGAGATCCGCGGAGGGGGGGGGGGGGGTAGGCTTTGGAGTGTAGGGTTAGGGTTAGGGTAGTGTTTAGGGTTTACCTAACCGCACATTTGAGTGGTTGTCGCATAAGTTATGCGACAACCACCAACAGCTGAAATGACATGAATGGGGAATGCCCTTCATACCTTTGGAAAGGTGTTATGGTATATCGCCTCAATTCATTCCCTTAGATATGACAGACTAAACTGATATGTAGACATCATTCGGGGGAGGGGATGTGTAGGAAATCACGTCACTTAGGAATATCGGTTGCAACGGTGTAAAGAAGGAGCCCCCCCCCCCCCCAAAAAAAAAAAAAAAACAACAACAACAACAACAACAACAACAACAACAAACAAACAAAAACAAACAAAAACTAACAAAAAACCAACGACAAAAACTATGCTATGAATACGTACTAATGATATTAATCCCTTCTCCCCTCGCGCTGGGGGTGATGGGATGACATTGGAATAGGGAGGGGGAGTAGGAGGGAAAATTCAATCCGTCGGTCCTCCTAAGACCCATATAAGGGGGCCATAATACCCCTGAAAATAAAATGACAAATTCATTTTTTTTCTCATTTTTGCATCCTTTACAGGGGACGTTCCGCTAATTATGGATGTTATGTTTTCATGGCCTTGATTTCTCTGAGTATTAAACCACAGAAACATGGCAAGATCAGATCGCTCCCTCTAGGTCTATGCATGGATATTGTACTGGAACATTATTATATCCATATCATTAATCTTCATCAAGATGAAAATGTAATTTTTTTTAACTCATGCAAGCTTTGGTTAAATAAGACATACTCACATGTTCAGGGGCGGATCCAGAATTTAGTATAAGGCGGGGCACACAAGTGCAGGTTTGTCAACTGTTGGAAAAGGCAGACCTGTATTTTTTTGGTCTTGCCAGGTTCTTGGAAACTCGCTCAGTGGTGGGGAGGGGAGGGAGGGGGGGGGGGGGGAGGTGGCGACAATTTTTCTTTTCGTCAGACCTCCAAAATTCGCTCAGGAGTGGTGGTTATGGGGTCCCTGCATAATTCTTTGACAAGCAAAAAAGGTTTTCATTCTAAAGGGGGGGGGGGCACGATCAACAAAAGGGCAGATCGTACATGGTCAAAATGCACACTTTCCTTCCAAAAAGGGGGGTTGGGAGGGCACGGACCGGAAGTACCCCCATCCTGATCCGCCAATGCACATATTGTAAATACTTTTTGGTAAAAAATAACTTTATCCGACTTTTTTATTTATTCACTTGATTATTGTGACAAATTAACGGTACGGTGATTAATCATAAACACAGCTAGCGCCCGTGGATGTCCACGGGCTGCTTCTGCTAGTATATTGTAATGTCAGTAATTAGTTATTTATTCTCTTGTTCTATCATTTCTTTTTATCTCGTTTTTCTTATAAAAACGAATTTTGATATTAATGTGCTTTCGATTACTCTTATCGTGATGATATTTATCAATTAATGCATGGGGGCATTCATAGTCATCATGGTCATAGAGCAAATAGTCTGGTCATAATAATCCTTTCCTTTAGGGTTTCGTTTTTCTGGGACGCACTGTAATAATTGTGACATTCAATTAACAATATATGATTGTATTAAGAATGACTATGTTGTGAAAGTCATTCTGTTTCTTGTTTTGAAACTTTTTTGCCAGTGGCCATTAATTATGGGCACAAGTAAATTAGAACTGTCATCTCCAATCATTTTTCACTTTTGAAATGATTACTGACATTATAGTTTTTATACTTATTATTTGTTTCATTTTATAGAATATTTCAAAAGTATCAAATCATTAAATGTTCAAGATGTGAACGTTTTGAATTTCACTCAAAAAACACTGTTAAGTAGTCATTGTATCAAATGATTGTTAATAAAATGCTCTGGCACAGTATAGTTAAATAGGAACAACTTACTCATGAAAACATTGTCAATTGAGTAAAATAACATGTCTGGAAACATGGGTGTCGATACGGGGGGGGGGGGGGGGGTATATATCCAAAAAAAAATGAGGTGGGGGAGGGGGTGGCTTGTATTAAGTAGTATAGTATAAATAAAAGAAATTTGATGTACTAACTTAAAACTAATAATTATCCAAACTCATTATGTTTGATCTTGAAATACGATCACATTCTTAAATGATTAGAAGTAAGGACATCAGAAATGCCATAATTTCAATGCGAAAATATCAAAGAAAATTCGTTCGCTCGTCGTTGTTATTCTCTATGAAGGGGTTCCTGTCTATTCGCGTAGATCCGTGCATTCCTTCTTTTCATTAAAAACCATTTTGGGAGCTCTAATTAAAAGGCAAGTTTTATAGACAGATTTTCGAAAAAGTCCCTGGTGTGGGAGCGGGGATACCCCCTCCCACACCCTCAACCCTTCGGTCCCTCGCCGGCCGCTCCCCCCCCCCCCCCACAAAAAAAAAAGGCGAAAAGCGAGTTGAATTATACATGTATGTTCTTTTTATTGATTGTGCAAATTTAATTCTCAGGGTTCCATGATTGAGTTTTTGTATATTATTTTCACTTTTAGTTAATTAGTAACTGAGCTGCCACCAATTTACTTATTATTGTTGCAACATTTCATTTTAATGAAAGATGGAATGGAAGGAGATGTCCGCCTTGTTGATAGTTCCACAGCAGACGAAGGACGAGTTGAAATCTACCACAATGGCCAGTGGGGGACAGTCTGTGACGACAGTTGGGATAACTATGACGCGAGGGTTGTTTGTCGACAGCTTGGATATGCAGGCAATGTTGGTGAAGCTAGGAACGGGGGTACTTACGGAGAAGGATCAGGCTCGATACACCTCGATAATGTTGGTTGTACGGGATATGAATCCAGGTTGACTTATTGCAGTGATAATGGATGGGGTATCAACAACTGCGGACATTCTCAAGATGCTGGAGTTTCCTGCAATGGTACGTCTCAATCAACACGGCATACCCCAATAACTCCCTGACAACTGACACTTAAGCCAATGCTTCGAAGGATATTTTATACCGGACAACAACCCCATTTGTTAATTACCAGAGGTAGTCGTCCAAGGGGTAATTGAGTTAACTTTGAAGGGGGTAGTTATCCAGTGGTAGGAGTAGTTTGCGAGAAACAGTAAAGCTGATTGCTTATACTTTAATTATTTTGATTCATATGCTCAAAAATCGTACATGATGTGTGTTTTTTTTTAACTTGAATTATTTAATTTGTAAACATATTTTTAGGTATTACTCCCAGTGTTAAAGATCGTATGCTCGATCTGTAATGAAAATCACAATCACAAGTCAGAAAATATTGGCACCAGCGGGATTCGAACCTGTTATCTACTGCTTGCGGGGCAGCGACTTAACCACCAGGCTATTCTGGTTCACGACCAAATCACGATGAACTGGAATCAAATACCCACGATCCTCTTTTTTCTGGCTCATTAATATTCAACGGTCCGCCGTGGACAATAGTTAGTAAATGATTCATCTGGCCACCTCTTTTATATCAATGTTCTTGTTAATGTTTATGCAAATTTTGTTATCTCACGGTTGCATGTTTGATTTTTTTGTATTTTTCAATTTTATTTCATTAATAACGATATTTCATTATCTTCTCCTGTATTATTGTTGTGTCTTATTTTTTGATGAAAGATGAAATGGAAGGAGAAGTCCGCCTTGTGGATGGGTCCAGTTCGGATGAAGGACGGGTTGAGATCTACCATGATGGATGGTGGGGGACCGTCTGTGACGACAGTTGGGATGACTCTGACGCGAGGGTAGTTTGTCGACAGCTTGGATACTCCGGTGATTTTGGTATGGCCATGAGAGGTGGTACATATCCCTCTGGATCTGGTCCAATACTTCTTGATGATGTCTACTGTACGGGATATGAATCCAGGTTGACTGATTGCAGTGATAACGGATGGGGCGTCAATAACTGTGGACATTCTGAAGATGCTGGTGTTTCCTGCAATGGTGCGTACATCTCGAGCGACACGGCATACTCCATATAGTTACAGTCATGATGTTTAGATTCTAAGACGACTGCCCCCGAATCAGCAGCCCTAATCAGCAACCTTGGGGAAACTAATCCCGCGGACAATTACTGCGTTCAAAACTACCCTGGAAAACGACACCGAAGGAAAACTACGTCTAGGATAATAACCCCTTGACACCTACCCCATTGGACAGTTACCATCAAGGACTTTTTACCACGGACAACAACCCCTTTGTTAATTACCACAGGGAGTCGTCCGAGGGGTAATCGAGTTATCCTTGAAGAGGGTATAGCTATCCAGTGGTAGGGGTAGATTTCCTAAGGGTTGCTGACCTAGATGTATTTGTCTGTGGTGTTTTCTCTGTTAGTTATCCGAGGGGTGGATGTTCCAGCGGGTATAGTTGTCCCAGTGGTTCTAGTGGTATTGTTCTAGGGGATATTTTTCCAAGGATGATAGTCCAGGAAGGCAGTCCTCCTCATACAGTATTTTCCATCGACAAAGTTGTATTGCCATGATTCGACTATAGTTATTCGAATATAAGTTCTTATCTTCCCAGTAAAATGCCCGATACCTTTTGCACTAAATGAGTTTAGGTAAAATGAAGCTGTTCTTTGACGGTTCTAACAAAGTATTATGAGAATCAGTCAAGCTTTTCACTTTTTCATGGATGATTTTATATGCTTTAAAATCTTACATCATGTGTTTTGTTTACTTTAATTGATTATCTGGCCACCTCTTGTACACATCATATAAAACTAAATTCATCGTTCTTAACGTGGATAAGGTTTACGGTTCACCATGTGTTAGTCCTGATAAAGACTCTTCATCGCCGAGATTTCTCACCGGATTTATTCTCCAACGCCGAAACTCGTCACTTCATCCACTCTTTCTCTTCCAGCCATCTTTATCATCTGGTTTACAGTCCTTCTAAGGACTTCACTCTCACGAAAGATAACTTCTTATTCCTCGCTTCTTTCTCGACTATCAACTTCTCCTTTTCTCCCCTTCTCTCATCATTCTCTACCCTCATTTCTATACCCCAACAGTCCTTATCAGGACTAACACATGATGAACCGTAAACCTTATCCACGTTATCTACACCACCATGCAAATCTTCAAAGATCATCTGATTCAGTGTTGTTGTTAATGATTATGCAAATTTTATTATCTCCATATTTTATTTTTTGGGGGTCTATTCTAGTATTATTTCATTAGTAATAATATGTCATGATTATCATCCTTATTATCGTTGCATCGTATTATTTCCCACCTGATAGTAATTTGCTTTATTCTTGTAAAAGATGAAATGGAAGGAGAAGTCCGCCTTGTGGATGGGTCCAGTTCGGATGAAGGACGGGTTGAGATCTACCATGATGGACGGTGGGGGACAGTCTGTGACGACAGTTGGGGTGACTCTGACGCGAGGATAGTTTGTCGACAGCTTGGATACTCCGGTGATGTTGGTGTAGCAAGGAGAGGTGGTACATATCCCTCTGGATCTGGTCCAATACTTCTTGATGATGTCGCCTGCTCAGGATCTGAATCCAGATTGATTGATTGCAGCGACGCCGGTTGGGGTGTCAACAACTGTGTTCATTCTGAAGATGCTGGTGTCCAATGTGGTGGTAAGTCAAGAGCGATACCTTCATATAAATTTCACCATAATATTGTCTCTATCTGGAATAAATGTAAATTACAAGACCGAAATCAAGTTTTAGGTCTCGTATAAAAGAGATGGGATTTGTAAAGGTGGCGCATATGTTAGATGAATTCGGAAGAACATTACGTTGGAAAGATGTCAAAGGAAAGGGAATAACATTTGTAAATCATGTTTTACTTATTCACTACTACAAGAAAACCACCATACCATCGAGATGAAAATCTTTTTTTTTTTCTTCAATAAAATCCTCTTGTCAAACCAATAGAATCAATTCCATTTATTACTTTCAAGAGCATTCACAGGGAAGCAGTTGATACCCCCGAAGAAATTGTATTATTCATTTTGGTTCTGAAGGAAAATAATCGAACAATATCAACATTCACGCGTCGAAATTAAAAATTATGATCCCCAATATCAAACAAATAACGGAACAACTAAAAATCCCTATTCGTATTACTATAGATACAAAGCTACGAGATTTGAAATTCTTAATGGTTTGGTTCCTACTGAAGTTGCGCTCTGCCGTATTCACAAAGTAACACATACAGGGTGCTCGTTTTGTCACTCGAAACCGTGGTACACCTTTTCAATTTCTTTCAAGTCGTTAACAAATTCTAGAATGATCTTAGCACCCTTTTGCAGAATGTGCCCTACCAAATTTTTCTTTTAGAAAAATGTCCTCAGTGGTATTTATGAACCCCTTAAGTCTAGAAATATCTACCTTTCGATTCTTTCCTGCTGGTGCTAGGTAAACAATACATTTTCAGATATCGGTAAGGCGATATAATGACTTCTCTCCACGACTTTCGTAATTATCTTTTGTCTTTTGAATCTGATGAACATTACATTGCACAGAGGAAAACAAATTAGCTCTGCATTCCGCTAAATGAACCAGTATTTTGGATATAAGGGGCAGTAGGGACAAAAGGTTGATTTTGGCAATTTCTTTATTTTCCTTTTTTTTCGGCCAGGTGCCGCCTGCTCTATAATTATACACTATATTTCTTTTTTTCCTGGTATGGGGTGTTCATCTTTTTGTCATTTTTGTAATCATTATGAAATTGCTTAGTATCAGTAATCGACGGTCAATGGCTGTTGATGGGTTTTTATGTACGTGAGATATGTTTACATCGTCATTTACATTTTATTATATGATACATCATATTGTTGTTGCTATGTTAGCTTTCATTTGAAATGCAAAGGATCAATAAAGCACGGAATACAACAACAACAACAATTTGTCTCCAGTGACTTCTTTCAAGCTTCTGATCCGGGATTTAGTCATGTTTGGTATATCCCCACTCCCTCTCATCCCGCAACGCATTCCACTTGCCGATTTTGTTGTCAGTTGTCATGGTTGTACTTGCGGCTTGTCTGCTCGTATTTTGTCTGAAACATATTGCCTGATTTGAAGGCACGATATGAACAATATTGTTTGTAATTCTTTTATTTTTCCAATATGGTTCCACTAAATGTGTTCACTTCAAATAAAATTCAAACTTCAATCCGTTTATTGTGCTCTTGATAATAAAAAAATATATGATCCGTCATGTCCGACGTTTCGCTCTCTAATTCCGTACTTTTTAATGTCTCCTGCAGGTTCATCAAATCAGCCGGTGGTGTCTGTATCTTCACGTGTTGTAGGCACCATGTCATTTGTTGGTGTGTCTTTGTCATTGCTGACTCTGGCGGCCATCATGGCTGTATGTTATACCTGCAGTCAATCCAAGACCGCTATCTCACCCCGGCCAACGGAACAAGTCATTCCCCTAAATACCTTGAGTGCTCATCCTGCCGCCCAGAGCGCCCCTTTGACTCCTGCTGCTCCCACTTTGGCGACTCACCCAGCTTCTGTGCCCATTCAACCCTCAATGTCTCTTCCACTTCAGCAACCAGCGAATCTCTATCCAACACTTTAATACGCTATCTGAACCCAACGCATAACCGTCTTCTCCTTGAAACACTTTCGCGCAGGAACGAAGACTGCCTCGGCTGAATCAACTTTCATGACGGGAATTATTCAAAGACTAAATTGATCACATTTTGTTCTTCAAATTGGCAATTATAATTTGAAAAAAATTTAGTGCTACATGGTTTTAATAAAATGTTATGTCTTTGAAAACCTTTTGAAAAGTTGGAAAATGACCTATGTCTCTCAATGTGTTGCCAATGTAAGGATTTTAAAGCTTATTCTCCTTTTTAAAATTCCTGGCATCAAATACAATATGGGCATGCCATTCTTTAAAGGTCTTATCAAAAGTTATTGAGCCAAACCACAAAATGTGGTCAATTGTCTCGAAAGGGTTGAAGAACACACCACTGGGGTTCTACGACTCATGCTCGGGCGACAATTTCTATTGCTCCGCGGTCATTTTCCTACACTAACCTCTTTTCTTCAAATTATTTAGTTCCATATCGCTTTTTTAAGCCCGGCGCACACTATACGATCCAACTGCGACCCGATTTTCGAACAAATTGCAGTTTGCATTAAATGTGAAAGTTTAAAAAAAAAGTGAAATTATCTCATTTGAAGTTCGGAATAATGATACGAATGTTAATATCGAAATTTGGGTTAACTGCAATTCTTCTGGTTAGAGTAAAGGCCAAATCGGCTTCAAATCTTAGTCGATCGCAAGATTGGTATAACGTCACTACGATTTGGAATAGAATTCGCTTTTATTCCTACACGGGGGGTCGCAGTAGCCCGGAATTTCGATTTTAGTATTCATACTACTGTTCGGAACTTTGATCACGAAGATTTTACATGCTTGAAGGTTCAAATCAAATGTTATAACAACTTTTTCCAAAATCGCATCGCCGGGCTTTACTTTGAGGCCACCGTCGACATCAAACAGCTCGCTCTTGATGATGGTAATTGTAAAATGTTAATTTCTCGTACACGTATTTTCTTTGTAATAATTTAGAAGTAATTTTTTAATGTCTGAAAATGTGTTTATATATGTAATGAAAGATTCTTTTTACCGTGTTATTGACGCAGAAATAAAATCAAACAAACAAACACTTCCTATATTCAACCCTGGACCAAGCATTATACCTAACCCTTACCCTACCATAGAGGTGTTGTGGATCAGTGGATAAGTCCCCGGACTGTGAACCACGAGGTCCGGGGTTCGAATCCCACCGCAGCACTAGCGTCCTTTGGCAAGACGTTAATCTACATTTGCCACTCTCCACCCAGGTGTTAAATGGGTACCCGGTAGGATGGCGAAAGTTAATGTACTTTGGTTAGCATGTGTGCGCTTAACAGGCGACTGGCTGGAATGCTCCCCAGGGTGTGGAGAATGTGCATACACTGTGTGCGGGCGTGCCAGAATCCAATGACCGGGGTAATAATATATATCTAGCGCTTTGAGCCAGTTTGGGAAAAGCGCTTTATTAAATGCCAGGTATTATTATTATTATAACCCAGTGGTATACCTGAATCCTCTACACAGCGGGGAACATCCAGGCTAACTAGGATCCAATAATAAAACTGGGCCCTAGATTGTGGTGGGGGAGGGGGCTGACGTTTCTTGATCCAATATCTTCTTTTTCTTCTCAAACATTATTCAATTTATAAATTCATAACGTAAGATAGGATTTCACTACAGCTCTCCTTCACTGTCTCTTTAATTTTTTGGAGCTTGGCTTCCTAAACATATGATAAACATCCCCACACACTGAGGTAACATTGCAAACTGAAAAATGCTTTTATATGTTTACAAGTCATGAGATTTCAAGAGCAATAATTATGATGATTGTTTACCCTCCAATAAGTCTCTCACGTCACTGAAATGTGAGCTTTGTTTCCTTTGTTTGAAATTTGCCAGGAGAAGGGGGGCAAATTACTCCTTGCCCCCTTCCACTACACTAGTGCCTTAACTCTAAACAGAACATTAAAACCAAATGGCAGCACTAACCCTCCTAACCATATAGAGAGTGGCGGATTTAAACAGAACATTAAAATCCGGACGGATGTGCCCCCCCCCCCCCCTTGGAAGAAAAGTATGCATTGCGCCCCCTTTTTAGAAGGATTTTTCTTGTTGTTGTTGCTTGTCAGAGAATTATGGAGAGAAACTGGACCCCATAACCCCCCCCCCCCCCCCAACTTATACAAAATCCTGGATCCACCCATAGATTTCATGAAATAAAGCTCTATGGCCAGCATTTATCTCTTAGCATCTGTTAATGCCTAAAAGAGAACCTTTGCTGTTCCTATTGTTAAACCTTTAATCACTACGCTATCACCACATTGCCAAAACAACCCAAACACTTTGTATTCGTAGACTTTAAAAAAAGTAACATAAAGGAAATTCATTAACTAAATGTCCAGAAAAAAGAATCGTTTCTTGTTTTCAATAAACATTATCTACCAATGGGAGGTAAGAAAGCTATGACTTAAAAGTGAAATACAGGTATTGCTGGATTTCATGTTAAGTGTAGCTTAGTTTTAGAGGTCTTGATATTAAAAACATGAACACATTTAGACACATTTTATCTTCTTTCTTTTTTTTATAAAAACGATCTAATCACATGTACTTTATTACAAGATTATGTTACGAATTATATATTTACGCAGATTTGATTTTGGTAACTTATATACGCGTGGTTTTAATTTGTGAAGATATTTGAAAATTTAAACTTTAGAAAAATAGGAAGAATGATCTCTGTATAATTGTATTACCATACATCGCAAATGATATACTTAGGTATTACCCTAAACAACATATTTATACGTGGTTCTCGTGTGTGATGATTATTAATACATGTGGCAGTTATTTTCCTGCAGCATATTACTCGTGTAAAATGCTTTTATTCCGCTAGTGTTTAACGTAGGGGAAAACTGCCCAAAACGTTATTTATGTAAATATATTAGAATGTATGTACATACTAACATGATGCCTTTATCTGTTTTTATATATCTTATATATCTTTAAAATGCTTGATACTGATGTGTGATTAAGATATTATAAAGAATTTCATGCTGATACTTTTGTTCATTATGAGAGAAGATCACTATTCAAAATACTTAATCGTATTCAAGACTTCTGTATATAGTTTCGACATTGTCGTGAGTTGTATATGTTAATTTGTTTATAGTTTGATAAAGACATATCTGGCATTAAAAGATCATTGCTTAGTTAGGGGGAAATATTCATGTGTATTTTTATAAAGAAAAGGAAAATTTATTTTAGTATGGCGCTACGACTAATCTGAAACTAATGATAGTACTAATTAACGTTTCGACATTGTCATGAGATGTATTTGTAAATTCGTTTTATTATTTGATAAAAACATACCTGGAATTTAAACGAAATCAATTTTTAATAGGGGAAAATTATTATGTATATATTTTCAGTAAGAAAAATAAAAGTTCTAGAAGTACGGCGCTACGACTAAGTTGAAACTAATGACAGTACTATTTAACGTTTCGACATCCTCATGAGATATATATGTTAATTTGTTTTATAATTTGATAAAAGCGTACCTGGCATTAAAAGATCATTGTATAGTAAGGAGAAAATATAAATGTGTTTTTTCATTAAAAGTCGGCGCCACGAATAATTTGAAACGAATGATATGATTATGGTGATGATGATAATATTAAAAACAATAGTAATGATATGATGATAGAAAATATAATAATCTTAACTTTGTTATCGTATTCCCTTTAAGTTATCCAAGCGATGATTTTTATGTTTGTTTGTTTTTCAATACATTTGTTTAAAAAAATCAATTCCTTATTAGCTGTCCAATTATCTTCAGCTGGATTTTCTCTTGACTCCAAATAGGGTATTTGAAGTTGCTTGTGTATGATAAAATTTAATACATTTCCTTTACGAAGCTGATATGCTTGTACAAACCGAATATAAGTGATTTAATGATATGAATGTGTATGTAAAGATAGAATGCAAATCTTTGAAAAATTCATGTTCATGCTGTTATCTTTATGTACATGTTAAAACAATATTCTAGAATGATGAATAAACCTTATCTGTTTAGTATTTGCTGATTGTAAAAGAAATGATACATTTTCACGAGTTTTTTCATTTTCTTTGAATTCACGTAGCACTCTCTACGTTTATGTAGTAAGAAAATACAACCAAGTCATGGAATGCAGCTGTACCGAGGACACTTGCTTTTTTTTACATTCTATCCCCGGAGTGTTCACTCACTATCAAAATGTGTTGTGATAGGGAGCATTATAAATGTCTGCGCACCTGGTGACACGTGCTTCATATGCGCCCCCTGTCGGCAGGGCTCGGCCAATAGTGCAACTACGCTAATTTTAGCGATAGTGCAGGGTCGACATTGGTCCTGACTCTTTGCATACACATGCTCTAAAACAGGCCCGTAACTAGGATTTTTGCGGGGGGTTCAACATTTGAATAAGTGGATCTTTCTGCGCCAAGCGACCGAGTAGGGGTGGCGGGTGGCGGGGTCAGGGGGCGTGCCTCTCCAAGGGTATGGGCACGAGCGTATTATATAATAGCTTTGGGAACTCTCGTGGAAATAAATACCATGAGAGAATAATGGTTGCGTAACTTAAATCAAAGTTCCCCAGAGCTGTCCATGGCGATAGGGCAGTGACGTGCCTGAAAATTGTCATAACATTGAATATCCATGGACTTCGGAGTCGCTGCATGGAACTATCCGGATATAAGGTTTGCGAGCGAGCGAGGAAAATGCTCTTTACTTTGCTGCTGCAAATTTCAATATAGAAAGTGGACCTAACGAGTATGCGTGCCATGGCGATAGGGCAGCGACGTACCTGAATATTGTAGTAGCATCCTATGGAACTATTCATGCACCTCGCTGCCTAAAACTAATTTCTAAGATTTGAGAGCGAGCGAAGCGAGCGGAGAAAATGAACTTTAATTTGATGTTGCTAATTTCAATATAGAAAGTAAGTTATCCCTAATATCTGGGCGCCATGGCGATAATAAGGCAGTGACGTGCCCAAAAGTGTCATAACATTGAACATTCATGGACATATTACAATAAATACTGTGGAAATATTCATGGTCCTCGCTGCCTAAAAAACTATTTCAAAGTTTTGTGATTAAAGCGAAGCGAGCGACGGAAAACGTATTTTACTATCTCCCAAATAATGTTTCCAAAACACCCCAAGTGTTATATTGGGGTATCTTGTTATTTCTCATTATAGTTTCCAAGAAGTCGATGTTTTATAAAATACTCACATGGCACTTCGGTTGAACAGGCTATATTATAGGTACATAATTAAAGGGCCTGAATGACTTGACCGGGTCCGGCTGCAGTATTCCATCAATCTATCTCCTTGTATTGTAAAGATTTCCTGTCCAATCTAACACTTTTTAAAGATCAAAATACATCATTGAGCACTTAAGTTTCGTCCTATAGTCTGATAGGAATCAATAATCATCCAAATGTCAGATGTCAAAGATAGTTTATTAAAACGTCATTCAACAGGTTCATTTTTTTTCGTCAGATTTCATTCGAATTCGTCCGACCTGGCAATCCGCTGCAAAATTTATCATCAAATCCATCTTTGGGAAGTAGATTTCAAGAAATTGTCATTCAGATTCGTCACATAGACAAGACCTTACAACGACCGGGTGACGATTTTGAATACCTCTTTGAACTCTTTCAGTCTTTGACATAATCGATAGCAAAATAAAATATAAATTCCGAAAAAGAATGGCCAAAGACGTATAATGACTAGGCCTTATAAATGGCTGTGCAATGTTATGAAGTTGCAGGACAAAAGCATAAAATTGACTGGAAACCCTATTATCTCACATTATTTTCCACCTGTTTTCCGCTCTCCCCTTTCACGTGACCCCTTGTGCGCCCCTCCCCTATCTAAGCCAGTTGGTATGGAAATATTGTAAAAACTTTTAACCTAAACATCACTATTCTGATGTCACTTTGGATTTTTTGGTAATATTCGAACCCTGTGACCCCCCCCCCCCCCCCCCATTACAGGCCTGCCATGGACCTACTACAAATAATTCTTTGAATGACGTTTTGAAAAAAATCGATTGCAACGCGACACTTCTAGCCCCATAAATATTTTTTTTTCTATTTATGACTTTAAAATTATTAACATATAACTGGACTTTACTGTTTTTCCATATGGCCCATCATACAGTTCTTAAGTACTTTTAGATATTTATTTTGGCCGGCCGTCTTATTCAAGCTCTGCTTATAACGGCGGCCTTCTGCTTCATATAGACTCCAATATACAATTTATATATGCAATTTACTGACAGTGTTAAATTAAATTTACACTTTGTTGATTCAAATAATTGGTGTAACACTGTCAGTAAATTGCATATATAAATTGCCGATTTACATCTTTTCAACTGCACTTTTTCCTGTCGATTTACAAATTGTATTTATCATGTTTCATATGTTGCCAGCTTTATGATAATTCTGTTCTGTTGTCTTTAGTTTTGTTAAGATGCTTAATTTTTTATTATTTGATTTATTATGTCTTATTTAGCAAATAAACTTGAAGAAGGCCAGGAGCCGAAAGCTTGTGAATACACATAGTGACCTGCTTCATTCTGTTACATCTTTCTGTTCACGTATCTCAATTTAACATGGTTCAACCAAGGAGATATCAACCAAACTGTAAATACATCCACAGCTTTCTCACTATATACTAGTAGGTGTAGGTGTGTACCAACAGACTGAGGTATACTTGTGTGACTAAATGGACAGTCGAAAACAATAGATGCCTTTATTCCGTCAGGCTTGTGTGACTTTTTTTCTGCTTGTGTGGCTATTTGAACAATAGAGAGAACAAAGGGAAAGACACAAGTATACCTGCGTTTGTTTAGCATTATGTCCGAGGACATTTTCGGACAGAGAACAAAAAAAAATCATGACAACAATGGTTCTCGGAAGCCGGACAATAGTCCTCGAACGTCGAAAAATGAATTTGTGCTTTATTCCGTCGACTGTCCGAGGACGAGCAACAATAGAGGAACAATAGCTGTCCTCGGAAGTAAAGCCATGTAAACGTGTGTGTGTGTGTGTGTGTGTGTGTGTGTGTGTGTATATATATATATATATATATAGAGACAAAATAGGAATGAAAAGTCCGTATACGATGAAAAAATTCGAATTTTCGGCCATAGGCCTTCATCAGGAAATGATGTTCACGGAGAATGTAATCTACGTGATTTGTTGCAAGGCCTGCAATCTACTGTACGTGGGCGAAACCAAGCGGCGTCTAGCGGACCGGGTTACTGAACATCTACGTTCCATACGTCTGAACACAAGTGGCTTGCCTGTTGCACGCCATTTCAACCTCCCCGGCCACTCGGTTGAAGACTTCAAAGTGATCGGCGCCATCAAGTGCAATGGCGATGATCTATCCAGGAAGAGAAGGGAGGAAAGACTGATTTTCCACCTGGGAACCCTTCATCCTCGTGGGATGAATGTAACATTTCGATCATTTCGTACGAATTGAATGTTTTCTTTTTGTCCTTTCCACCTTTCTCTTCCATTCTTCGTTCTGCTTTTCTTCTACTTTTTTTTTTTTTTCCTCTCTCTCCCTCACTTCCTTTTGCTCTTTACTCTCTTTCTTCACTACTTCCTCCTTTTCCCCCTTTTCTTCTTTTTTTTCTTTCCGTTGTGCTTCATCTTCCTCTCTTTATTTTCTTTGTTCCTCTCCCTCTCTCTCTCTCTCCCTCTCCCCCCCCCTTCTCTCTTTCATTTTCCCTTGGTTTCTTTATGACGTTTTACTACGTCATCCTCTCTCCCTTTCCTTCCTTCTCGCTTTTGTGTTTTCTTTTGTTTCCCTTTCTTTCTTTGTGACGTGTTTCTCTCTCTCTCTCTCTCCTCTTAACTTTCTTTACCATGGTTGCGCGAGTTTCCATGGAGCTTTGTCCCTTTTAGCGCTTCTCCTTTTTTGTTTTCTTTTTCTCTTCTTTTATGACGTTTTATTACGCCTCTATCTCTATTTCTTTCTCTCTTTCTCTCTCTCTCTCCTCTTTAACTTCTTTTACCATGGTTGCGCGAGTTTCCATGGAGCTTTCTCCCTTTCTGCGCTTCTGCTCTTTTACGCCTCTATATCTTTCTCTTTCTCTCTCTCCTCTCCTTCCTGATCTCTACCATGGTTGCGCTGGTATCCATGGAGCTTTTGCGTTGTTTTTTTTGCGCTTCACGCTCTTTTGTGTACCTATCTAATAAATTTTCATCATTTCCTGATGAAGGCCTATGGCCGAAAATTCGAATTTTTTCATCGTATACGGACTTTTCATTCCTATTTTGTCTATAACTTTGCAAGTCCGAAGCAGAACTATATTTTTTTTATATATATATATATATAATATATATATATAATGATATTTCATAACCGCGTGTTGGAAAGCATGAAGAGAGAAACAATTAATGAATTCCAGAGAAGACATTGGTAATGCATTGAATTCCAACTTTTATATTTATTTTCACCAAATTTTCGATCCTCACGGATCTTCCTCAGGGTAATGAACAAAGTTCATTACCCTGAGGAAGATCCGTGAGGATCGAAAATTTGGTGAAAATAAATATAAAAGTTGGAATTCAATGCATTACCAATGTCTTCTCTGGAATTCATTAATTGTTTCTCTCTCTCTCTCTATATATATATATAGTAAACAAAATATGAATTATACCGTGAGGTTTGGGTAGGTGGGGACTTGGTTGGTGAATTAGTCGAGCTGGAGTTAAGTGGTGTTATGGGATGGTTGGCTGGCGGGTGTGTGGTGGTGGAGTTTGTGTCCTTTGTGTGGTTAGGAGCTGGTGTGTGAGTGCTGGTCTTGGGTGGTTAGGTGTCTCGGCGTAGGATTGGGTGCCATATATTATTGATGTGGAGGCCTGTGTCTGGGGGTACGGTGTCGTGTCGATGGATCTCGATGGCTTAGCGGATTCGTCTTGAGTGCCAGTGTGGTATGTTGGTTATGAGGTGGCTCCTATCCCAGATGATGCAGTGGTTCTCTTGTTGTGCGTGTTTGACGATGGCCGATTTGTCCCAGTCACTAAGTCGATGGTAGGTCTTGTGTTCTTTCAGTCTGGTGTCGAAGTCTCTGACGGTTTCCCCGATGTAAACTTTGCCGCAGTCGCATGGAATCCTGTATACATCTGGTTGTTTGTTGGGTGGGTGTTTGTCCTTGTGGGAGTAGAGGGTTGAGTGCAGTTTGTTCGAGGATCGGTGTCTGACCTGAATGTTGGCGGAACGAAGGATATGCGCTGTAGTCGGTGAGAAGTTTTGTCCGAGGTAGGGGAGTACAACGGTGACACCGTACCCCCAGACACAGGCCTCTACATCAATAATATATTGCACCCAATCCTACGCCGAGACACCTTACCACCTGAGACCAGCACTCACACACCAGCTCCTAACCACACAAAGGACACAAACTCCACCACCACACACCCGCCAGCCAACCTTCCCATCACACCACTTAACTCCAGCTCGACTAATTCACCAACCAAGTCCCCACCTACCCAAACCTCACAGTATAATCTCCTCCCACGCAACAGTCACTCCCACCGCTAATTCCACCACAGCGCCATCCACTACTCACAATAGCGCCACCACCGCCAGCCTTCCGCCGCCCAGCCGACCCGCCGGCGTCTTTTTTTTTTGTAACCAAGCCTAGGCAGAAACCCCTTTTTGAAGACTTTGAAACAGACTACAAGTATCGGACTTGTATTTTCTAAACCCTAACCCTAACCCTAACCCTAACCCTAATAAGCAAAAGAAAATTTCGTAATATAATCTTCTGCCGAGATTCGAACTCTTGGTTCCTTCACCAAGAGAAGACTGGATTATCCGATTGCGCCACACAGAGCAGCTGCTCGATGCCCTTGCTCGTTTTATTATATAGCTAAAATTCGTTTTCATGAATATTCATGCCGATTAGTCTTGACGGAATAAACCGTATTAGTATGAAAAAATGCGAAATCTGCCTAGACTTGGTTACCAAAAAATTACACGCGACCCGCCGATCACCCATTGTTCCCCCAAGTCCACAACCCATGCATAGATGCCCTGCCGCCGTCAGCGGCAGTGGACTTTTAATATAATTAATGACAAAACCTTAGTACATATCTTCAAACATTCTGCAAATCTGTTTTTCTCATGTTCATTAAAAAGTGAGATGAAGAAAATATGCTGCTCTTGATTATTGTACAATATATGAATATTACCCAATAGTTTTTTCTCTGTTTTGTTGTGGTAGGTACCCAAATCTTATACTTGAGGAAATAGAACTGAAGAGAGAGAAAAAAAAAAAAAGATCTTCTAGTAATCATGCTCATGATTGAGTATGTTGGGGTGCACTCCAAGATATTCACGGGTCAAAATTTCAAATGATCTGAGCATTTTAAACTTGGTATTTTAAATTTTGATCCACTATTCTACTCCTGTGTAGGAGTTTGTGATCAATTTTGTTGGTTGACTCGTTGAGTTGTAGTCGTGCTCTAGCACAAAATAGGCCAAGATAGATTTCTCTTTTTGATAAGTTGTAATTATTATTATTCTGAGCCCAATACGAATTAGTTCATAAAAAGATAACAACATAACATCATAGATTTCTTATATAAACTTTGTTAAGGAATCCAGATCCAAATCCAAATCTAAGGTTAAAGGCTTAAATAGTCATAATTGACTGACACAGGCCTTAAAACAAAAAAAAGAAAGAAAGCGCTCACTCACTCCTGATGACGGGCAGTCAAACTGCCCGGAACGTCGAGACTAGTAGATTGCAAGTTGAAAGGTTACTTAAAATTTTCTGTAGAATCTGATTTGTTGTGCTATATCTCCTATTTTTGGGGTGCTGAACACTTATTTACTTGTTGCCATTTTTCTAAATGGCGTCTTCGGCCGTTGCCATGGTAACGAAATATTTTCTAAAAATAGCATATATCTCTTAACAAACAACATAAAAAATATGTGTATAAGTGTATCAATTTCAAGCTGCCCATTTGATTTTCATCAAAATTTCAGTTGTTAAAGGGCATGATTACGCTCAAAAAGGGCAGTTTCTATGGTAACGCCTAAAATTTCAGAAAATAGCATAGTTCTGTAATGAAAAAATCATAAACATAATAGAAGTGTATAAATACATCTATTTCATGCCAAAACTTTGATTTCCATCAAAGTCTTGGTCGTGCAAAGTCATATTTATGCCACAACATGGTCGTTGCTATGGCAACGACATGGTAGAAATTGGTATTTAAACAAAACATAATCAAAATGTCTAAGGAAACATACTTTCCACTTTCAAATTCTTTTGTCTACATGTAGATTTTGAGGTAACAGTCATGCCTGATTGGACAGTTGCTATGGCAACAAAATGATGCAAAAGTTAAAGTAGGTATGAATGGCTTATGAAATCAATAACAAAAGTGTATAGGGTAACGTACTCCATCCTCTTAGACACATCCATTCTGTTAATTTTTGTTACCCAGATGAATCAGCTATCATTAACCTATTTGCCATCAAATTGGTGGTGGATGAAAGTGCTAGATGAACGTTGCCATGGTAACAAATTACTTTTCAGAAAGTAAGATATTTTTCATAAATATAAATACATACAATATAAATATATGTCGTTAATGTCTCAGAATATCTCTTTCAAGCTGCACATTACCTGGCAGTTAACATCTGACTCATCCAAGGTCAAGGTTATGCTCCAAATTGGCCGTTGCCATGGTAATATCTGAATTTTTAGAAAAGGCCATAATTATATTTGTGATGCAACAATGTATAAACATAACAAGTGTCTCCGTTTGTCCGTTTCATGCTCCAAATTTGATTGCCATCAAAATCTTGGCCATACAAAGTCTTACAACAATGTATTTATACCGTAATATGGTCGTTACTATGGCAACGACCAGGACTGATATTTTGATAAAAAATTAGGGTATTTCTCTATCTTAACACTTACACAAAAAGCATTGTCTAAGTAAGTAGTAAAAATGTCTAAGTACACAAATTTCCAACTCTCCAATTATTTTCAATAAAGATGTTTTTTAGATATATTTTTAAGGTTACGGTCATGTCTGATAGAATAGTTGCTATGACAACACATTGATGTGAAAAAAAATAAAGAAAGTATGCTCGACTTATGAAATCAATAATAAAAGTTCATGGGCTAATATGTAGAAAGTGTACTCCCGCCTGTGACACAGTTTCGTCTAATGGGATCTACCAACAGACTCTCTATCATAATCTTCCCTGATTGCTGTTAAACTGGTGGTGAGTGATAAATCGAAACATTCCAGAGACATTGCCATGGTAATCGATCAGTTAAATATTCAAATTGTAAAAGAATAAAAATGTAATATAGCCTTTACAACAATATATCTAAATATAACATACAAAAGCATAATACAAGTGTCCATGAATATATAAAATGTAGTTCAAGGTACCTCTTTGATATTCATCCAATTGTTAGTTATTCATAGGCAGCTTTATGGAAAAACATGGTCGTTACTATAGCAACGTCCTGATATGACATTATTATCCCACCGCTGCAACAATGACATCATTGAACGATTACCACTCACAATCATGTCTACCAACCGTTTATTTGATCATACTTACACTAATAAGATACTGGCCAAAAAGGGGCGAAGGTCATACTCCAACGAATAAACACAATCCTCCCTCAAAAGGCACGTATGTTTGCTCCGCTCACTTCGTGAGAGGGACCATTTTGAAATGTTAATGAGAGAATCACCGAACCGGTTCAGTAAGCACCGCCGGGACTGACTTGCATCTATAATTACCACTCCCACGCGGTTAGCGAAAACATCCCTCAAAATATGGTTTAACCAATGAATGCCCTGAGGAATGTCTGAGATAAATTAATATGTACGAAAATGTATGAATCAAGCTCTTTCATTAAAGCTAACTTATGTCACCTGAATATGATCAGAAGTAACCTTAATTCTAGAAATAAACAAAGTATTCAAACTTTATGAATAATTATGAATTATTTGTGTTTCGATTCCAATAGGCAAATATCTTTATTTTTGCAGTTTCTTTGAAGTAAAATGACTTGATAATATTGTAATGCAATATGTATTTCCGATAATGTCATCATTTTAAGCCGAGGTATAGGATAGACATCCACGTAGGAAGCATGGGAAAACAAGGTCATCTTCATCTCTGATGAGGGGGTGGCTCAGCGTCATCTCAGATGAGGATGGCTCCAAGGCCGGTGGAGAGCGGGGGGGGGGGGGTATATTAATTTTTTTTACCCCGAGTGATGATGTGTCCACAAAGCCCCTATTTAGGTTGGGTCCAATTGGCGGAGCCCCTTGCAGCTCCCGAGATTTTGCAATTCTCGCTACCCCAAATACACAATTTCGCCAACAGATGGCGTTTGTCATGCAAACCACGCATGCGCAGTGCTGACAAAATCCTAATTGGGTCGACAAGTGTTTGTCTTTTTGCATTGAAAATGTACACAGGTATTACAAAAATCCTCGAGTTTGAGTTTAACCGACATGTTTGAAAAGATACCATCATGATTTATTGAGACAATTGGTTGCATTTTCAAAATTTGAGTGGTTTATGTCATGCGATCCAAAAATTAAGCATTTTAGCACTCATTTTATTCATAAGCCGTAGTATTTCAATAGGGACCGGAAGTGAAGTTAACGAAGATGCGGACCATTTCCATGCATAATATTGCCCTCTACGTCGAAAATTGCATATTTGAGGTAGCGAGCATTTTGAACCTTCAACAAATTGCTGTTTTATACACCAAATTTACCCCTGTAATCAAAGATGTTCTGATGATTTAATCAACTTTATAGAGAATCCCGTCGATCTCTGAATGAAAACATTCGACTGTGCATTAATATTCCTGTAAACCTTTTCTTTTTATTTCTGATTTGGGGGCAGTATGCACAAAATCTTATGATAAAAAAAATAATACTGAAATAATAATACAGAAATGTTGGTTAGGCAAACTGGCAAATAATTGGTTTAACTTTAATTGGTAGAGTACGGTGTAACTCTCAAACCAATTGTTATTGGTTGAACCATTGACTGATTCGGGTCAGGAGAATTTTTGAATATGAGTGTGGGGGGGGGGGGTGGTGACACCTCTTGCCAGAATATCAACCAGGCCTGTTTTCTACATTTTGAGCAAGCGAAGTGAACGAGCATAAAATTAAAATATAGGCCTAGACACTTTATAATGGTCTAAATGTTATTTCGTCATCAAAATACACGATATCTAAATTCGTATCCGGACACCTACCCTTAAATTAATGGTCAATTCACTAAATTAGGTTACAATGATAATAATAACAACAATAATAACAATAATAATGATGGTAATGATGATAATAATGATAATGATAATGATAATAATATAATAATGATGATGATAATAATAATAATAATAATACATAACATTTATATTGTGCTTAATACAAATGTTTCTAAGCGCCAAAGTATTATTACCCCGGCTCTAGCTATGCTACGGAATTCGGTGCTCACAGCATTCAAGGAATAATAATTTTGTGAAATCCTTTGATACAACTCCACGCAGCTGCGATGCGAAGGCTGAAAACGATGGGTCTTGCGATTAATCGCTCGTCAATGTTAGTGAAATCCTCCCGGTATCATTATCATTATATCAGAATACACTTTAGACAAGATTTTAAGTTAAAGACATTTGATTTGATTCTTATGTTTTATTGGTTTCCATTTCAGCACTTTAAACATACATTTTGATTATCATAAATGATTTGATAAAATTTTAAAAGATATATACATGTATATAATTATACGATTAAGATTGAGAGAAAAAATATGCATAATCTATTTATTTTTCTTTTCTTTTCCTTTGTCTATAAATTTCTTTGACATTTTATTGGGGAATTTACAAATTTGACAACCGTGGTTTTTATCAGGAAATTAAGTGACAATAAAGTGATACAAAATCAAAAGATCTGAGTATTTCCTTTTTTCTCTCTCCCTCTCTCACTTTGTTTTGTTTATTTTTTTTTTGTTTTACTATACTGGCAGGTGATTCGTGATATTCACAGTCACTACAAATTTTTACCTAAAAACATTCGTGGAGATAATTATATAAATAATGACTTGATTGGAGGAGCCTGGGCTTTCACTGTAGTTTACAGCAATCTGGCGCCATTAATGATGTGAATCACCACCACCACCATCATCATCATCAGTACGTAAAATATTTCATCATGTTTGTATTTTATTGCGCTACACAGAATCAACATAGATCATCAGCTGCTATATGTACAAAATGATTATGATTTGACACTTTATTACGATGAAAAAATTATATTATTGATTATCTCCGTAAAATCAAATAACTGTTAAAAAAATCTTTAAAATCACAAATTTTTGTTATACAGTAAGACAATAAAGATATACAACAAAATGTTAAAAGGCAATAATTTTATTATTAATGTTAGCATAAGCACACACACACATACACCCTCACACAGACACACAAACATATGCTTTGTCGTAATGTTATAGATTATCAAAACTATAAATCAATGAATATCACAAAATATCGAATCTATACTTTCCAGATTATATTTATAAAAAGGCATTATGAAAAAACAAAGGTCAGACTCACACACGAGTCTTTCCACTAGGAAACCACGCAAAAAGCAAAAATCACGCAAAAAAAATTATTTTACATTCATCTTCTATCAATTAGTGATGAATTTGTTCGAGGTCTCCAAGGTATCAACATTTCTTTTTGCTTGCTTGTCAATACTGATCATTATTTCAAAATTAACCAAAGGCGGTCAATGAGTGCTAAAATTATGAAAATAATTGCTAGGCAGAATGCATCTGTCGCAGAATCATCACATCATGGACAAATAGTATTTAGGGAAGTATTGACGTCTACGATAAAATCATCAGATCAGTTGCATCAGTGTCGCAGCTACTCCAAGACAGTACTTTCGTGGCTCAACTCCCGCCCACCACCCCCTCCAACCCCCCCCCCCCAAAAAAAAAAAAAAAAACAACAACAACAACAACAACAACAACAACTAACAAACTTAAGTCTCCCCTTCTCCAGGTTAATGTTATTTTAATACATTGTAGTAACATGAATCGTTAGCAGTCCTAGCAGCCTCTATTATACTTTTTTTAAACAGCATCAGCATCAGTATTGATGTCTCCTTGACTACATTCCTTAACCCTTCTCATATCGTGTTAATTCGGTGGTGGCAAAGGCTCGGAGTGTGCATCCTGCAGGGTGTTGTATGCTGGAGGATCGGGGACGGAGTCAGATCCAGTTATTGTTGGGTAAGGTTGGACCGGTTGCTGTGACGGGGGCAGCATAGGGGGTTGATTAGGCACATCTGCTGGGTAAGTCATGCCATTGGTAGTTGGTGCTGCAGGGGTGTTGTGGGCGGCGGGATGAGAAGTTACGGTACTGAGGACTTGTCCCGATCGCGGAGGCTGGATGGCGGACTTGGTTTGACCACAGGTATAACAAACAGCTATGAGAGCCACTATTGTCAGCAAGGACAAAGACACACCAACAAATGACATAATGCCCACAACACGTGAAGATGTTCTTGGTTGATCTTTAGAAGAGTATGAAATAGAAAGGAAATAAAATTCGATTGGAGGAAGGCACAGTGATTGCTAAAAAAGATCGGGGGAGGAGGGGTCATCGAAAACAGTTTTGATCTATCAATTCCCATGCAATCGAAATTTCTGTCTTTATATATATATATATATATATATATATATATATATATTCCTGATGAAGCCCTATGGGCGAAAATTTGAATTCTATATATCCCACTTAAGCTGGGAGAAGCCGATGTTAAGTCGAATTTTTCAATTCGCCTTAACGTTTTCGGCACTGTTTTTTCCCATTTCCGTAGGGGTAGGAGGCATTCTATCAATATGACCGTAGCGGGTGCCAAATTACTTATATTACTACAAAGTTTTGTTCAGTAGGGAGAACTCATTTTCGTATAATATAACGTGGAAATCTATATATGTATAACTCCTGGGTAGCTAACGTCCTAAGTTGGACTTAGGGCGATGTCTGTTTTTCTTGTTTATATCAATAGTTTGGGGATTTACTAAAAATACCTTATCGCACACAAAAGGTAGTTATTATACGATTCTTTTTGCCATAAATGCAAATTGAATCAAATTAATTCTGAACATATACTAACATTTTGAATCCATTAATTCTCTGGAAAGTCTTTTTTGCCATGATATACGTATTTACAATTTAAAAAAAAAATCGCCTTTTAGTAGAATCTAGGTACATAATATATATATATACATATATACTGAAAGAAATACTGAAAGAATCTAGATATGTAACGTGTGTCATTCGAGGGATAATAGCATGACAGGAATTATATTTTCCGAAATCTTCAAGCACATTATGCGGCAAATTTCAAGGTTTGATATATAAACAAGAAAAATCATTAGTAATATTATATATTTCTAAGTAGATAGACAGACTTACAACTGCACTGTACCCCAGCATCTTCAGAATGTCCACAGTTGTTGACGCCCCACCCATTATCGCTGCAATAGGTCAACCGTGATTCATAACCTGAGCAGATGACATCATCAAGATGTATTGGTCCAGATCCCCAACCATATGTACCATCGGTCATGGCTACACCAACATCATCGGAGTATCCAAGTTGTCGACACACTACCCTTGCGTCAGAGTCATCCCAACTGTCGTCACAGACTGTCCCCCACTGGCCATCATGGTAGATCTCAACCCGACCTTCATCTGAACTGGACCCATCAACAAGGCGGATTTCTCCTTCCATGTCATCTTTTACAAGAAAAAGCAAATTACCATTAGGTAGGAAGATTATTTTGCCCGTATAACAGCTGGTAAAATTCCTTTGTAGGATTTTATAGAGTCACCCAATACCCCCCCCCCCCCTCCCCCTCCATCTGGTGCATCTGTCGGAATAAACGCCATCATTCCTTCAAATTTCTATATGGACAAAGCATATCATCATTAGGTGGTGTGACCGGTATTTTCAAATTCATATTAAATTTTGTTTAAAGCCCATCTATAAACCTTTGGACATAAAAAAATGATTAGAGTTAGTTGATAGAAAGATACCAACAATTCCAAGCTGATATAAAGTTTTGAAATCCAGTAGTGGAAGATTAATCATACGAGACGTATTTTCCATCCTGAAAATTCTCACCTGCGACAGGTATGTGTAATCCTCAAGAAGAGCTTTATATGTACATGTATATATATATACATGTATATATTTCCAATTTATTTTTAGGGGGATTATGGCCCCCTTATATGGGTCTTGGGAGGACCGACGGATTGACTTTTCCCTACTACACTCCCGTGACCCCAGCGCGAGGGGAGACGGGAGTAATATTTTATAGTATCCTATCATAGTGGAAATATTTTCGAAGGAAATTTTGGTTGGTTTGGTTGCTGGGGAGGGGCTCCTTCTTTACACCATGGCAACCGTATTTTACATCCTATTTAGGCCTACATCATCATCATAAGACTTATTTTTAGCCAAAAAGGAACCTTGGAAGAAATTTAACCTAATTTGGAACACATTACCGACCTACCCCCCCCCCCCCCTCTTTCCGCGGATCTTCTTCTTATCAGTCCCTGCATTAATCAGTCTCTGATTTTGATACCCTAAACGCGTAACCCGTTATGCGCCTATATTGCTGAAAAGGTAAACTTTTTATCCGTTTTCACGTTGATGATGCTATCGGCCTGAATGAGACATCCCCCCTAAAAACCAGACCAAACCAAGGCAAAACAAAACCGTTCAAAGTTTTTGAGAAAGTAATGGCATACGTGAATCGATCCACCCGATCGCGACGACCGGCCTCAATGAACGGCGAATGTCTGTGACCATGAAGTTTCAAATGATGGAGTTCTATGCGTGAAACATAGTAGTACATGTATACCTGCAGGCCTACACGTGTGTTGTTGCGCCGTATATATACTGTACATTGAAGCCATCTGGATTGCATGCGGATATGGCCTAACACGTCAGGCTGTTCTAATTATACTCCCTCCGGAAATTCAATGTTTAAAAATGAATTTATGAAAATATGGACGGGACGTCAGCCCTTAAGAAGTGCTTCCCACCACTCTAAGAACCATTCCCCACCCGTGGGTACCAAAAGGCGGGGACCGAAAGGGCCAGGGGAGGAGCCTATTTAAACCAAAAAAAGAGCCCCAAATCCTTAGTGTATTATATTATATTCGGCCTGTTCGCTGGGATATATAGATATATATATACATATATTGTTAGAAATGTTCCTCGAACATGCTTCCTGAAAGTTGAACTATCTTTATATTTGAGTCAATCCTCAACTGGATATTGAAGGCATGCTGCGCCAGAGCATTTTAAAAACACACAACAACAATAACCAAGTGGTATCATGACTACTTTGTAGCTAGTGTTTTTCAAGAATTCCAAACCGAATGAACATTTAGAGATTTGATATCTTTTCAAATATTGTATCAAATGAAACGAAGGGTAATTATGTAAATTTCAATAATTATTTCGAAGTGAAGAATGATTCGGGATGAAATGGCTTCTTTAAATTGTGCTCATAATTATGTGCCAATGGCAAAAAGGTTCAAAACAAGAAAGATGGTGGCTATTCTCACGTAGTCATTCTTATAAACTGTAATTTCATTACAATTATATCTTTTTTTAATGATAGATCTCTCGATGTAAATGTTGAAACCTTTTTCATTCCACGGACAATATCAGAACAGGACTGATATTTTACAACTTGCAAGCGGAATCCGCTATACAATAGCAAAAGAATTAATGTTATCATGGTTATGATAACAGTCTGTCGTCACAGACTGTCCCCCACTGCCCATCATGGTAGATCTCAACCCGACCTTCATCTGAACTGGACCCACCAACAAGGCGGATTTCTCCTTCAAATCTCTTCTAAAGACACATCTTTTCGTATTATAATTACTAATTAGTTATGTATTATTTCATTTGTCCTAGGATTTTTCACATTATAACTTTTCTTTGATTACTGTAATATATATGTTTAATAAGTCTCTATTATGTCATTGTAAAGCGCTTTGAAACCATGGTAAAAAGCGCTATATAAATTCAATTATTATTATTATTAATATTATTATTATTATGTGAAGGTAGCACTTCCAACAGACCTACCAGTACACTGTACACCAGCATCTTCAGAATGTCCACAGTCGTTGACGCCCCACCCATTATCGCTGCAATAGGTCAACCGTGATTCATAACCTGAGCAGATGACATCATCAAGATGTATTGGTCCAGATCCCCAGCCATATGTAGCACCGGTCATGGCTACACCAACATCACCGGAGTATCCAAGCTGTCGACAAACTACCCTCGCATCAGAGTCACCCCAACTGTCGTCACAGACGGTCCCCCACTGCCCATCATGGTAGATCTCAACCCGACCTTCATCTGAACTGGACCCATCAACAAGGCGGATTTCTCCTTCCATGTCATCTTTTACAAGAAAAAGCAAATTACCATTAGGTAGGAAAATTATTTTGCCCGTATAACAGCTGATAAAATTACTTTGTCGGATTTTATAGAGTCACCCAATACCCCCCCCCCCCCCCCCCCTCCATCTGGTGCATCTGTCGGAATAAACGCCATCATTCCTTCAAATTTCTATATGGACAAAGCATATCATCATTAGGTGGTGTGACCGGTATTTTCAAATTCATATTAAATTTTGTTTAAAGCCCATCTATAAACCTTTGGACATAAAAAAATGATTAAAGTTAGTTGATAGAAAGATACTAATAATTCCAAGCTGATATAAAGTTTTGAAATCCAGTAGTGGAAGATTAATCATACGAGACGTATTTTCCATCCTGAAAATTCTCACCTGCGACAGGTATGTGTAATCCTCAAGAAGAGCTTTATATGTACATGTATATATATATACATGTATATATTTCCAATTTATTTTTAGGGGGATTATGGCCCCCTTATATGGGTCTTGGGAGGACCGACGGATTGACTTTTCCCTACTACACTCCCGTGACCCCAGCGCGAGGGGAGACGGGAGTAATATTTTATAGTATCCTATCATAGTGGAAATATTTTCGAAGGAAATTTTGGTTGGTTTGGTTGCTGGGGAGGGGCTCCTTCTTTACACCGTGGCAACCGTATTTTACATCCTATTTAGGCCTACATCATCATCATAAGACTTATTTTTAGCCAAAAAGGAACCTTGGAAGAAATTTAACCTAATTTGGAACACATTACCAACCTACCCCCCCCCCCCCCCCCCTCTTTCCGCGGATCTTCTTCTTATCAGTCCCTGCATTAATCAGTCGCTGATTTTGATACCCTAAACGCGTACCCGTTATGCGCCTATATTTCTGAAAATGTAAACTTTTTATCCGTTGATGATGCTATCGGCCTGAATGAGACATCCCCCCTAAAAACCAGACCAAACCAAGGCAAAACAAAACCGTTCAAAGTTTTTGAGAAAGTAATGGCATACGTGAATCCATCCACCCGATCGCGACGACCGGCCTCAATGAACGGCGAATGTCTGTGACCATGAAGTTGCAAATGATGGAGCTCTATGCGTGAAACATAGTAGTACATGTATACCTGCAGGCCTTACACGTGTGTTGTTGCGCCGTATATATACTGTACATTGAAGCCATCCGGATTGCATGCGGATATGGCCTAACACGTCAGGCTGTTCTAATTATACTCCCTCCGGAAATTCAATGTTTAAAAATGAATTTATGAAAATATGGACGGGACGTCAGCCCTTAAGAAGTGCTCCCCACCGCTCTAAGAACCATTCCCCACCCGTGGGTACCAAAAGGCGGGGACCGAAAGGGCCAGGGGAGGAGCCTATTTAAACCAAAAAAGAGGCCCAAATCCTTAGTGTATTATATTATAGATATATAGATATATATATATATATATATATATATTGTTAGAAATGTTCCTCGAACATGCTTCCTAATTTGTTGAACTATCTTTATATTTGAGTCAATCCTCAACTGGATATTGAAGGCATGCTGCGCCAGAGCATTTTAAAAACACACAACAACAATAACCAAGTGGTATCATGACTACTTTGTAGCTAGTGTTTTTCAAGAATTCCAAACCGAATGAACATTTAGAGATTTGATATCTTTTCAAATATTTTATCAAATGAAATGAAGGGTAATTATGTAAATTTCAATAATCATTTCGAAGTGAAGAATGATTCGGGATGAAATGGCTCCTTTAAATTGTGATCATAATTATGTGCCAATTGCAAAAAGGTTCAAAACAAGAAAGATGGTGGCTATGCTCACGTAGTCATTCTTATCGACTGTAATTTCATTACAAGTATATCGTTTTTTTAATGATAGATCTCTCGATGTAAATATTCAAACCTCTTTCATTTCACGGACAATATCAGAATAGGACTAATATTTTTGCACCTTGCTAGCGGAATCCGCTATACAAAAGCAAAATAATTAATGTCATCATGGTTATGTGAAGGTAGCACTTCCGACAGACTTACCGCTACACTGTACCCCAGCATCTTCAGAATGTCCACAGTTGTTGACGCCCCACCCATTATCGCTGCAATAGGTCAACCGTGATTCATAACCTGAGCAGATGACATCATCAAGATGTATTGGTCCAGATCCCCTGCCATATGATGCACCGGTCATGGCTACACCAACATCACCGTAGTATCCAAGCTGTCGACAAACTACCCTCGCATCAGAGTCATCCCAACTGTCGTCACAGACGGTCCCCCACTGCCCATCATGGTAGATCTCAACCCGACCTTCATCTGAACTGGACCCACCAACAAGGCGGATTTCTCCTTCCATGTCATCTTTTACAAGAAAAAGCAAATTACCATTAGGTAGGAAGATTATTTTGCCCGTATAACAGCTGATAAAATTCCTTTGTCGGATTTTATAGAGTCACCCAATACCCCCCTCCATCTGGTGCATCTGTCGGAATAAACGCCATCATTCCTTCAAGTTTCTATATGCATTAGCGGATCCAGGGGGGGGCACAGCCGGCCCGTGCCCCCCCCCCCCCCCCTTTGGAAGAGAAGTATGAATTTTTACCATAGACGATCCGCCATTCTCTCGATTGTGCCCCCCCCCCCCCTTTTAGAGAGAAGATTTTTTTTTTTTTTTTTTTTTTGCTTGTCAGGGAATTATGGAGGGAAACTGGACCCCATAACCCCTTACTAAGCGATTTTTTAAGGTTTGGCGAATTTTTTTTTTGTTCCCCCCCCCCCCCCCCCCCCCCCCCCCCCCCCCCCCCAGCGACTTTTCCAGAAGCTTGCGAGACCAAAAAAATACGGGTCTACCTTTTCACAAACTTTCATTTCTGTGCCCCCTCTTTGACTAAATCCTGGATCCGCCCCTGTCTATATGGACAAAGCATATCATCATTAGGTGCAGGGTGTGACCGGTATTTTCAAATTCATATTAAATTTTGTTTAAAGCCCATCTATAAGTTTTTGGATTGCCACCTAAAACTTTTGGACATAAAATACTGATTAGAGTTAGTTGATAGAAAGATACTAACAATTCCAAGCTGATATAAAGTTTTTGAAATCCAGTAGTGGAAGATTAATCATACGAGACGTATTTTCCATCTTGAAAATTCTCACCTGCGACAGGTATGTGTAATCCTCAAGAAGATCTTTATATATAAATGTATATATATATATACTGTATATATATATATATATATATTATATATATATATATATATATATATATATATATATATATATACATATATTGTTAGAAATGTTCCTGGAACATGCTTCCTGAATGTTGAACTATCTTTATATTTGAGTCAATCCTCAACTGGATATTGAAGGCATGCTGCGCCAGAGCATTTTAAAAACACATAACAACAATAACCAAGTGGTATCATGACTACTTTGTAGCTAGTGTTTTTCAAGAATTCCAAACGGAATGAACATTAGAGATTTGAAATCTTTTCAAATATTGTATCAAATGAAATGAAGGGTAAATTTCAATAATCATTTCGAAGTGAAGAATGATTCGGGATGAAATGGCTCCTTTAAATTGTGATCATAATTATGTGCCAATTGCAAAAAGGTTCAAAACAAGAAAGATGGTGGCTATGCTCACGTAGTCATTCTTATCGACTGTAATTTCATTACAAGTAGATCGTTTTTTTAATGATAGATCTCTCGATGTAAATATTCAAACCTCTTTCATTTCACGGACAATATCAGAATAGGACTAATATTTTTGCACCTTGCTAGCGGAATCCGCTATACAAAAGCAAAATAATTAATGTCATCATGGTTATGTGAAGGTAGCACTTCCGACAGACTTACCGCTACACTGTACCCCAGCATCTTCAGAATGTCCACAGTTGTTGACGCCCCACCCATTATCGCTGCAATAGGTCAACCGTGATTCATAACCTGAGCAGATGACATCATCAAGATGTATTGGTCCAGATCCCCAGCCATATGTAGCATCGGTCATGGCTACACCAACATCACCGGAGTATCCAAGCTGTCGACAAACTACCCTCGCATCAGAGTCATCCCAACTGTCGTCACAGACTGTCCCCCACTGGCCATCATAGTAGATCTCAACCCGACCTTCATTTGAACTGGACCCACCAACAAGGCGGAGATCTCCTTCACTGATTTCTTCAATAAAATATTAAATTACAAAGTTGACTATTCAACATAATAGAATCACAAATTAAGTAAAACCTGTATAATGCAAATCTTCAAATATTTTTCTAGACGTTACATCCCATATTGCTCAGGTATAAACTTCGTATCAGGACAATATTATTGGATAAACGAACAGTTTAGTTTTCAAATATCAAACTAACTTCTGAGAAGAACGAAGATTTGTAATTCTCCTATTTGGCTCTATTAATTTGGATTGAAACTTCCACATATTGTATTACTCTCTCGCCTGCTGTTTAAAAAGTACATGTATAATGTAATTATTCTTTGTTTAAAAATAACCTCTAAAGCACATATTTTTCATTACTTGCCCCTCCTCCGTAAAAAAGGTCTTACTTCGAACCATCGAGTGATCACGTTCACGTTGCACGACTTTTCGTGAATACTAAGCCCTAAATTCACGAAGGGTAGTGTGTAACATTTGTAAAATACCCTCTCTTATTGGCGAAGTATCGGGTCCAGTTTACCCGACACTTTACAAAAAAAGTATTGCAAATCATAGGATACTCATGTCTCGAACCCGACACTTCGTCAATAAGAGGGGTATTTCACAAATATCGTGAATTTAGGTCTTAGACTCTAAAGGTCGTGTAACGTGATGACGTGATGTGAACGTGATCAAGTTCTGAAGCCACCCCACCCCCCCCCCCAAAAAAAAAAAAAAAAGAATAAGGGGGAATCCGAAAGGATTGTCGTATTTGGCCGGGGGCACACTTGTGCAAATTTGCCCCCTCCCTCCATGGATCCCCCACTGATTGCCTAATTTTCACATCTCCCTTTTTTCTTTTTTCCTTTTTTGTTTCAAATCAGAGGGGAGGGACAAACGCCCCTTGCCATGTGTAACGCTATCCTTGCTTGAAGCTAAGTAGAACTTTGAATATCCAGCGTATTACCATAAATTCCTGTATACAAAATTGACACAACTACATGGATTTTTAAAATATATCTTGATATATTGTTTGCATATTGATTGGAACTATTTGAGGAATTATCTTTTCATCTTTTGAAGTCACGGATGAAGGCTTATCACCAATTAGAAGCTAACCAAGTATACTCATAATTTCTGGAAAATTTTTAATTATTTCTTTGTTATGGACCTATATTCATGTAGAACATTTTAGTTGAAGACGATGATTGTTCTGGCATGCAAAATGAAACCACTATAACAGCAGTCAACTTTTCCTTTTGACAAGTAAGTAATCTGAAGGAGGTTCAAGTCCAAGACAAAAGAAAAGGAAAAGAATAATATGCGAAATGAAACTGATAAGTACAGGAGCGTGGTCATAACCTAATGTAAAGTGTGCAAAATAACCCTGTTTGCCTTGAACAAATGTCATATCACCGTACCAACTACGCATACTCCTTGTATCATGCCTAATGACCCTGTCAACAGTGTCATACTAGGAAGAGGAAATGCTTTTGAAAATACGAAATCTCAATAATGAAGTAATATTCCCGATTGAAAATCCCGTGGTCCCTTATTATTTGTCAATATAGGTAGAGTACATCAACTCACTATTCACTTATGACGGAATTTCCTCAAGCGTGTGTGGTAATAATAATGATACGCAGTTATCACATATTTATCAATATTTATCAATGTGCTTGCAAAGAGCTTTGAATTATTACCCCAGCTCAGCCTAGCTGCCCTAATGAAGGCGCTGAAGCTTCAAGGAATAAATTCCTTCCGGTACTCATTTACTACACCTGAGTGGAGAGTGGCAAATGTAGATTAACGTCTTGCCGTAGGACGCTACAGCCGTGCTGGGATTCGAGCCCCGTACCTTGTGATCTACAGTCCAGTGACAAATACACTAGACCATAACACCTATACAACTCAAATTCATTTCTACATATGTTAAATTTAAGAAGAAAATTCTCAAGTCCTGGTTCTTGTTTTTTGTATCATAGAATAATTTAAAGTAATGGATTGGGGCACGACACTTTCCTCCTATTCATTTGTCTATATTTCCCGAGCACACACAGAGCGCTTATTCTAGTCAGTGCTCTATACACTTCCAGTACAATCAAGGATATTCTACCGACGTGAAATATAGTGTATATACAGTATATGGGATACAGAGTCCAGTTTTTACGGAACAGTTCACCACCATTAAAAAAAATTACTTCCATCACACTGCCCGCCTCCATCCACATCACGTCATTGCTATTTATGTCAATGTCGTAATGCATACATGGTAAACAAACGCTGCTTGTAATTGTATTGCGGTGATCATCCATGCATTTTATGGCGGGTTCGTCATATGACCATGGTGACTCGACGTCATTGTGCTACAAAATGACAATATAGGAATATACATGAAAATTATGAATGTACAGAAACTATTCATCAATAAATAAATCACCTGAAAACCAAAATAATATGCAAGGTGTAAATGGGTGTGTGTGTGGGGGGGGGGGGGGGCATGTTGATACAGTCAGAGTCTCTGATAATGTCAGAGTTCTGCGGCGGAATATTTGAAAATAGATGAAGAAGTCCAAATGAATAACGAAAGATTATACAATTCGTTATTCATTTCGACTTCTCCATCTATACATGTAAATAATTTATGTCAATGGTCGTAATGCATACAAGGTAAACAAATGCTGCTTGTAATTGTATTGCGGCGACCATCCATGCATTTTATGGCGGGTTCGTCATATTATGACCATGATGACCCGACGTCATTGTGCTATAAAATGACAATATAGGAATATACATGAAAAAGTATGATGTACAGAAACTATTCATCAATAATTAAATTCACCTAAAAACCAAAATAATATGCAAGGTGTTGTGGGGTGGGGGGGGGGATGGGCATGTCGATACAGTCAGAGTCTCTGATAAAGATATAGAGTTCTAAAAATAATAATAATAATATTGGATATTTATATAGCACTCATATCCACCATGAATGGTGCTCAAGGCACTCCAATATTACCCCGACTCTAGCTAGACTACCAATTTCGGTGCTCACAGCATTCAAGGAATTAATTCCTGCCGGTACCCATTTAACACCTGGGTGGAGAGTGGCAAATGTAGATTAATGTCTTGCCAAAGAACAGTAGTGCCGCGCAGGGGTTCGAACCCACGATCTTCCCATCTCCAGTCCAGTGTTTAAACCACTCGACTACGACACCTCTGCGTCGGAATATTTGAAAATAGATGAAGAAGTCGAAATTAATAACGAAAGATTATACAATTCGTTATTTCATTTCGACTTCTCCATCTATACGTGTAAATAAATATAATAAGGTTTCACGTATTGGCTGAAACAAATCGAAAAAAAACTGATAGAAATATAAATATATATATATATCACGTACTCCTGTTGATTTTTGTTGCTATCTCTATGATAATTCTGTTCTGTTGTCTTTAGTTTTGTTAAGTTGCTTATTTTTATTATTTGTTTCATTCTGTTTGATTTAGCAAATAAACTTGAAGAAGGCCAGGAGCAGAAAGCTTGTAAATTAACCGAGTGACCTGCTTCATTCCGTTCCATCATTATCTGTTGACATATATATATATACATATATATATAAACAAATAAATAGAAATACCGTTAAACTCAGAAGTTTTCAAATTTTCGGCCATATACCTTCCATTAATCATGAATTAGCTGTTGGAAGGCCTATGGAAGGCCGATGGCAGAAAATTTGAAAACTTCTGAGTTTAACGGAATTTTCATTTACTTGTTTACTACTCATCTATACATTTACATTTCCGAAGCAGAACTTATATTTTGTTATTATAAACATATATATATATATATATATATATATATACAATTGTGTAAGGAAATAACATATACAACAGCTTTGGCAAATCTCGTGGAAATAAATACAAATGTGAAAGAAATGAGAGAATAATGGTTGCGTAGCTTAAATCAAAGTTCCCCAGAGCTGTCCTTCCCTTTTTGAAATTTTTGCAAAGGCTGAAAAAATGTCTCCGCCGGGAATCGAACCCGGGTCGTTGGCTTAGAACGCCAATGCCTTAACCACTAGACCACGAAGACGGGTTAGTGGTTTCGGCGACACCAGATTCAATTGACCGACAGATTGACAAATCTTCAACCTTATTAATTAATTCCTTTGTCGGGGGCAGGTGAGTTTTTGAACAAGACAAGCCGCTAGTGCCTCAGCTGGATCCAAGCGAATGCTTTGAATACATGTATACATTAGAATAAGTATTATTAACAATTGTGTAAGGAAATAACATATACAACAGCTTTGGCAAATCTCGTGGAAATAAATACAAATGTATCATTTCATTTCCTTTCACTATATATATATATACATATATATATATATATATATAGTGAAAGGAAATGAGAGAATAATGGTTGCGTAACTTAAATCAAAGTTCCCCATAGCTGTCCTCCCTTTTTTTAAATTTTTGCAAAGGCTGAAAAAATGTCTCAGCCGGGAATCGAACCCGGCTCGTTGGCTTAGAACGCCAATGCCAGAAATTTATTCTAAAACAGTTATAAAGAGAATATACAATCACTCAGAAAGGCATGACAAAAACTAACAAAGCACAAAGTGTGTGGGAATAATTCACAAAATCCAAACAGAAGACACATTAATTCAAAAATTGATGGACTAATAAATTATACTCTCAGTAGAAATATTGTGTAAAAATACCTTCCACTATTAAGTAACTATAAGTGACCACCAGCGTTGTGTTCGAGGAACATTTCTCACTATATGTATATAAGTGTGCGTATGTATAACGATGAATGTCCACTTAAATAAAAAAGAGATGTGTATTCTTCAAATTTTTGCAACGTAGACAAATACATTTCTTCTTCCAGGAAGTTATGAAAAAGATGAATTATGAAGAAGGAAAGTGTGTACGAAAGTGAAATAACATCATAATAAGCAATAATACAGAACTGTTGTTACTGGCTTGATACCACTTTTTGTGGAAAATACCACTTGTGCGAGATATTATGTATTATAGATTACATAGATTAGCCGATACAGATAAAGGAGACCTGCACTTGGTCTCGGATTTTTATAAAAAGAACTAATAGCCCCGCAAGACAAGTAAAGCCATTTCTACAACTTACGGCATTGTACGTAGCTTGGGCACAGCAAAACGAACGAAGCACTTAATATCCACAGTTTTATATCACGAAACAGTTTTTTATCCATTGTCGACGCCATATTTTATATATGTTGCGAATGACTGTACAGTCAGATTGATTGGCATATGGCGGATGTGCGAGAGAAGTTGACTGTCACAACGGAGTACTGCTTGTGTGCGTGCACACAATACAAACAGAGAGTGTATGGAAGTTGGAGGAATAGAGAAGAAAGGAGAGAGAGAGAGAGATAGGGGGGGGGTAGAAAAAGAGGGGAGGATTTCAATATGCTTTGTTTGCATCACAACTATAGTTGACCTAAATTCTATACAATAAATTCACGCTGACATGGAAGCACTAATGCTATGTCGACGTTAAAATTAATTGTCATAATAAAGCAACGCCCATTCTTTCAGGCAGTCGCGTAAAAAGTACGTCATTATCAACGTGTATAATAATCTACATTGATAATATAATGCGAAATTAAGTCCAGACTATCATTGCTGGAAATATGAAGAAAAATAAATACTGCATGAAGTATTCTTTTTTAAAAGAAAAAGAAGAAGAAAGGACAGTAGCATATCCAGAAATTGATCAAAAATGGGTGGGGGTGTGTCTGCTACTAACTGGCATGCACACAGCATAGTCTTGTATATAGAGTTGAGAGAGTGTGCTGTACATTGCGTACGCCGGCCCAATCCTTCGTTGAATACGATGCTGAATTAGCGTTTGCGTTCTTTTGGCAAACATGTAATATTTCTTACTAGTTCAACATAGAGTAGCAATATTCTATTCAGTCATATTAAATGACATCATTGCATTTACCACTTTAAGGAATGTCTTTCTAACAAAATAAGCAGTCATTTTGACTGAATGAAATTCAATGACAGCAGAAGACCTAGCCCTCCTCCGTGTGTGCGAGAGAGAGAGAGGGGGGGGGGGGGTTATTGGTTTAAAATGTGTATTGCATTAATCTCTTATTTGAATGGTAATATGGGCAGGTATAGTATATCATAACATTCCGATTATTTTTATTATTTACTTAACTTGTTGATATCAATTCTTCGTGATTATTTTTTTAATGATTATCATTAGATGATATTATTGTGAATTGAAGTTGGATTCAGGTTAAATAAAAACTACCTGAATGCTTTTGTTCTTGAAAAGTGTAGGCAAATAGTTGCAAATAGCCTAAAGCTCAATCTGTATGAATGCAAGCTAGTTTTGTTTTATAGTTGTAAATTTGCTCCGCTTTAAGCACTATACAATGCCCTCTTGAGAGCAACTTTAGTATAGCTAGTAACTCACAGAGCGGCCTTGGAACATGGAGGTGGGCTGACGGTGAGGGAGCAATTTTTGCTATTTTCAGTTTTGAAGTCTGAAGTTTGAAGTTTATTTGTTCCACATTCCACATTTACATCAAAACAATTTTTCATAAGTGATTTTACAAGCATGATTGTCAATTTCAAAACATATAGGGGTAAAGAACTCAGATCAAGTACAATGTACAGTAAATAGGTAGAAAGTTTGAGAGATGTATAAACGACTGGAAAAAGTAAGAAAAAAAAGTAAGAAAAAATGTAAAATGTGGGAAGCCTAAATAAAAAGCATTGCTTTGACTTTGACTTTGATGGTGATACTGCCCAACACCCTTAAAAGGGGTAAAACGGGCAGGGGTAGGGTGCGCAGATGGTATAAAGGCTACGAGAGAGGGGTTTTGCTTAAATTAACAGGTGTTTTTGTACGGATTCCTTGAATTTGTGTTTGTCGAGGATTGTTTTTACAGTATTTGGTAGACTATTCCAGTCAGTAATTGAACGGGGTATGAAAGAATATTTATAACAATTTTTTGTTAGTAGCGATTGGAATATAACTATTTACCGAAGTTTTTTCTCAAATTCCTTTGGGCCGGCCGCAGGATGGACTGCACTGGCACGGCGAGGTGACCCACAACTGCCAGTTGAAAGATTGATAGGCGGTTTGTTTTTTGCCTTTGTTGTAAGGTTTCGATTTTAAGTTTCTTTTTCATTTCTGTTACACTGATTTTCAACCTGTAGTCTCCTGTTATAAAACGAACAGCTCTATTCTGTATTGTTTCTAATTTATTAATAAGCGTTTGAGTGTGTGGATCCCATACGGATGAACAATAATCCAGTATGGGTCTCACAAGTGTCTTATAAGACAATTCCTTTACATGAGGTGGACAGGAATGTAATCTAAGGAAACCTAGAGTTGTGTTTGCCTTTGCACAAACTCTATCAACATGAGTATTCCATGTTAGATCTTTGATTATGTCGACTCCCAGGTAAGTATGGGAATTACTTTCTGGTAATGTAGTGTTGTTCAAGGTATTATCATATTTGTGTGTTTTTTCTGGCATGAGTGATACGAAGAACATAACACTTTTGGACATTAAAGTCCATCTGCCACTTATTTTGCCAAGATGATAATCTATCTACGTCTCTTTGTAACCTTTCGGCATCTTTGTGGCCTGATACTGGTGTGTACAGAATGCAGTCGTCTGCAAATAGACGGCAGCTTGATTCAAGGCCATCAGGGAGATCGTTTATGAAGAGTAAAAAAATCTTGTAAAAAAAAGCTTGTAAATGATTAGGCTCCCATATAGAGTAATTAATTCTGATTGGGATGCAATAAAAAGGCGAGACGGACTAGAAGTATCAGATTTATAAAACGTACAAGGAGAGCGAAGCTCAGAATGTGGAGTAAGGAAACTAAACAGACGAAAGAGAAGAAGAAAAAAGAAAAAAAAGAAAATGAAGAAAACAAAAAGAGAAAATGAAGAAAAAGCAGAAGAAGAAGAAGAAGAAGAAGGAGAAGGAAAAATTGTAAAGACATGACAGTGTTACACAAGCAAAGTCTATGAGACCACCTGTACGATCCAGCATGAAATGAATATTCATACATACATGTACTTCCTTACGAGTTAACACCTTAGCTTCCGTTTAAAAGAATTGGTGGAGGGGCTAACAACTAGTTCGTTATTCAGGCTGTTCCAAAATTTGGTTCCAGTAAAGGTGATTGTTTTGTTTGCAAAAACGGTGCGAGTTCGGGGGAGGTGGAAATGGTTTGTTTGTCAAGTTGGGTAGGAATGTACAGCATTATTGCGTTGAAAATAGGGACGAAAGCATCTGGTAAAATACCTTTCGAGAGTTCCTACATAAATATTCCAAGATTGTGTAAGTACAAGTCAGATATCTTAAGAATATTACAATTATAGAAAAGTTAATTTGTATGTGCACGAAATACAACAGTATTTGCTATTCTAATAACCCGCTTTTGTACAACTTTAATTTTATCCATTAGGGTCATGCAGCTATTTCCTCATGCAATTATATACAATAGTTAAGATAAGGCAAGATCAGGGCAGAATAGGGGGGGGGGGGTGGGGGTAGGGACAAAACAAAATTTCGCCAAACTTCCAAAAAACGCTCAGTAAAGGGGTTATGGGGCTCCCCTTTCCTTCCATAATTCCCTGACAAGCAAAGGAAAAAAAAAAGACGGCGCCAAGTAAAAAAAAAAAAAAACGGCGCCTATGGAGGGCAAGGGCGGACAAAAACATTTTCCACCCTTTTATTTTTTTTAATTCCTAAAATTATTGGGGGGGGGGGGCAACTGGGGGGGGGCAAAGCTTCTGCCCCCCCCCCCCTGGTGCCGCCACTGCTTTCTCTCAAATTTGCTATAAAACGTCAGACTCCCCCTCCGTGCACCCACCCCCTGGGAAGCACGCTTTGCGTGCTCATCACCAATTTCGCACTCTTCGCGCGCTCACAACCGCCCTCCTAAAATGAAATCCTGGCTATGCGATTGGATCCTTCACGTCTGCCCCCCCCCCCCCCCCCCATTGAAAAATCATGGCTACGCCTGTGCTTTCAAGATACCATAGAAATCAGAAGGGCAAAAATCCCTTAATCCATTGCTTACCCGGGTAGTTCCTGTACTAAGCCTATGTGAAGTGGAGAAATCAGTAGTCAACGGGTTAACACTTATTTGGTTAAATGTTCATCACTTAGTTAGTCCAGAAAAGCTAGGACTGTTGGGTTCAAAAGAAGATACCCCGGTAGATGATTATTCTTTCAATTCTGGTTTCGTCCTGAGGAGGACTACTTATGAACTGTTGAGTGTTGTTTTGTTTAGTTTTCCACTAGAACACTCTAGTTTCTGACTGGATTCAAGCTAACAAATTGTCGCTCAATATAAATAAAACAAATTTCATGCTATTTAGTAATTCTATATCATCCCTACCAGGTAATATACAAATTAACAATAACAATATTGCCCAGGTTGAATCTACCAAATTTCTGGGTGTTTTTATAGACACTAGACTAACATGGAAGGTTCAAATTGATTGCCTATGTAAACTGTTATCACGTAATTCAGGTGTAATGAACAAGTTGAAACCTTTTGTACCTCCTCATGTTATGCTATTCTATTCTGCCCTGATCTTGCCTTATCTTAACTATTGTATACTTGCATGGGGAAATTGTTCCATAACCATAATTGACAAAATTAAAGTTGTACAAAAACGGGTTATTAGAATAGTAAATAATGTTGGATTTCGTGCACATACAAATGAACTTTTCTATAATTGTAACATCCTTAAGATATCTGACTTGTACTTGTATAATCTTGGAATATTTATGTACGAACTCTCGAAAGGTAATTTACCAGATGCTTTCGTCCCTATTTTTCAACGCAATAATGCTGTACATTCCTATCCAACTAGGCAAACAAACCATTTTCACCTCCCCCGAACTCGCACCGTTTTCGCAAACAAAACAATCACCTTTACTGGACCCAAATTCTGGAACAGCCTGAATAACGAACTAGTTGATAGCCCCTCCAACAATTCTTTTAAACGGAGGCTAAGGTGTTACCTCTTAAGTAAGTACATGTATGTATGAATATTCATATCTTGTTGGATCGTACAGGTGGTCACATAGACTTTGCTTGTGTAACACTGTCATGTCTTTACAATTTTTTTCTTCTCTTTCTTCTTTTGCTTTTCTTCATTTTCTCTTTTTCTTTTCTTCATCTTATTTTTGTTTCTTTACTCCATATTCTGAGCTTTGCTCTCCGTGTACGTTTTATAAATCTGATATTTCTAGTCCGCCCCCCCCCCCTTATCTTTGCATTCAAATCAGAATTACTTTATACGGGAGCCTAATCATTTACAAGCAATGCTTTTTATTTAGGCTACCCACATTTTACATATTTCCTCTTTTGCCAGTCGTTTATATATTTCTCAAACTTTTTACCTATTTACTGTACATTATACTTGATCTGAGATCTTTTGAAATTGACAGTTATGCTTGTAAAATAACTTCTGAAAAATTGTTTTGATGTAAATGTGGAATGTGGAACAAATAAACTTCAAAACTTCAAACTGTAAGCTATGATGTTCTTTTTAAAAAAAACCTTCGTGTTACGATCAAAGTCAAACAAGGTCTTTTCATTCTTTTCATATGGTAATAAGCCAATTCGTAATCAGTTCATAGTATACAAATAATGAATGTTTATGAGTGCAATGGACAGAATATTTCATGAGGTGAAAGATGAAATGATCCATTCAACGAGGCGGAGCCCAGTTGAATGGATCGAATTTCATCTTTCACCGAATGACACCTAAAAATAGCTATCTTTCTCATTTGACATTTTATGAATTAAGAAACAAGATCAGAGTGAAGGGACTTACATTTTGTTGTGCGGTCCGTCAATGTAGGCCTACTTGATAGTCGCATGCGCGTACGTGCGCGCTGCAAAGGCGGGTCGTTTTTGCGTATGTAGACGTGTCTGTGGTCGCGCGAGTGCAATGGACAATTTCGTATGGATCCAAAATTGCACGGTGAATGGATCAAATTTGCACGATTGATGACGTAATTGTTAAATGGGACAAATGATCAACATCAAACAACCAATCAAATGGCAAGGATCTGATTAGGTGTTATATAATACATTATGACCCTGAAATGACCCCATTTGTACGCGCGCACCCATCTGTTTTGGTGGACGCGCAACTAGTTTAACACGTAAAATCGTACTGGAGCTCGCATCATGGTGCGCACACGATGGAAGCGTATAAAGGTCAACTGTACTTGGTACAAATGACCTTTATCTACACATGCGCAAACTGTAATTAGTAATTACGAACTGGATTATTATTAGTTCTTAGTTCTCTTATTTCAGTTCCGATCCAAGGGTTGACGTTCGGTAGTTGATATCAGTGACGTAGCTACTAGGGGCACTGGGGCATATATCTCCCTTGACCGAATGGCAAAAAAGGGGGAAGGAAGAGAGAGTGAGAGTGAGAGAGAGAGAGCGAGGGAGAGGGGAGGGAAGAGGAAATTAGATAACTCGGTTCTCTTTCACTCGCTCACTTTAGTCATGTGCCTTGCTAATTTGCTTTTCATCCATATAGTAAGACCGGTGTCGCCCCCCCCCCCCCCATGATGCAAGTGCACCCTCAATGTATGGACCCACACTGCACCACTGTTGATTCATATGTCAACGCCCATCCTTTCTCTTCTGTTACTTACTAAAGCTAGTAAGAGAAAGGGTGTGCATTGATATCAAATATATTCTACATTAAAGGCAAGTGAATCAGCAAATATTAGGGACTTTTAGAAGCAGTGGACTAGTACTTCGTCCCAGTCGATTAATTCGCGCATGTCAACGTCGTCTACTGCCCATGTTGACTACAGTTCTGATCATTTTAGATTTCACTCGACGTGTACGTACCTTCGACGTCAACCGGAAGTACACACTCAACGGATGAGCATAATAGTTGAGCATATACGTGAACCTCGTCGAAGATTTCGGAGCACCGCAAAAACGAAGTGAACACGTTCTCGATTTTGCAAGTCAGGGAGGAGGACAGGGAGAGGGCGAGTGGCGCATGCGCAATGGCGTAGAATGATGTCCTTGCGTACCAGTCGACTAAGTGGACGTGCAATTCTAAAAGTCCCTATTATTCATTACAGTACATGAAATTGAATACACTGTAGGTATAAGCTACACCCACAGTGTTAGAGACAGCAAGATAACTAATGAAGCCAACTTCTAAGTGAAATATTTAGAAACAATCGAATTGAGAGCAATCATGTAACAAACTTAGTACACAATGACGAACAAAAAAAAATAACTAAAACTAATTACGCACTCTAAACTATTATCTTCTTATAGGTCGAAAATGAAACCATGTTAAGTGCCTTCATATTGCAAGAACAGTCCTTATAAACGAAGTCTGAAATGGGGATAACAGAATTGTGATTATCTACTGAGGAGGCAATTTTAAACCATTAACCAGTGCAACCTTTCTTCCTGAATCCATCCATTTAGTGACATTTTCTCCATTATTTATGATAAAGAGGAAAGTTGCAATTCCACGAGGAGTTAAATAAACGGTAGCAAGAATGAGGCTTTCAAACAATATATGCTTTGTATTTATTTTTATTTGCTCCGCGAATCGATGTGTGCGCGGATCTTTTTATTGTGAGAATGTTTATGATGAAAACACCACAGAGCAGACTGACAGAAACATCATAAAATGTGTCATGAACCGAGTCTTCAACCCAAATGAATCAATGATATGGGCTATTGGTGGGAAAGAAATTGGACGATGTAACTCCCAAAATAATTGCAACGAGTCAAATGACTATATTCTACGTAGTTGTGGTAAGGGATGCTTTCTACTCGGGATGATGAAGCTGCTAAAAACATCCTATTGCAATGATTTCAGACGTTACGAGATCTCTCTCTACGATGAAAATTCAAAGGTAGTATCCACACAAGAGATAAATGTTTCTGCTTTATCAAGACATCCTCAGTTTCATTATCCAACGTGCGTGACTGTGGTTCGCAAAGACAGGTTTGAAATCGAGCTGTCATGCATGTGGACAGCTTATTCAAATGGAAACAAGGTTAGAGCGCAATTGTATGTTGGAAATATTGTCACCTCATTCAAAAACTCTAAAGATATAGGCTGTGACCATGTACTTGTAACCAATAAGCTCAAGACTGAAATAAAAATTCTAGAACTTTCCGTTGAGAACAGAGCGCCATCGAAATGTGTGGTTGAAGGAAACCACTGCTCTTTCCCTATTTACTCTCCGGCGACCGTTGCAGTAAGTAAAGGAAATAGGTATGATGCGTCTCTGATCAACTTTTTCAAAAACGTATCTGATTCATCATTCCAATGCTGGTTAGCCAAAGAGGGAAATATGACAACTGTAGTATTTTCTAATGTTTCTGGTATCGTCGCATCCGAAATTAACCTTTCTCACAATGGAGCAACTTTGCTTTGTGGAACAGTGCACGACGACACAATGTCGCCAATTTCAATCAGAAAGTTTAAAGTAAGGGAGAAAGTAATGCCTGGGATAACTGAAGAGACCAAAGGGTTGCCGAACAGCCTTCAGAGCGATGGCGGTATCGCCTTGGCTGCTTTGGTCATTACTCTCTCCTGTAGCATCGGGACCTGCGTCCTATTCTTCCGCAAAAAGATCCTGGCAATATGTTGGTTCTCATTGCGAAAAGCGGCCACCGGAATCAATAAACATCAAGGAACAAGGCGTGTCACAGATACAGAGATGGCTGTTGTGACACCCGAGTCAAGTTCACCTGAAGCACGAGAAAACACAGGGAATATCCAGCCTAATGTCATGGCCCAGAGACCATCTGTGACACCACCCTCGCGTCCATGTATCACTAATGCCAATCCAACTCTAGGGAACAGTGTTCTTCCACTCCAAGGTGCTCAGCACTGGTCCGTGGCAACTCAGTTATCAGGGTTTGGATGTGCAGCGGACACAGTTTCAGAAAGAAAAGTCCTGGAGCCGAGAAGCTCCACCATGGAGGATGTCATCTACTGTACGGTGGATGACTTCGGAGGTGGTAATTGTCTTATGAAAACTCGGATATCAGGGGTCGATTCTTCTTCAGAAACCTCGACGTCGTCGTTACCGCCATCGTTGTCGTCAACCCGTCAGATCGGCAGTATGACGTCAACCCATGATCAGAAGTGTGTAATGGATAGAAGTGATCTTAACTTAGAGAGCTTGTATGCAAAGCCCAAAAATGTCTATCAGACTCCGCTGTTAAATGTGGATCGTCCTCAAGACGTAAATTATTCGAAAAGTTTACCAAACAATGATGAGGCAGAGAACTCGGTCGAAATGGCGACCAAAATGTCAGTGTATGACAGTAACAACGGCGAAAGCCGACGAACAGACACGCTTGAAACAATATTTGCATCGTCAGAGTATGACTTACTAAACTTCAATCAGAAGCGTGAATAAAGGGGTATTATCAAAAAAGAAAAAGAAAAGCGTTCAGACGAACTATTGTTTTGAAGCTTAGAATACCATTTTCTGTTTTGACGGTTTTCATCGTTTCATTATTCACTTTAAAAAAAGGGTTCCTCTTCGTGAACGTAGTATACATATATTTGGATATATAAATCATTTCTTGGTACTACAAAATTTCAATATGGCACGAAAAAGAGACATGATAACGAAACTTTTCGACCTGCACTCATCAGGTTATCACGCAGGTATATAACAAATTACTTGAAATCAACTATATTATACTCGATGAACCCGGACGCAACCCAGACGCCGTAATTTCAGAACAATTTGTCTGATTTGTCTAAGCCAGTTTATGATAGAATTCGACCACATGGCTCGCTAAGATCCCGCATGTACGGCCTCCCCAAAACCAACAAAACCAACGTTCCGCTTCGACCTATTCTATCGATGGTCGGGTCAGCGCAGCATGAACTGGCAAAATGGCTAAGCGAGCAACTTCAGCCAGTCTTGTTTGCTGGTTCATACTGTTAGAGATTCGTTTACGTTTGCTAAACTCGTCCGTGATCTGCCCCTTGATAATAGGAATTGTGTTATGTGTTCATTCGATATCTCTAGCCTATTTACCAACGTGCCAATGAAAGAAGCTATTGACATCTGTGCTTCTTATCTCTATCATGGCGACTTAGACTCGCCACCTGTTCCTGAGCCCGTATTCATTGATCTCATGAACTTGGCCACTCGCGCGGTTGAGTTTAGTTTCAATGATACGGTGTATTCACAGATAGATGGTGTGGCTATGGGATCCCCAATAGGCCCCGCGCTCGCTAACATTTTTGTTGGCTTTCATGAAACGCGCCTGTTACAGAACGCCAACGATTTTAATATAGTCCCGCGTGTGTATCGGGATGTTGATGATACGTTTGCAATTTTTGACAACCGCGCAGCGTGTGAGGTTTTCCTTACACAACTGAACCGGCTCCATCCCGCGCTAAAATTCACGTGTGAAATTGAACTGTCCAATGCGCTCCCATTTCTCGACGTTCTCATGGAGAGAAGTGATGGGAAATTTATCACTTCTGTCTACCGCAAGCCCACATTCACCGGGCAATACACGAGATGGGACTCGTACAGTGCAACTTCATACAAGATTGGGCTCATTAGAAACTTAGTGTGCCGCGCCCTTAGAATTTGCTCCGAGTGCAAATTAGCTCCCGAAATCGCGAAAATCAAAACTATTCTCCTTGACAATGGTTACCCTGATCATGTTATATCTCGCACCATAACACGGACGCTGGAGGCACAATCCAAATCTGACACCAGATTTGGACCTGCCAAATGCCCCGTGTATCTCAATCTACCCTGGAGGGGTAAGGTATCCAGGCCCGTAGCCAGAGGGGGTCGGAGGGGTCGAACGGCCCCCCCCCCCCCTCCTTCTTGGGCTGAGGTCCGCTTTTTCATGAAAAAAACACACACACACACCTTTAATCATTGTTACCAGAATTACCCACACTCTGTCAGTTGTACAGCATCAAAGCTGGTGTAGTGAGTTGCAGTGTTGCCAACAGTTTGGAAAAAGTAATAAGTAGATTTTAAAAAGAGGTGTTTCTATTTTGTTTCTGCGACTTCAAAAATGTGTGTTCAAAATCATCATTCACAACCCCTAAATTTCCCCTCGGGAGTCCTTAAAGAGCTCATATTGAGAAAAGAAGTGGTATGCGTTTTTATTTGGCAATATTAAAATCTGTGTATCAAAGAAAACAATCCTTTTTAAATTTTTCAAATAGCTGAACTAGAAAGGTGCAATTTTTTAAAAATAAAAATCACCTTTTTTAGGGTTTGAAATTGTCTCGCAGTCCAATTCGGCAAAATGCTAGCTTGTTTACATTTCTATGCAAAGTTGCACTGACGTCATTGGGTAGAGTCGTATGACCTCCGCGGTGTACTGCTGCACAACATAGCATGGACTGGCAACCGAGAGTGAAGAGAAACTTTGCTCGACATGATTTTGATACTTCAAAATTATGTTTCCAAATAATAATAATAATAATCCACTCCAAGTTTTATTAACCGAAATGGAAATTCTTTTTGCCCAATTGATCGTGGGCCCGGCAGCCACTGTGCAGCGCCAGGTCGACGTTGCTCTATCCTTTCATTTGTTGAACGCCAAACAAGCTAGCAGCAACTCCCATCTTTTAACGTCTTTTGGTATGACGCGGCCGAGGTTCGAACCCACGACCTCCGGATTGTGAGGCGGACGCTCTACTGACTGAGCCAACACATCGGTATAAAATCCATCAGTTTTGTTAAATATTATATGAAAACTAGTTTACATTTTAGCCTTGTATTTCGGGCCAGCTACATCTCCAAAGTCAATCTTGCAGTGACGTTCGGAGGCTGATTTTTCGAAATGGTCCGTACAATAGTACAAATTCGTGCATGCTTGCTGTGTGTTGATGCTGTGAAATCTTTGCCACAAAACGTAAGAATTCCCCAAAAAGAAAGCGACTCTCGTTGATGTTGGTTTTTTTTACGCGCGATTTCAATAGCGCGCGTTGTGCACCGTATGAATTGACCTGGATGAATTGATCAACTCTACCCAGTGACGTCATAGCAGGCCAACCCCGCTTCGATGTTTGTCGGTCCGTTTGAGAAATCTGGCTCAATAAGGGCAATAATCAAGGGTACATTTAAGGCAAAAAAATCTTATTTTATTTGGTAAAACCTTTATTTCGATATGTTTATTATTTATTTACAAACCATATTTCTTGCAATTGGGGGTCGGAAAAACCAACATATGAGCTCTTTAAATTGCAGCAGAAAGCATCTAGATTTTAAAATTTTCGGGGGGGAGCATGCCCCCGGACCCCCTAGCCCCCGGACCCCTTACCCCCCCCCCCCCCCTGACAAAAAGGTCCACTTTTGCCAAAAACGACCCACCCCTTTAGAAACCCTGGCTACGGGCCTGGTATCTGACAAATATGCCAGTCAGATCAAACACGCAGTGTCACGTTGCTATAACGCGGTTTCGACACGCATTGTGTTTTCTACAAATAACTAGGAAGGATGTACTACCCACCCCCCACTTGAGTAATGTTATTTACCAATTTCAGTGCCGGTGCGATGCCAGGTACGTGGGCCGTACTTCTCAGCGGTTGGCTGATCGCATTAAACAACACGTCCCCTTGACTATTCGGAACCGTACAACCAATCAGCCCGTCCGTGCCTGCAAATCTGCAATGCACGCTGACAGACCAACGATAGCCAAATGCGATTCAGCGATTGGTCTCCATTTGCTTTCTGGAAGCCGCCTACATTCAATGGCACGAGTTTGTCCAAGCTTTGCGATTGTTCTGAAATTACGGCGGCTGGGTTGCGTCCGGGTTCATCGAGTATAATATAAACACAACACAAAAAGTAAGTTCCCCATAAAGCAAAATGGCGTAACATTTTAACGAAAAGGTTTTAAGCAAAATAACTTGGCAGGAGTGTTCCTACACTTATTGACTAACTTCTGTGTGAAAATGAGATTGATCTGTCATGTCATGCATGAGTGAGCACACGTTAAAGGGAAAATTGTCACTTTTCAAAAGTCACAGGATTCACATTTTATGCCATATTATTAACAGTGAATTTTAGCATTTCTTGCTTAATTTTAAAGTGTGCTCACTCAACCAGCCAGAAAATTACCTCTTGTGTTTACACAATTGACAACTCATTTTGGTAGCAATATCTGATGTTAATTTTTTCAATAATCTGAATGGATTTTGCCATTTCAAAGTTAAGAGGGTTGAATATCGCTACTTTCCACTAAAATTGTGCTCACCAAACCGTGCAAAAACACGAAAAGTGTCAGGATAGGTGCGAAGGGGTCAAACGATGGATGATAAACAACTACAGCACTTGAACAAAAGCCAGAAACAGAATTCGCCAAAATGACCCCCCAAAATGGCTCTTGTGACTTTTGAAAAGTGACAATTTTGCCTTGAATGTGTGCTCACAAATGCATGACTCGACGGATCAATTTCATTTTCACACAGAACTTAGTCAATAAGTGTAGGAACACTCTGACCAAGTTATTTTGTTCGAAACCTTTTCGTTAAAAAGTTATGCCATTTTGATTTAGGGGGAACTTACTTTTTGTGTTGTGTTTAGTTCATTTCAAGTAATTTGTTATATACCTGCGTGATAACCGGATGAGTGCAGGTCGAAAAGGTTATAAGGTTATTATTCCAATGTATTATATCGGCTTAGCTAAAACATTTTGTATTAGATTAATATATTCCCTTTATGCATAAGACTGACCGAGTGCATACATTAATACAATATTCGCACTGTGGTTATAGGAACATGATTTATTGTCTTTTCTATAGTTCCTGCAAAATATCTCAGTTCAACCTTCCCAATCCTCATACCTGAACTCCTTACGTACACGACAAAACACATTTAACACGCCTTTATAACATCAAATATTAATATTAATATTAATGGAGCAAAGGCTGGAAAGAATGACAAATTATGTACACTTACGAATTTTGTTCGCGATTTGACACAAAATGATAAAATCGACAATCAATTTAAATACAAATCCTGTACTTGTATATATATATACGACAATGCTTTTAAACACTGATTTCCATGAATAGGCCTACATAATTTTTCATGTTATTGAGTGAAGCTTAGGATAATGTCAGAATGATTTAATCGATATATTAGACAATAATGATTGGTACCAATATGCCAATATAAATTACTCCATATATATTTCATGAGTGACATAAGGGCATATCTTTCTCTTTTATCTTGTGTATTCCCTTTTTAAATAAATCAATAGGAAAATACCTAAACAAAAGCCACTCAATTATAAATTTCTAGTTTCAAACTGTGAAAAAGGTTTGCTGCACATGCTCATTGTGCACTTCATATATTATAATGAATTACGTTGACCATGAGAAAAAACAAAACACTCACTTATGAAAATATACAATAAAATAAGATTTACTGATCTGTCTATCTCACATAGCATTCTTCTCTTACCAGGATTTTACTATCCGTTATGTATTTTCTTTATTTGTTAATAATGTTTTTATAACTAATGTCATCTATAATCTTTCCTTAATTATATTTCTATTTTAAATTAAAATTTGTGCGTTTGTGTATATTGCAATATAACCGTACAATACAGAAATATAACAGTATGCCCCAAAAAAATTCAGCAGCCATTTTTAATAGGCCATCCTCTTGTGAGGGAATAAATCAATTAAAAAAAAAAGAATTGTCTTCAATGAGCAATCGATGGGCCTATGTACCGCAGAAGTGGGCTTTTTTTAAATTACCTTGATTTCAAAATTGTCTAACATAGAAAATTAAAACCAAAGACTAAAAAATTCTTATTTTGGACATTTTTAGACCTTTCTTGGGCCTTTTGGTCATAATGGGCATCTGTACCACATATCATGTTAATTTCAAAGACATCAAGACTTTGTCTGACTGTTCGCAATTAGAAGTATGTTGCTCATATTCAACTGATCAGTGACTTTGTAACATTTTTATAAATGGGATAGCCCTTCATTTGAAATTATGGGCACCTGAAGCACTTGCATGAATTTTGAGGCCCGGAAATCCTCCATAATACGTAGTATATACAAAATACATATGTTTAAATAGATTATTAAGGAAATACCCTTAGAAGGCCAGGCCCAAGGGCCTGAATGTTAAGGGGCCCCATATCCAAAATTATTCAGCATCACAAACTCTATATACCTACATGCCAAATTTCATGCTTTTGTGAAAAAGTGCACAATTATTTTCCCAATCTGCTGGACGAATTTAATCAAAGTCTCTCCAGAGGAAATGTCTGAAGTATCCTAAAGGCTTGCATGTATCCCCCCCCCCCCCCCCCCCCCCCCACTCGGAGGTCGAAGGGACCGCATGCGTGTTCCCACAATCTCCGGTAAAGGGGTATTTTGGGGGCGACACAATCCGTAAAAAAGGGGGTGTTTTTCTTTCTCTCTCTCTCTCTTCGACACCTGAGAAATTAAAAAATGGGGGTTATGAAATATCTTGAAAAATTGATCAAATCCCAGGATCAATTTCCTGAAATTCCTGCTAGTTTTGATAGCTCATTCAGCCAGGATTATTTCATTTTGAAAAGTAGAAAAAAAACACATCTCTTCCAAGGTATGTGTGTGTTGAAAATTAACAATAAATTAATCAAACGTTGCAATTCTATAACATTTTTAGGGGTAATACTTGATGAACATTTAAACTGGAAGAAACATATTGATAATGTGTCTATAAAAATTTCAAAATATATTGGTATTATGAATCGTTTGAAATATGAATTACCGTTTAACATTTTATATCATTTGTATAATGCATTTATTTTACCACATTTAATTTATTGTAATTCAATATGGGGCAACACATATGGTAAAAGGATTGAAGGATTATTTAAATTACAGAAAAAAGCAATCAGAATTATTACTAAATCCAATTATTTAGCACATACACCCCCGTTATTTAAGCGTATTAAAATCCTAACAATATATGATCTTAATAAATTGCAAATTCTGTCTCTAATGCAACGATTTTATTCACATACATTGTCTCCATATATAATGAATATGTTTTCTATAAATTCTCAAATACATGCTTATAATACTAGGTCCAATATAAAATTCACAGGTGGAAATACAATAATGATAGAAGCAAACAAACTCTTCGTCATACAGGCCCTGTTTTATGGAATTTACTAGACTCATCCTCATTTAACTTACAACATAATAATTCATTTAAAAGACAGTATAAGAATCATCTATTGACTTTCTATTAAATTTTGTGATTTTTGCTGTCGCTTTTGTTTTATTGTATTTTATTTATTGCTTTGCTTTGTTGACAATTTCAATTTTAATTTGATATGACTTTGGTATATGCATTTTACAAGCCATGCCTTGGCTTTTCGCGTACACCAGTTTCCGATCAATTACTGTTGTTGTTTTTTTGTATTGGTTTTTTTCTTTTTACTCCTTTTGACTGTATAACCTTATTGTTATAATGTTATATTGTACACAGCCGCTGATTTTTACGTGTTTGTGTTTTTTTTCTTCTATCTTATCAAATGTTACGTTTGTATTTTTATGTTTGAATTGAATTGGAAATAAATCTTATCTTATGATAAGGATGAACACTTCTAAAAAGGTATTGTAATGACAGCTTACTTGGGAGGGGGTTGGTGTCTGTCCTGAGATATGGGGCTGGAATGAGAGCTCACCTGAGATAGGGGGGTACATTGAGCAGTGTTCTGAATTTAGGGGGGTCTCCAAGGCAGGAAAAGCCCGCGATAAAAATGTTGGCAGCCCTGAGATAGGGGGTGCTTTCAAAGGGAGGGAACAAGCATACGCGTACCCTAAATAATACTGAGTGGGGGGGGGGGGGGGCGGGCATGTATCACATAATGATGAAACTTGGTTTATTAAGCTGGAGTCCCTGGTAATGCTCTACTATCGTATTACCGTCGTATTCTAGCCCAGTCTTTTCAATTAATATTGCATGCAAACGTAAAGATATGAGGTACTCACCTTCTTTTATTTTCTCTGACAATATACTGTATGTCATGTTTGTTTGTACCATTTATCTTGTTTTTACCAATTATATTGTTTGTACCATTTATACTGTTAAAATACATTGTAGATGTGAAATATGAAACAATAAACTGAAACTTAAACTGAAACTAATCTGAAACATTCTCATGTTTATAATTTGCTGCGAAATACTTGTTTATCCTTGGACCAATCCTTTTTTCAGCTTATATCAATGACATGTGTGCTTGTATAAAAGTTGACTGCAAGCTGCTATTGTACGCTGATGACAGCGTACTACTTTGCTCAAATCCAAATCCAAAATTTGTCGAAGAAAAACTAAGCGACCAGCCTTCTACATGTGTCGATTGGATGACTGATAATAGGTTATCTTTACACTTGGGCAAAACAGAAAGCATTTTGTTTTGTCCAAAAAGTAGTTCTAAAAAGGCATTTGAATTTCGGGTGACATGCAATAATCAGGTAATCCAGAGAAAATAATCTGTGAAGTATTTAGGCATTGAGCTGGCCAGCTCAGTATCCTTTTCAACTTTAATAGAATCAGGGCGGCGAATTCTCGCCTGAAATTTTTGTACAGATATCAAAATTGTATGGATCAAAAGGCAAGACGTATACTCTGTTTTGCCCTATTCAATGTTTATTTCATTATGCTAACCCTGCTTGGTATAGTAGCTTTAAAAAATCTGATCAAAAGAAGTTGAAAATTATTCAGAACAAAATGGTGAGATTCATCAACTACTCTGGTCCCAGAACTCACGTTGGCTACAATGGGCACTCTGAAGCTGGTTTTCTTGAAGTCAACCAAAGATCTAAACAACTGATTTTGCACCATGTACATAAGATATATCATACTAGGTCGAATCATTATATTCGATCAAACTTTAAACTTGTTAACAACTTACATAGTCATCATACAAGAAACAGCCGTTAACATAACAGAAAAAAGTAGGCAGTGTTGGTAATTCCTTTTATTATACTGCCCTAAAGCATTGGAATTCTCTGCCTAATGACATAAAAGAAATAGATAACTTTGTTCATTTTAAGAGGAAATTGAAAGGATATCTTTCACTAGAAAGTCAGAGAGAATAAGCAAATGATTATGTTACATCTAGGTAAAATATCTTGAATACGGACCATCTTCTTTTCACATGCAGGTTAATATGCTGTTTATTGTATATATTTATAGTTTTAACATGATGAAAGATTTAACGTATTTTTTTTTCATTCTCTCTCTCTCTCTCTCTCTCCATTTCTTCCTCCTCTTCTAACTTCGTCTTCTCCTCTTTTCCTTCTTTTTTCTTCTTCTTCTTTCTCTTTCTTTTCCTCTCATTCTAACTTTCCTCTCATTCATCACTATTATTTTTATGATTTACTTTTCCTTATTTATTCCTCAACGTGTAAATATATATAAATATATGTTCTAACTGAATGATTATTTTATTCATACATGAGGACCCCACTGGAAATAAGCTTTCGAGCTTTCGTGGGTTATCCTGTTCACGCTTGCTAATTTGTTATTCTACTATGTACAAATTTATTATGTTCTGAAGGCTTGGCAAATAAAATCAATCAATCAATCAATCATTCAATCCGTTCTGACTTTGAAGAGATTGATATTGCTGTGCTAAGGCGTCAGTCATTTGAAAAAGCTTGTCAGATCGGACTACTAACACACTATGAACACGATGACACTGAAAAGAGAGCGGACAAAATATACAGTTCTTCATTGTACCCTCCACAATTTCTCTGTTAGCCAAAATAACATCCCTTCATTGCTATTATGTAAACTAAGTAGAACAGGTGAATATGCATATGACATCTGTTCTACATACTTTTACATAATAGCAATGAAGGGAATATGTTCTTTTGTCTACCAGAGCAATTGTGGAAGGTACAGTGAAGAGCTGTATATTTGTCCGTATCTTTGTTCGCCATGTTCATAGTGATAGGTGGCTTGTGGTACCCTCTGTCAAGCATTTTTAATACTTATGAATTCTGCAAACTACTCATATCCTCGTTAATTTAACCCAGATTACAATGACGAAATCCCGTCAGACCTGCAAGGCTGCACGTCTGTAATTAGATTCAGTCATTTTCGGTAATTACCCTTCGACCCGTACCAAAGATGATGTAATTGTTGAAAAAACAAATCATATAAAATTAATGATAAATATTTCAGAGGAATAATTATTGGTTCAGATCAGTCCCATGAGAGAGCAGGAGTTGGTCCCAGTGGGATTTTATCTGGACTTAATTAGCAGCCCAAGAAACCTCAGAACAACTGTAGATTAGAACAGATTTGTGGATGGTCTAAGCTTCAGCCCCTTCGAAGAGACAAAATGCTGAAAACACCCGTTCATATTTTCAGGACCTCAAGGGAATAGACCTGTTTAAAAACTTATTCAAAGTTATGGATGTTTCTTTCCTGGGGACTTAGTAACGAGGTATATTCCATTAACCTGTTATCAATGAATGAACTACAATACTTGGAATCCAGTTTGCATACATTACATGTTGTTATGTCTGACAAGCCTCTGACAAGAACAACCTTTGTTTTAAAAGTATGCATAAAATTTGAATATATTTGTGAACAGGTTCATTGTATGACGGTGACCTAGTCAAGACACAGGTTTGAATGGTGCCATTGCTAGCACTTATATTTGTTTAATTTCTCATTTTTAACACATGAGGGGATGGGGAAATAATTACAGATGTGCGTAATGCAAGATCTTGTATTGACATTTGCTTATCCTCCGCGTTGACACATCAGCCTGAAAACAACAAAAGTAGGCGTATAGTAAATCAATTGTATTCTAAAATCCCCACGGGCATTAGTCTTGCAACGAAACATCAGAGCATTAATTTTATTTAAACCGTATGATCTTTAATGAGCTTTGCATCACTAAACAACTGGCTTTCAAACCGATAAGCCTGATATCAGCTGAATTAAAGCCAACCAAAATCCAACCTTGCCTCTATCAAGTCTATCGTTTGCAACAAAAAATAAAAATCAAGTTTATTAGCTTAATTCTTTGAATAGAGAGTGAAAAATTTGCTGTCCATTTTCAGCTCCACCCCCATCCCCACCCCACATGATTTCTTCATTAAAAACCCCGTTTAATTTTTCACTTTCTTTGTGTCTATATTCCTTTCTTTTTAAGTCAATTTATACTTTCCGAACTTAATGCTTGGTAGACAATTAACTTCCTGTCTTAGGCACTATTATTGACATTTTGATTATCAATTTACTAGCATTAAAGTTACTATTTAATCGCCTCAGATTCGTATCGATTTTAATTTTGAGACATTTTCTTAAGATGTCAAGCCCGACCAGGACATGTGGTTTTATGAAAAATGGTTCCATCTGCCTCAATATGGTTTACAATCCAATCTTTTAGTGATATCAAGTAATGGTCCGATAGAAATACATAGAAAATCTATATCTAGGAAGTTACATTGACTTGGCCTTGATTAATCAGTGTGTACTACGAAGCAGTACCAGACAGCGCACATTCTCGCATTGACATGCTCGTGGATTCCCTTGTCACCAATTTACTATTCCAATGCTAATTAATGCAATATGCATTAAAACAATCCTTTCTATATTCCTATCACACACTTATCACCCAATAAACTGTATTGTGGAAAAGCAATTTCATCCAATCATGCCAGTGATTTATATCGTCGAATAGGACGTTGGATCTCATTTTCAGAAAAGACGTACTTGGTATTATACAAATTCATATTTTTTCGCTTACTTTACTCTTTCAAGTCATGTGGATTCCCTTGTCACCACTTTACTCTTCCAGTGCCAATTAAAGCAATATGAATTGAAAAGAAACTCTTCCTATCCCCATTAAAAATTTGTCAATCGATAAACTGTAATGTGAAAAACAGTATCATCCAATCATGCCAATGTTTTATTTCGTCGATTACGCCTTTGGATCTCATTTCCAGAAAAGACATATTATACAAATCCATAAATTTTTGCTTATTTTACACTTTTAATGTATACTTCCTTTTCTGCAATTCCATATTCTAATATAATACTGCATAGTCGTCCTCGTATATGTGTGAGTGGATAGTCGTAAACGTCTCTATATCGTCTAAACTATGAGTGATAATATATCTTTCAAACTTCCGACTGAACTGCAGGCTAGATCTTACGCGGACACAACCCGGGGAGCGTTTCATCAAGCGTTTTTGTCAGTGATTTTTACCGACAACTGTTATAAGCTGCTGAAATCCTTGCATCTGATTGGCTGAGAGCAAATTTGTCAGTGAAAATCACTGATAAATCGCTTGATGAAACGCTCCCCAGACCTCTTGCACTTTCAACTTATTACCATCATAGGCAATAAAACTGTTCACTTATGCCTCAGTCACAATAGGCTCCGATGCCATGTATGGGCCCCGTCCGATGAGTTTTTGGTCTAAAATCGGGCGGTCATCGGAGCATTCGTGCGGTGACCGGCAGACAACCGGACGCTAATCGGGGTCATCGTTGTGTTTTGGGGACATCGTTGGAGGAGGCATCGTCAACTTTTAGCGCGGAGTTAAAAGCTAGCGATGGATTTCAGACATCGGCAGTGTCAACACAAGTGTAAACAAACCAAAAGGACGCTTAAACAATCAAATTCGGCCGATAATCATCGGTCACTCGTCGGGAACACTAACGGTTACCCCCCCCCCCCCCCCCGAGACCGCAGGCCTCTCGTCAGGACACCGCAGGGCCACCTCCAGATGATCGCACGATGACATACTATCGGCAGATGGCCGCAAGGTGACCGTCCTGCTTCCCTGCGGTCTCCTGCCGGCGCCCGGAAGATATCCTGCCGATCTCCGTCTGATGTCCGTCAGTTTTTCTCTCATAAGTGTCGGCCGGCATGCGTCCGGTGACTGCACGGGGAGCAATGTCTTGTGACTGCTAGACCGACGTCTTCCAAACATCGGCAAAACTCGCCGGTGACCCAACGATTTTGAAAATCGGGCGGTAACCTCCAGAGGCCATTATCGGACGGCCGCCGCGCCGCCCCCAATTAAGCCTTTTGACAAGGCCTCGTGACTTGGCTATTTTCCTCGTCATGCTGTGCCTGAGATGAGACTAGCCGGCGACGAAAAGAATCAACACGGCCCGGGTGAACGCGCGATCGAGCGACTTTAGTCGCGAGGCCTTTTGGAACCTAGGTTTCCATCGTCCGATATGAATTATTCACGAGTTGACATTCGTATGCTAACACGCCTACCGAGGATTATCGACCAATCACAACGGTATCTGCGGGGCTTGCTTTCCATGATTGATGTACTAGTAGCTTGCACGGGACGTGCTATCTCGAGATGAAGGCGAATTATTTGCATACCAAATGTATGCTGACTTCATGCAAAGATACGTTTGCTGATTGGCTCCTACCTTTAAGGTAGCAGATCCGCGCTAGGAACAAAGGATAACATAAGAAATACAGGCCCTCGGACTCACGTCGCTCGATCGCGCATTCACCAGGCTGGGCGGCTAGTCTTGTTATGCAGCCACTACTAGCTTACTTGCCGAGAAAAATGCCAAGTCACGAGGGCCTTGTCAAAAGGCTAGCCCCAATTGTGACTGAGGCATTAGCTCAGATTTACTGCCATCACCACAATGCATCTCTGTATGTAGCCTCTAATCAAGGCGATTGTGCTGCTAGCTCTGTCAATCCCCTGGTCCATCCTCGAAATGGGCGGAATCATCTGGGGGACCACTTATTGCTGTACACACGCACATACGCACACACTTTCTCATTTAAACTCATTTTCAAACTCGTGTTCAACAGGACCTACGTGCGGTTTCATTTCGTCAAAACTTGAACTTTGTGGTTTTGCATAGCGTTATGGAGTAAAACTTGAAAGTGGTCGAAAAGTTGTGCATAATTTTGTTTCAGACTGCTTCAAAGAAATTGCATTCTGGAATTATTATCAATACTGTTCAAACGAAAGATTTCTCTCGAGTGACATTTTGAAGAAAAATACGACGGTCTCTAGACATTTGTTTTACGGGTTAACATCATTTCCAGAAACTTTGGATTTCATCAAACCGAAATCTATGTTAAATGGTAATGTTAATAGGCCATTACCTAGAAATAACCAACTCAAAAATTGATGTTTCATTAAATAAATAATAAGTCGCAAATGCGAAAATTACATGATAAATAGATAATAAATGTAACATCGGAGAATAATCCATATTATATTAGTTGGTCTCCGACTTGTTTTTCTTTTTTAATGTATGAAACAACCGATCCTTAATATCTGAGTAAATATCAAAAAGGAGAAATGAAGCCAAGAAGTATTCTTTGATTTACCCGATTTTTTTTTTCTCTCTCCCTCTCTTTCTCTCTCTCTCTCTATCTCTCTGTCTCCTTCTCTTTTTCCCTCTATCTCTCTCTCTATCTCTATCCTTCCTCTCTCTCCGCCCCCCTCTCTCTTTCTTTCTCTCTTTCTACCTCCAAATCTAACTTCCTCCACTCTCTCTCTCTCTCTCTCTTTACCCCTAAATCTAAACTCCTCGACTCTCTCTTTTTCACTGCCCCACATTCTCCATTTCTCTTTATTTTTCACTATCACTCCCATTCTTTCAACTCCCTTTTTCTCCCATTTGATCGTTACCACCACTTCCATTTTTCGGTCTTTCTCTCTCTCTTCTAATCTTACTCCTCCCGAGCCCCTCTTAAACACCCCAGCACACGCGCACGCACATGCACACACTCACACACACACACCCACGTTCACACTTTTTCTATCCCTCCCTCTCTATTTTCCCCCTCCATTCATTGCTACTTTTCACCCCTTAAATCTTATCTCTTCTCTTCCTCCCTCTTATCATCTCTCTCTCTATATATATAATTATATATATCTTTCTCTTTCTATCTCCCCTCATTTCAGCTCTCCTTTTTCAGGTTCGTCTTTATCTTTCCTTCCCTATTTCACAGCCTGCCCCTCTCCGCCCCATCTCTCTCTCTCTCTCTCTCTCTCACTCACTTGTATTTTGGATTTGAATTTCTCACAACCGCTACATCTTTGAAACTTGGCCTTGAGTATCTTAACAAGCCATGTGTCATAAAGTTTAAAGACATAATTATTTATATAAATTCCATTATTCATGACTCCCAGTTCTTTTCCTCATCAATTATTAGTGAACACTTTAATGAAAACTCGTTTTGGATAATAACAGACTTGATGTATATTTCTTTATATGGTCAGAGAAGTGGCGTAATCCATAAATGGATATTTTAAGGGGGTGTTTCAGATGGATGCTGGATTAATAACTGCAGATATTACCAAGACAATTATTAACGCCCGTCTCTGTCATTAAAGGAAAGGGAAGGATAATTTATTTAACTTAACTAAAATTGTTAAATATTAAGAAAAGGCATAACATGACATATGAGTATAGCGTCCGCTGCTGTTTTGTATTTATGTAGCTTTCTTTCTTGAAACAAAATTAACTTAAATTCGAAAGGCCCTCGGGAACAACAAACAAAACATTTCTAGACTTGCTAGATGTAATTTCGCAATTTTTCTTATTTTGTACCTCGAATAAATAAAAGCGTCCTTTTCTTTTACACTGCGTTGAGTTTTGACATCTACAAACTGTAACAAAATTTGCTTAAAATCATTCTGATTTGCAATTTCATCAATTTAATAAAAATCATAACAAATTTAATTACCAACATTGCCAAACACATGTCTACAAGTTAAACATAACACAAGAGTTGAATATCCTGCACTTATCTATGGAAATATTATTGTCAACGTTGAAGATAAACAGGAAAGTTCGATCAACTTTAGATCATAAGTGTCATACACGGTATGTACAATAAAAATCTTTCTTTTGATCATAATTATGACTGTTTTCAGAAGCATGTCGTGAAAGTTGTTGTCAAGGATCAATATATCACTAATCGGATTGAACACTCATCCAAGAAAAAAAAAACATACCATGTAAGATTCAGAATAAGAATAATGTTTCTCATTTTGAAAAGGCTGAGTTGGTAAACAACAGTAATCTCATGTTTTTGTTCAAACTCTTGCTTTTGTCTGCGAACGCACTGATATTTCTTATGGGAGAATATAAAGGAACCTATAACTTGCCTATAACTTAGGCGCAAATATTCACTCTTGAATGATAAGCGCCTTTAAACGTAAATAAACAAACAAACAAACAAGCTCCCGAGTGAGAATCGAAATTAAAGGGAAGATTGAGTTCTGGGAAAGGTAAAACTAATTTGTAAGCTTTCTCATTCCTTTTATGTCAGTTTGGAAGAACATCATAATAGAATAATCCCCTGAAAAGGATTCCTCTTCAAATGCCCTCATTTTCGAAATATGACTAGAAATAGCTGACATGTTCGGGCCGAAAATTCATGCTACTTGTATGTGTAGTCCCATATACCCAGATTTCTGTGTGCTGTAAATGTACTTTTCAGCGAGATTTGGTCAATTTCTTATCTATTTTGATGATTCCAAAACAACACAGTATAAACCAATTCTTATGTAGACATGATCAAGCTTTTCCAATTGCTTTGAGACAGTTTCTTTCACAATGCAATTGGACTGGGACCATAACTCAACTTTATCTTTAATTCCTGCCAGTTAACGTAGTTGTAATTTATTGTTTATAATTATTATATATATCCTAGCTTTTAACGATATACAGCGAAGGATGAAAAGGTAAAAGAAACTTGATAAAATTATTGGAGGTGAGATACAGATCAAGGTGGTTTTATAGGAGAAGGCCGTAGAGTCGCTGATGTAGGATGACTCCTCACAGAAGTTTGACGAAGGTCTGTTGAAGATTAAAATATAACAAAGATACTTAGATACTTTAGGATACAGCCATAGGTGTACCGAGGAGGGAGGGGGATGTTCAAACACCTCCCTTTGGCAAAAGGGGGTAATTTAGGTGTTCAACACCCCTTTAGCAGTGTTTTAGGTGTTTCCCAAGCTTGTTTTTAACCCTTTTTATTTCCGTTTTGTGTTTCACCTTGGTCTAATAATATCTATATTTGTTTGCTTGTCAGAGAATTTAGGAGTAAGAAAACATCCAAAATTGCTGATCAGCCTTCTCTTTTTTTTGGGGGGGGGGGGTGTTTGAGAATTTGAATTAAAAAGACGCCCAAGAATGCTGATGACACTTTTTTTTTCTTTCTTTTTCTTTTTTTTTTTCTTTTTGGCTTGTTGATGATGACCATTTTTTGTTTGTCTTGTCAGAAATTTTCAGAATGTTAGGCCCCCTCCCTAACAAAATCCTGGATCCGCCGCTGATTTATTGATTAAGTTATAATGAAGAATAATTTTAAACACCCCGCTTTAAAAAATCCTGGGTACGCCTATGGACAAATGATACAGCACATAATTATTAAGGGTGACAGATGATACGAAAGGGAAATAATTGTAACTGATTGACTTTCATTTCCATGCACCGATCCTTCCATTTTTAATATGTTAAATGTGGAATAGATACTTTCGTTTTCCGACGCAAATTTTGCGTGTTGTGTTGGCTTAGATGCTTATTAAAACAGAAGTGGAAGCGATTAAAACTCTGCAAATATTCCAACCATCCCCGTCCCCTTCCTCGCCCCAACTCCTCCATTCAAAATAGTCTTATGGTGTCCATAGTAAAGGTGAATCCGGGAATATCTGACGGGGGGGGGGGGGGGGGGTAAATATTTGAAAAGCCAAAAATGCTACGATGTCCGGATAGCACATTAAACAAGGTATATGCATTTTTGTTTCAATGGAGGGCGCATTGTGGATCCGTCTAAGCCTTGCTGGTGGCGTCATGAAATATCATCTTCCGGAGCATAAGCCAGTTGGTAATTACAATTTGCGAATGTGCAGATAAAGGTCATTTGCAGCGAGCGCAATTGACCTCTATACGCTATCATAGTGTGCGCATCAGTTTGATTTTACGTCTTAAAAAGTCGCGCGTCCACATGCGCTTGCGCATACGAATTGGGTTTTTTTTTTTTCCAAAGTCATTTGTCCCATGAACTTGTTACGAACTAGCTTTTTCCATCAAACCCTTAAAAAATAAGGAAATGCAATTAAAGGAACTGGAATCGTTAAATAAGTGGGGAATTTCGGTGAAGAGCAAACAAATGCGCGTGGGCGTGCGAAATGGGGTGATTTCATGGGAATTTGTTCCGATTTGTACCATGTATTAATAAGCCAGTTAGTAAATGACCCTTAAATGACCCCCATTTGTAAGCGCACACGCATCTGTTGTGGTGGACGCGCTACTTGTAAAATCATACTGGTTCGCACATCGTGGTGCTCGTTACTCGGTACAAATGACATTGCACATGCTCAAATTGTAATTACGAACTGGCTTATTAGGAACTGGTTTGTTGACCTCTGTAAACTTTCCCTATCACCATGCAAAGAGCTATATATTTATAATATACTCACATCAATAATTCTGTCCTGATCCTCTTTCGACAAAAGGTTGTAAAGATTGTCTAGGCTGCATTTGCCAGTTGCCTGCCATAGTAAGAAGTGAAACGCGTATAGTTGAAAAAAGAATATAATACAGAGACAATTAGTGTCTCATCCCTCATATCACAATAGGCCTTTGAACTGTTTAATTTAAAAAAAGGGGGGGGGGGAGAAAAACCTACCCTACGGTTTGTAGAGCCCACAAATGTAAAAACATTGCACCCGCAAATGTCAAAATAACCACAAATGTCATAACATGTCAACCGTAAAAATTACAACAAATTTAATACAAATCGCCCACAAATGTTAAAATCGGTTTATCCACACATGTAAAAACATTTCGCCTACAAATGTAAATTTTTACCACAAATGTCATAACGTGTCGACCGCAAATGTAAAAACTCATTGCTTTCAGAATGCACCCAATATGAGATGTATGGGTTTGTGCGCCTGTATGCGTGTGTGTGTGAGGTTTTCCTGACCATTAAAATCCCTAAAATATTGAAACACCCTTTACCACAAATGTCATAACATGTCGACCGCAAATGTAAAAACTCATTGCTTGCATAATGTACCCATGTAAGATAAGTTATTATGATATGTATGGGTTTGTGCGCGTGTATGCGTGTGTGCGAGGTTTTCCTGACCATTAAAATCCCTAAAATATTGAAACACCCTTTACCACAAATGTCAAAACATGTCAACCGCAAATGTAAAAATTTATTAAACTATAGTCGTTTTCCTAGTGGTTTCCCTTTTATGATCAGTTTTCAGAGACGGGGGTCGAGGACCTGATCGTAAACTTCAATGGCAAGGCCATTAGACGAATTGACTATAGACCAAATGGTAATTAGACGAAGTGAAAATTAGACCAAATTGTAAATAGACGAAATGATGATTAGACCAATTGGTTATTAGACCAACTGATATTAGATGGAATGATGTTAGACCAGTTGGCTATTAGACCAACTGGCTGTAGACCAAGTGGCAATAAAACCTATATATCTATGACAGGCCAAAGTTTGTCTGTAGTATTAGATAAAGTGAACATTAGACCAAACTGTTATTAGACGAACTGGGAATTGGACCAAACTATGATTGGCAAAAATGGTAATTAGACGAAGTGATGATTAGACGATGTGGGTGTTAGACCAACTGGGTTTAGACAAATGGCTATTAGACGAAATGATGATTAGACCATTTGGTTATTAAACCAATTGTTTTTAGCCAAAATAGATTGGACCAAGTGAACACTGGACGAACTCATTATAAGACCAAGTGATTTTTACACTAAATGGGTTTAGACCAAATGGGTATTAAACCAAATAGGTTTTAGACGAATTGGCTTTGGACGAAGAGGTGATTAGGCGAAGTGATTAAACTGATTATTAGACCAAATGGCTATTAGACGAAATGTAGATTAGACGAATTGCTGATGGACGAATAAACCGAATGATGTTGGACCATTTGGTTTTTAGACCAATTGGCTTTAGACCAAGTGGCAACTTACCATAATAACTTACGTCGTGCATTATTTGCAAGCAATGAGTATTTACATTTGCGGTCGACGTGTTATGACATTTGTGGTAAAAATGGAAATTTTTACATTTGTAGGCGAAATGTTTTTACATTTGTGGTTAAACAGATTTTTACATTTGTGGGCGATTTTTATTACCTTTGTGGTTTTTTCACACTTGTGGTTGACATGTTATGACATTTGTGGTTATTTTGACATTTGCGGGTGCAATGTTTTTACATTTGTGGTAATTTTGATATATGTGGGCTCTACACGGTTGAAAAACGAATTACATGAATAAAAATAGCTTCTCATTTCATTAAATGCAATGTCCATTATTATTTTATGAATGAAGTATGTGGGAATTTTCATGGTGCAGAAACTTTTCAGAGCTGTTATTCCTCTGCAAAAATACATGCTGTAACCCTAAAAACTTTTCTAGAGTATTTTGCTTCGAATTACATATGTTTTCGTTAAATGGACATCTTTATTGGCCGGTCAAAAGAAACCTTTCATTTCGACATAATTACCTCGTGCTGAAATGGTTTCTCCAAAGCGTTTTGGCTTGCTACACGTTTTGCTGGATCTGAAATAGAAATATTGAAGAAATCAACTGATTTGAAGACCTTTTAAATAGCTGACGATATATTATGTATAGCCTTGGTCTGAAGAGAACAAAATATACAATAATACAAATAATATTCCCATACAGTACTTTTACAAGAACATCACGGTACGAACACAAAAAAAATAGTAATTTGGGGGATTTGGGGATATTAGTCAATATAAACATGATAAAAGTTGACAAAGAGAAGAATATAATGCTTAATAGTAATGATCAGTGGGGTAGTCATGGGGAACACAAATGACCGTATCCGTGGCCACCATGAAGTCAGTGTCCCCTTGATGAAAAAAATTACGCCACGCCATAGAGCATTTTAAAATGAGTATAGTAGTGGTTGGTAATAGGCGAATCCCGGGGGACCAAGGGGAACATGACCCCCCCCCCCCCCCCCCCCTCTTTATTGAGAAAACAACAACATGTGTTATGTTGAAAACGTCGGCGGCCCTCCTATCAGATCTTCGGAAGGGCTGACAGAGATTTTAGGGGTGAAAACGTACTCAATATAAATGTGCCCCCTTTTTAAAAATCCTTGATCCGCCCCTAGCTGTAAAAACACAAGTATCCTCTAACAATAATGGGGAGAGTTACGTCCTGCTGGATTTATCTTCGTTGTATATAAAGAAATATGTCGATGGCAATTCCAATTGCTTTGCTGCTTTCTACGAAGATCAGCGAAGCAATAAGGACGCGCCTTCGACACTCTCTCTAAGCAATACTGAATTATAAATCAAGTAGCTGGCAAAGTAAATGGCGAGGTAAACGGGGGGGGGGGGGGGGGTTGGGCGTTAGATTTCCTTCAAGAGCAGTGGCAGCGGGCGTATTTCAATGTTGAGGGCACCAGCCAAAAAGGGGTACTTTTGGGGGATGGGCACCTACAGACGTGAACATAAAGCGAAAAAGGGACCATTTTGTGACATTGGTATACAGTCTGATTAATATATTATCAAGCATCATCTTCTTCTTTTTATTGTGGTTCAGCTTCCCCAATTAGCTGTTCTATGTAAGCAAAGTGAGCTAGCAGAAATTTAGATTGTGCATTATTTACAGCGATATAATGAAAATGACAACAGCAAATTTGTTTTAGGGGCAATTTGCGGACATAAAAAGGAATTTGGGGGACTTGAAAAAGTGGGGCACTTTTCCCCCTACCACCCCCCCCCCCCCCCCAGAGCGTCGCCTCTGTTCAAGAGAAAGAGTGGTAATGTGCAAGAAGTATGATGGAGGGACCAAACGCTACGCACTTTGTTTTCAAAACTTAAAAACATTTAATTCAGTGGTTTATGCGAAGTTACTTTGGTTCTACTTATTCTGAAATTTTGCCTGACAAGCAGAGAGGTAAGCAGGTTCCATCCATATTATATGGACAATGCCCTCTTGCATAAAAAGTTGCGATAAAACGCAAGTCAAGAAATTAAACGCAACTTGGTGTTTAACAAATCACAATTGCTTATTTGGCACTTGCGTTATTATTTTGGGGTTGCGATTACACGCAACTTTTTTATTCAAGAGGGCCCAGGGGTCCGAAAGCTACGCACTCCGCACATTTATACGAGCAATGGGACAATTTTAATGCGCCACAATGTACAAACAATGCGCCAAAAAGAATTAATAATTTTCCTTTATTTTGGGGATATTATCATTATATGGATATCAGGGTGAAATTCACATCAGTCAGCTTCAAAATCAAGATTTGAATTCATGTTTACGTGTGCGTAGCTTTTAGGACCCTTTCATTTTGTCGAACAAAATTTGATAGTCATTGCCTTAAAAATTTTTGTTATTGACATTCGTTCGCCCCAATTTTCTCAACTATTCGTCTTCAGATTACGTAGAACCAAGCTAGATTAAAGAAATTCGCATAAACCACTGAATGAAATGTTTTTTAGCCACTGCAAACAAATTGCAGATTGTTTGCGTCACCCATCATACATACTACTTGAAACGCCACTAGCTCAACATGGGGTGGCAAGACACTTTTTTTCCCCCTGCAAAATAGTAGAATTCATGATTAAGCTCCTCCCGCAACGTTATTAAAATTAGGCATTATAAATACTTGTTTTCAAGAAGACTTACGTCTGCAAGGAAGTGGGCACGATGCTGTCGTACACTCGCAAGCTGACGATTTAACGTGAGAGACATAACAAAAAACATAATAAGTTTATTTGAATGTTATCACTGCACAGGTAATTTGACAATCACTATCTGGGTGTGGAGTCACTTAGAAAAATAGTGACATAAATGTTAGAGTGATTATCTTTTATATTCAAACAAGTACTTTGACAAGAAAATCTAAGTAAATACATAACACGAAAAACTTATGACAAAGATGGAGATTAACACTATCCGACGAATTTGAGAGGAGGTTTCGTTAAATCACTTTCACAAATTTGTAAACGCGGGGGGGGGGGGGGCGGGGGTCTGGTGAACTCTTAGAAAAGGTTCTCTGGCCTGGACCTTCTCTTTGAAGAATATTAAATACAGAAGAAATGTCACCTGCCTGCAAAGGGTTGCTCTTCAAATGCCATCATGCATGAAATATGACAAGATATGGCTGAAAGTTTGGATCCATTTTAGGTCCCATGATGTGTGTGTCAACCTGAAACCCATAATTATACGTATTTATGTGTGCATTGCCTATGACCATCAGCAAGACCGAGTCAATCTCTTATCATTTTGATAATTCCAGAACCCCAAATTATTCTTATGTCCTTTATAATCAACCTTTCCCACTTCCTTCATGATAGTTTCGGAGTTTCTTTCCCAATGTAATCGCGTGACCAGAACTCAACTTTATATGTATTTTACAAATTGTACAGGTGAAAGACAAGTCTACCTTTCCTTTTAAGCATTTCCAGAAGCCGTGAGTCGTCTTCAAAGAAATCGTCCCCATACTGTGCAGAGGTTGTAACGAAGAAGGCGGCGATGACTACGAAGACGATTGCCATGCAGTATGAATTCATCTTTGGTGATCGGAGTCACGTTGAACTAATTAAACTTCAAGAAAGTGGTAATAATCTGAGGCACTAGACCGTGAGTAACGTTTCTTCAGTTCTCTTTCAATCAATCCCAAGAGAAAACACAAAGTGATGAAATCAGTTTCATGAGACTTTAACTCTCCTTGGAAATAAGTCGGCAGGCAACAAAAGTAATAGAAATTGTTAAAGTATTCGCACAAGTGTTTATCTTTGTCATCGCTTGAGAGAGATTTCAAAAAACGGACAACCGTGCGCTGCGGAATAGGACTACGATATGAGCTGATCAGGTAGTGAATTCACAAATTTATAGCATCACAACTGCTAGTCGTATCTCAATTATCGAAAGAAATCTAATTCCAACCACCTTTTTAATTATGCAAGAGTCTCTACTCCATACGCTTGATTAAAAACGTACAATTTTAATTCCATCCTATACTGGGGTAAGATTTGTTTCCGCCGGGGTTTTCGATGTAACTTTTCAGAGAGGATTCTGGGTTACAGTGGTTCATTGTAATTGCTGTAGTGATATTTTTTTTTTCATTTGAAAGGAGTTTTGTTTTAATAAAATATTTCAGAAAATTCAATACCTCGGAATATCAGATAGGTTCGATTTCAGACATCCTCCAGGAAAAACCCAAAGTGCTAATGCTATAGAACTTTGAATGGGAAAATTATGATAAGAAAATCAGTGTTATAATGTGAAAGTAGATAAAATGCAACCCTCTGCTTTTAAGCTTCTCGTATCTTACATAAGACAACTTGCATGACGTTCCCCCTTTTCAAACCATGTTTGATTAGCCATGTTAGCTCCCCATTCTTCCACTATTGTTAAATTAATTTTTTTTTTTAAATACCAATAATTATGATGGTTATGAAGACGTATTGCTAAGAAGGCGCGGTATCAACCTTCAAACATACGTTTTACGGCGGATATCTAAGATTTGTTTTAAAAAAAAAATATCCCTCCCTCGCCTTGCTTCGCCTCTCTACGCATCATCAATTTAATCCATTTAAGGTAATACAACAGTGATTTTCATTAGCGAAAGGCTGCAAATCTTCGTGAATGGAATAATGCATGAATTGTCGCTTTTTCAGTCCTTTTGCTACAGTGTGATGATACAAATTTTTAATTTTAATGACCTGAGTGGGAACTAGATGAATAGGCCTATGTGACGAGGATTAATAAGATTTTTTTTTTCATTCTCGTGTTTGTGCAAATGGGGGAGGGGGGGGGGTACTCGTCTTTTCCGAAGTTTCGTTATGCCAAAAGTTCATAATTCCTAAACACCAAATTCCCCTAACAAGGGGTTCATAATTCCGAAAATGAATAGGGTTCATAATTCTGCTGCATTACTCTGAATGTTCATAACTCCGAAAATGGAAAAGGGTTCATAATTTCGAAAATGAAATAGGGTTCATTATTCCGAAGGTTTGTAATTCCGAAAAATGATGTAGGGTTCTATTACATTTCGGAATCATGAACCTTCGGAAATTAAGAACTTTCTGAGTAACGAAACTTCGGAATTATGAACCTTTGGAAAAATGAAATGTAACCGTGCAAATGAAAAGACAAATTAACTATATAGTACTAGACGACACTGAAGGGGCGCGGTGGTATATTTGTAAAGGCTGTTGGCTCTCATATATACGAGGTTATGGGTTTGATCCGTGCTCGGTGATTACATCCTTTGACAAGGTGTTGGACAAGAGAGACGTTATATCCCTCTTTGACCCAAGTGTATTAAATGGGTACCTTGCTACGTTGGGGGTAGTCTAGTTCTGGACTCTCTTTACTGAATTCTTTTTTCGACGACTGTACGTATTATGCCGAGTGATTGGCGCGATCCGGAAACCTGATGGCCCGAGCAAAAGAGAGTCCAGTGAAATTGCTCCACGCTGACGTCAGGGGTCCAAAGTTCACTAGCGCTTTAGCTGGGGAGGTGCGGCCAATTTTAATTGCTCTCCCTGAAAAATCGCAGGGAAAGTCGTCAGCGTGGAGCAATTGCACTGGACTCTTTTTTCGGGGCCAACAGGTTCTCGGGATCGTGCCATCACTCGGCATATCGCGTATAGTCGGCGAATAAAAAAATTAATAAAAAGAGTCCAGAACTAGACTACGTTGGGGGTAATAATGATTGCAGGGTCCTCATGAAGAACAACATAATACTGAAGAGGGTTACCTTCGGTAAATCAAAATCATATTATTATACTCTTTTAATGGCGTTTTAATGAACAGTTAATAGAGGAATCAAGCATTTCTACAAAGTGTAATTTGTTGGAAGTAGGAACAAAAAGTTGAAATCACTAATGGCAATGCAGTCAAGCATGTTTGACTTCATGACGAAAGTATTAGCGCTTTCCTGAATTCTATTGGTGATTCAGATTGTAGAGAACATGGACAAAGAGTCTGTTTTTATCAATGAAATTGGAAAATTTATATTTTCGAATAACTTTTGTTCACAAAGAGATGGGTGCATGTGTTCTCCGTTTACAATGGTTTATTACACATAATGATTGAAAGGCGATTCCTCATAATTACAAGTGCGGTGAAAGTAAAGAAATTTGGCAATTTCATAATCCTTGTCTGATTTTTTCTCAGAATTTGACGATATATCCAATATTTTGAATTTTGAAGACACGCTGAAGATTATTATAAACCACCCCTTACAATAAGGTGCTAGATCCCCATGGAAAAAAAATTATATTGCTGATCCTTTTTTTCAAGAATTATGATACTTTCATGTATTCTATATGACACATGTTCTAACAACTTTGCTGTATTATATTTGTCATGTCATGTTTCTTTATATTTTGTTAATGTGAAACGGAAAAAGAATAAATAAATATGTATGACACAGAGTGAACCTTGTAAAAGAGAAAGATTTACACCGAATTATCCAAAGCAATTGCCACAAATTAGATTTGATTCACTTCAGATACGGCCATAATCGTAAGTGGGATGCCGTGGTTCGTTTCACCTCAATGCCCTCGCATCCAGCATCCATCAATAAATTTCCAAAGATATGGTTCGCCTTTCTGAGTAGCGCTCCGGTCCAACGTTTCCGATAGAGATAATTATAACTAGAGTCATGATTAAAGGCAGGCCCCATTATATATTTATCGATTTATTTGTTTAATAATTTGTTTATTTATTAATTTATTTATGTATTTATTTGTTTACTTATTTTTTTAATTTGTATTGGTTTTGTGTTTGTTTATTTATTTGTTTGTTTATTCATTTATGTATTTATTTATTCATTCATTTATTTATATATTTATTTATATATTTGTTAAGCTATTCATTCATTTATTCGTAACCTGAATTAATCTATTTTAAACTCCCTCCAAAATAATAAGAATACCATGTACAAAAAAAAATCATAGATGACTGTCTTGAAGGAAAGAGTTGTCTCAATGGAATCTTTAAATGCTTTTTGCACACGCACTTCAAAATTGCTAATAAAGGACATTTCATGAAATATATCAGTGTTTATTCGTATTGGCTATCCTAATTACCTGAACATATTGGATGGATATTCCGACAAAGCACAAATAGTGTTTGATAGTATCTTTAAATGAAATGTTTAGGAAACAGATTATTAATTCATCCTTTTTTTATTAAATGATTTAATAATTTATTTGTCGCTACCGGATGCTGTAGATATTGCAGTAAAACATTGCAGGAACGTAATTGTCAACCACATGTATCATCCAAAAATGTTTAAAGCGTCCAGGAAACTACAATCTACAATGGAAACACAAGACAAATTTATTACAAAGGCGGTGCATTTTATTTCCACATGTCTCAATTAGACTTTAGATTTCCGTGAGCACATTTAGGAGTATTGTTCGTCTTCAATTCTAAAATTCTAGCTCAGTTAATCAATTAATCGAGATCACAGTATAGGTTCCACCGGCTAAATGATAAATAGTAATCAGAATGAAGTGGTTTTATTTATTCAGAAAGTAGTGTCCAATATTTCAACAAAGAAACCGAAAACCACAATCCTCAAAATATATGATTAGCAGTATTTATTTTCATTACCCAAGTATGATTTTTATTTAATTTGTTTTATCCATTTATCTATCTTTTACTACATTTTAATTTATTTATCATCATTTCATTTTATTTCATTTTTTAATTTCTATATTTCATTTTCAATTTTTAGATGTTTTAGTTATTAATTTATTTATTCATTTTTATTATTATTACTATTGGGGGTGGAGGGGGTCGGGCAAAAAGCTTTACCTTTAAACTTTGTCATTTTCTTTTACCATACAAAAGACTCACTTAGAATATACTTTCCCAGCCAGTCGCATTTTTCATACTCTACGAGTCGACCGACTATTTGACTTGATATGATATTCATTTCTTTCTAGTAGAAACATTAACAATGTATAATGCTTATCACATGAAATGTGTGACGATCCCAAAAGGGGTCGTCTTAATAAGCAACAGTTTGATTTGGAAGTCTTCAGAAAACCATTTGATTAAATTTCATGAAATATATCGAAATATATCATAACGGGAATGCAGTGGAAAATTGAGAAGTAAAAAGGAAAAAGAGGACAACAATTGACAGGGAGAAGGAGATACAAGGGGTGGATGGAGAGATGGACTGACGAAGAGAGAGAGGGGGAGGGAAGGAGGGAGTCAGAGGGGGCGGAGAGAGATGAAGAAAGAGTGAAAGTGGGGAGAGGGATAGAGAGAGAGAGAGAGAGGGAGGGAGAGAGAGAAAAGGGAAAGAAAAAAAATTAAACGTGTAATAGTATTTAATTTATTTTTATTAATGATAATCTTCAGTATTAATGATAATCTTCAGCAATTTTCCAACAAGGGGTACCCACTCCAGAAGAAATCTGGCACAAAAGAGAAATACATGTAAGTCAATAGATTTGAGGTAAGACATAGACAATGTGAAATATGTTGCATGCCTTCATCATTTCATATGTAAATTCTCAAATAAGACTATACTCACTGTTAAATTTCCTTGCATGCCTTCACCTTTTCATTCGTAAATTCTCAAGTTAGACTATTCAATGTTAAATTTTCTTGCATGCTCTCACCATTTTCATATGTAAATTCTCAAAGTGAAATTGTCTTGCATGCTGTCACCCTTTCATTTTGATTCTCAATAAGCCACTTCGGAGATGCAATCTGAGCATGAGCAGATAAAGGTCATCTGTACCAAATTCTAAAACCCACTGACACTAATATTCGATATGTGCTCATGAATGTCATGTAATCATTATTCAATTATGCACTAATGGTGCATTCCATGATATCCAGGTGGAAGTATTCTTTTTAAAGGGGGAAACAAAAGCTATTCGTGAGGCACCTCTATCACTCCCAGAGTTATTTTTCTGAAGTGCACATAAAGGGACCCTCCATGTCTAAAATATCTGTGGATATTTGGGGTCATTTGTACCATGCGCTAACCCCGAACTGGCTTATTAAGCCGAACGTACTCTATGTTAAATTGTCTTGCATGCATTCACCCTTTCATTTTGAATCCCCAAGAGGTTCTCAATGTTTAATTGTCTTGGTTGCATGCTTTCACCTTTTTATATTTGAATTCTCAATTAGTTAAACTTATTATTATCGTATATACAGTAAATGAGTCAGGGGCGGCGGGCGGCGGGCTTTTCAGATTTTGACTGTACTTCTATGGCCAACTTAGCAGATGCGCCATTCCATTCTTTAAATGACGATGACCTATTGGACTTATTAAACACTTCATCATCAAATCACACGAATGATAATTCGTAGCGTATAACCATTTTGTATTAAACAATATAAACTCAGGAACAGAAATTTTCGACTTTCACCCTGATCATGACTAAATTCAAAGCCCTTCATCTGACTATGTAACCGCGTCTCAATTTCAAAACCTCGCCAAACAATTTGCAAAAGACACATTTTCTCTATTACACTTAAACACTAGAAGCTTAAATAAACACTTCGAAGAATTTCAGTTGTTATTTGATAATCCATCCAAACAGTCGTTTTCCATAATAGGACTTACGAAAAACTTGGTTATCCTGTGAATCCAACCTACCATTTGCATTAGATGGTTAAGATCTTCTTGTCAATAATAGAAAAACAGACCTGGCGGAGGTGTTGAACTTTTCGTGTCACACAAGTACGACTACACAATTATTAATGTAATTAATACAATGAACGAAATAGTAGAGTCTCTTTTTATCGAAATTAATGTTCCGGATACTAAAAATATAATTTTTCGGCATTATGTATAGACCTCCCAGTTCCAAGCCAAATGATTTCCTAGTATAAAATACGATTGTTTTTAATAATCATCATAACAATTGCTACGATGGCAACTGATATAATATGCCCTTGGTATTAAGTAACAGTTCTTTGAACATTCTTAGAGAGGGAATTGCAACATAAAAGAATAACGATATATACATACATGCATATCATGACTTGTATATAATTCATGTTTTATATTTCAAAGTCATTTTTGTTTGGAAAAGCTTTTCTTGGTAATATTTTATTGCACATTATTTTGATATATTGGTTTATACCTTTTCACCACTTTTAAATGACTCCGTACTTTTAAAGAAATGAATATTGATGAGAGAGAGAGAGAGAGAAAGAAAGAAAGAGAGAGAGAGAGAGAGAGAGAGGGTACCTTATATACATGGACCTTTGAAAATCGGTCTAGAGAGTGTGTGATTAATTATCGTACTTCAAGCTTTCACTTTTTTTTTACAGATCGGCCATCCAGTCAGCTATAGTAATCGGTTAGTCGCATTCCAACAAAAGAAAATATTTTTAATCTTCGAAATTCGTCATTTCACACTGAGATTATTAGTGAAAAAAACTTGTGGCCAACTATAACTTGATTTTATTTGCTCTTATATTATAATAATACATAAGATTTCTATAGCGCCAATATCCATGTTTGATTAAATGCTCAAGGAGCTTTACAACATAAAGAAAATTATACAAACTTAACAAGAGAATGAATAACAAGAAAAAGAATATCTGTCTTCAAAACGCAAGATTGAACGAATGGGATTTTAGGTTGCCCTTAAAGGAGTTGGAGTTCTTCAGGGCTGGTCCCGCATGAGCAAAAGCTCATTGTCCCCAAGATTTCTTAGAAAGCGGAACATGTAAAAGACCAGAGTTGGAAGATCGTAGGGTCCGTGTGGGTTGATACTGATGTAACAGATACAAATTCTTACAAATTATAAGTTTCTTTACGAGCAATACTATACTATAATAGCTACAATATATATATATTTCATATATTCTCAGTGGATAAACCTGGGGGGTTTGTTTGTTTTTTTTTTTTTTTTTTTTTTTGTTTGGTAAAGCTGTATTTGACACGAGTTCACTGTTGCAGACGATTGCTGGACGACTCATTAATCCGATTTGGCACGCTTTTCAGGACCACGTGACGGAAAGATGCCGAGCAGCGCAAGCTGGGTAATACCAGATACCATACCTGGGACGCTGGGTATCTGGGAGCAAAATATAGAGAAAAATTATTACAGTTTTTTTTTTCTCCGAAAGACATTTATGCTAAAAGCATTCGAATCAATGACGATGCTACATCGCAAAGATTCTACAATAATAATGATAAATTTGCATTACGAATGAAGTAAAAAAAATTGAGGATGAGAACATACAGGTCTTGAAGAAACATTGTTCAACGTTACATCATAGTTAAATTAAACACTCAACCAGGTTTAAGCGAGACGTTTTTTTCTGTTACGAATATTTTGATAGGGGTTTTCCTATCGAAATCGTTTAGTAAATATATTATATAATACTGATGATAGTAAGAAGCTCCGTTTTTTGGTAATCCACCGTAAATTATTCCAATTATGTCATAATGGCTAAATGTAACATATTTCAGTTTCCCTTTCAGTGTCTCTTATTAATATTTCACATTTTACAATATCATTTACAAAATGAAAAGGCTAAAAGGCCAAATGTGTGAATACAACATGAATGCATCAATGCAATTTGGCTTGCTTGCAGTTGTATTTGCATTAAAGACTGGGCATTAGGAATGAAATATGATGCACTATGAAGTAAAAGTTTTTACGCTTGTTTGTTTTCGTCTCCGAATTGTAATCGTCTTGCAAAAGTTTTGGAAACGGACAACACATAATTATATGGTGCATTCAGCAAAAAGTAAATAAATGTATCTTATCTTAAAGAATGAAGGTGGAACATATTTACACAATGGTTAAGGTAAGATTACCTGTACATAGATGTCTTCTATAAGCAATCCATATAATGTCCAAGCAAGTGACGTCACAAACATGGCGCTCGCCATAAAAGCAGAAAACGATTCACTGTTTCGTTTTCTTATGGCATTCCCCTGGATTTTAGGAATTGGAAAATGAGAGTTGTGTTTTACGTCGTTGTGTCCTCATTTTGAAACTATGTACGAGCAAATTTCATTGAAGTATGCTTAGATATGGTATGACCTTAAACCTATGGCCTATATAGTCATAATTTTTCCCCATGATTTGAGGGTTCTCCGTTATAGCGATTTCAAAACTTGGCCGATTACGACACCTGCTGTCTTTTTTGGGGGAAAATACCTTCCCCTATAGGATGGCGAAAAGAAGGACCTCCAAAAAGACAGAGAGAGAGAGAGAGGGTGGGGAGGAAGAGGGAATAGAGAACGTGAAATGAATAATTACGACTCCCTCCAACACCTTCCCCTCAATCAATCCCCTCGTTTTCGAATTTCTTCCACCTCCTAAGACACGAGCGCACCCCCATGATGCTGCCATTCAATGATGTGACCCATATAATTATGCCAATGCCTCTGATTGGGATCAACCTCCCCCCCCCCCCCCCCCCCCCCCCCATGATGATAAATTACTCGGTTCTATAATAAGCTTACCAGTTCAGCTAATGGGGAAATATTGGTTGCGAGAACCATGAGGCAAGTCGTCAAACCCAGCTGATTCTCGACCACGGATCTCTCTTCGAGGACGTGGTTGAAGTAGACGTAGATGCCGACGAGGAAGGCGCCTCCAAGAATAGCCTTCTGGTTTGTACTTTCCTATAGCCATGATAGTGGTGACGGTAGAATTACATCGATGTGATAGTGTTTGAATTCATCATTTAAACAAGGGTAACTATTTTCAATGCCGGATCCAAGATTCTCGGGTGGGGGGCTTATCTCTGACATCACATTTTCAGGGCCTTTGTGTGTCATAGATTGCTTCTAAGGCACAATTACAATTATCCCATATTATATGGAACACGTTTCTGTGTATTTTATGTAAATTCTTGTTAAAAAGAAAAAAATACATGGGTGGGGATAATATTATGAAATACCTTTGAATGTTTAGGGAATTTTTAATTAATGTAGTCCTGTACTTACTTATTTGTACATTGTACTACGTTGGATCTTATCTTCCTTGTTAGGGATTGATTGGAATGAATCCTCGACCCCTGACTAACTGAGAACAATCGTGATTTGACAAATAATGAGGATCTGTTGTATATCGGAATTACACTGATATATAATATACCGATACATCGAACTGAATATTAGATTCTACGACCACATTCACCAAGATTACCTACCTTTTCCTTCGTGCAAAATAGGTATGTTGTGACGTAAAATATGTGAAACACGACTCCTGTGCTGTTGACCACAATCATCGTGAAGTCGTCCTTTAAGACACCATACCATAGGCATGCTACACCACTGGTTAAGAAATATATAAGTAAGATTACCAAATGAAGAAAAAGAAAAGAGACAAGTTCAAATCCTGACCTAATTTTTTTGTTATAATACTGATAACATTTCAAAACAACTTCACGAGTCCAAGGCGATTGAGAGGGAGTTAGCCGAGGAAAGGAGTGGGAGAGATAACACAGAAAATATGAAATCCATTTGCACAACTTGTTTATACAAATCTGTCGAATTCAAACAAAATACAGCCACCCGTTCTGCTTACATGATTGTAGTCTGTCTCTCCACGTCTCCCTTATTTTCTCTCTATCTCTCTGTCAACCTCAAAATTTAATATTTGCTGACTTGCCACATTTTGATTACCACATTTTAAAGGGTTTTTTTTGCAACTAGGAACCCCCGACAATCAACCCCTGGCATGCCCCTATTTGACAGGCCCCTTTTTGCCACGCCCCCTGGATCGCCATTTGGGACACGTGTTAGTGTGCGACGCTGATATAATTTTAATTCAGGGATGTCAATAACTTTCACTGACAATATTTACATTTGCCAGACTGCAAAAACAGAATACGAAAAAAAAAACTGTTACCATTTCAATATCATTGAGTTTCCGACAATAATGAAAATCGTTTTGGTGTCAGACACTTGAGCGAAACCGGCTAAAGACAGCACAATAAACCATGTTCCAGTTATCATAAAGAAAGCAACGTCATTTTCGTTTAGATTGTAATCCCTTTGATTTGAACGTATAAGAATTTAAAAAATCAGTATCGGATCCAGGAAATGAGAATAGTTGGGGCTCCGCAGCACGCCCCCTTCCACCATCTGGATCCGCCACCGATAAATTAAAAATGTGTAAACACCTTGTACTTACTTCATTAATCCAAGAAGAAAGGGCAGAAAAGGGACGTTACCCGTCGAACCTGATTTAACGATAGGTATGAAGACAGGTCTAAAAAGAAAAGAGAAATAAATATTCATATTGCTATCGAGACACATACATAGAGCAGTAATGCTAGTAAATGAAATACTGTTACTTTGCATAGCAAGAAATTATAACAGCGAGTCTCGAAATCGCATCCGTAAACTTTTTAACTTTAGGTCAATGAAAGTCTTCTTTAAATGAAGAGAGGGGACAAGAGAGAAGGCAGCATGATGTAGAAGATGATATTACCTCCTCTCACTCGACGACCTTATCTTCGCGCATTCACTCCATCCAGTATCCAGTAAGACCGACGAGTGACCCCCCCCCCCCCCCCGATACCAGTGCCCCCTCAATTCCTGGACAAAAGCTTAGCCAAAGAAGTTTGCATTGTAGTATCATGACAACTATCACTGATGAGCCCAGCTACTTTGAATACAATGAAACTTCAACAAATAACATAAAACTTTGTACCATCCATACCCCATGCTTCCCCTTATTGTCATGCAGGGGTGGACCCAGGGGGTCACAGGAGTCTGGACACCCTTTATTCCTGCTTGTCAGAGATTTTGGACCCCCCCCCCCCCCCACCTTTTATGATCGATAATTTGTTGTTGTTGTTGTTGTTTTGTGGGGGTGCTCTTTTCTTTTTGCTTTTATTTTTTTCTCTTTTGTTTTTGCTTTGTCGGGATTTTGTTTTGTGTAGATAAACAATAGCTTTTCCCCCTTTTCATTGGCTGACTTTAGGCGCTTTGGATACCCCACCCCTCCCTCCTCCTTTACGTTTACAGAGTTCTGGATCCGCCCCTGTCACGCAAACTTTAAATTAATCAACAGTCAGGTCGGAAGTGCATGTAACACGAGGTGCCGTGGATCGCGCTCATATGATATACATGTAAGTATTCCCCCACAATGACAAACGTTAAAATCATCATCGGCATGTCCGATCTACACTGATAAGCAAAGCCTGATTCATAGTTGTGCATACACATGTACGGTTTTATAAGTCTACATGTCTATGTTCTTCTTCCGAATACGAGTTGCAAATAGGTTACACTGCTCTACTAAGGCGAATTTGGTAACTCCTTGGTTCTATCTAAGAGTTATTGGTTCTACATGTACTATTATTAATAGCATCATGATATAAACTCCGGAGGTGACGAAGCCAAGTGAACCTATGGCTTACCCCCAAAGCATTTCCCCCTATAATCCTTCAATACTGAATATGACATTATGATCATATAGGCCCTCTATATCAGAGGGGGCAATATTCAGCTTATTGCTACGTGTGCTACTGGCGAGCATATAGAGATGCATCATGTTATAAATAACCTTGCCGAAATCTTAGTATCTCTGTACTTCTTCTTCTTCTTCTTGTGGATATTTCTCAACGTCGTCTCATCAGGAACTTAACGAGAAGCTTTCAGATTATACAGTCTTACCTATAGTATATGCTGTTACTTTACTTACATGCCAGAGGCAAAGAACCCGATCGTTGTTACAATGCATATCCATGAAAGAATACTTAGGGTGTCCATTCTTGATGTCTCTTTCGGCAGTTAAACCATATCTATTCGGTAACCTTCGATCCTCTGTATACAACGTATTAGAAAGTTTTGCCTAGTACCATATGTTACGCTAAAAGTAGCACCGGCGAAAAAGAAGTATATTGCACCTTGCCCAACAACGTGAATTTAGAGCACTGTTTTCAGAGTCAACAAAATACCCCTTGATCCCTGGATACTAATATTCCAAGTACATGATCTTGACGAGAATACACTGGGCCTTAGCAAACAGAGCAAAGTTCTCGCTTACTCCGAGAGTACCTCGCTCTACTTTGTTATAGTATAAGGCTATGACCTAGTACCATTTGAAATGACAAATAGAAATCGACAAAAAAAGTATTGCGCCTCGTCCAACAATGTGAATTTAGAGCACTGTTTTCAAAGTCACCAAAATACCCCCTTAATCTCTATATTAGGTACAGGTATGATGATGACAAGCCTACACTGTGCCTCAGGAAAAAGCGCTACGTTCACTCTAAAAAGTCAAATGTTAAATCTACATTTAAAAGGTTGGAGTGTTGACAACATTTTCAAAATGGTAAATGAACACCCCCCCCCCCTCAAATGGAGAGAAGAGATTGAAAGAGAGGGGTACAATATTATCTTTAGCTTATCTTGATTTATATGAAAATGAAATTGAAAAGGAATTTATAAAAATCTGATCACTATATCAGGATGGTGACAATGATGGCGATGATGGAGCGCCCAGGCAACATAATTATTACGTTTTGTGAGACCTCTGTTTTACGAATTGCGTCTTTTTTTCCTAAAAATATTTATTTACGAATTGAGTAGTTTTTTACTCTTTGCGTTAATAATTGTTAAGGTTTGCGTTTGTTCTTTTTACGAACCCCTCCCTCTTACGACACCTGCATGTGCCCCCTCAGTGTTTGGACCTACACGCTGTGCCATTGATTTTCAATGATATAATACAATTCATATCCGGCTATCAGTTACTATTTTTATGAAGCACTCGATTTCTAGCAGCTACTGGCCATACAAGAGTATTCGTGCATCAGATGCATTATGTATTGTAACGATACAATGAATCGAAAAACACATTACGTACCTCCTTTAATATGAAAACTTGACTCTTTGATCCCCGCTTGAATAATTATATCGAGTCAAAATAAAGTTCATAGTCCATGAATTCAGGTTTGCCGGGCAGTTCGGTATTATAGAGTGCTATAGCCAACGGATTGGAATTTTTATTATTCTGTGGTACGATGAGAGGTACTAGGACACTACAGAAAAAATGAAGATGGAAGGATTTAGTGACGACAGTAACATTATCGGAAACGTTACCGTGGTTATTGCGCATCTCTATATGTTTCCCTAGTAAAAGGTCTCGCGGTCATTTTACTAGAATTATTAGAAATTGATAGCTTGAATGCAATCATATCAGGTTTCTGTCTACGTTCCTTGTTAGTGAAGGAGGCGGGTTAGAGCATGGTTCGAGAGATCAGATGAGGTGAGGAGGAATCAAATCAAAATTATTTTCTTTTAATATCAATGAACAAAATAATACATCAAAATAATGAGTAATACAAAGAAAATTAGACCAAAGAAAGTTCATTGCATACAGTACGTTCAGTTGAGTATGTGCAATATACAGTGCGTATAAAAAGTACACACTAAAATATCTTCCAAAATCATAATTTCACAATATCCATGTATGATTTTTTCATATGATTATAATTATGTGAGGGTCTGTTCCATTGACACTATGAGTACTGCTTGATACTCACTTTCATCAATTTTAAGAATAAGGCATTTTTGCGCAAACCAATTTTTGCGAGTTTTACAAAAGTAGCCATTACTCACTCAAGCGTAAAATATTGTCAGTACGGTACTCTAGGTGTCATCCGATGGCACAGACCCTCACCCATGATAGTGTAAGAAAAAAATCATATCGATATTGTGAAGTTATAATTTTGGAGGATATTTTCTCAGTGTGCACTCTTTTTTGGATATGGCGCACTATAGTTTAACAAAGCGGACATCGATGAGAAAACGACTGGAAATGGGGATGTATACAACAAGAAGGTTTTCGTGGGGTCCGCTCGCTATTCATAAGGACCGATATTTATAGAAAACCGCTATTCATTTAACACACGTTATGAATAGCGGTCCTTATGAATAGCGAGGTACTTTGTCTATGGTTTGCTCGCTATTTAGAAGGAACGCTATTCATACAAAACCGCTATTCATTTAGTCACGCGTTATGGATAGCGGTCCTGATGAATAAGGGGTCCTTATGAATAGCGGTCCTTATTTCTAGCGAGATTACCCCGTTTTTGTTGAGGGAGAGATACAGAAGGGTAAGGATATAAAAGGGGAAATGAATTATAAAATCTTCATCGAAGTATGAGAGGGGCAAGGGAAAATATGGAATTGAGGAAGAAAAAAGTAATATGTTTCAAACATAATGCATTGGAAGGAAAGTGTTTCAGGATTCCTTCTCTCCTTTTAAATTTTTTTGACACACGATGGAGAGGTTCTTAAACATCTTATACTTTTATACCTAAAAATAAAATAACAGAAATGGAAAACGCGTTTCAAAAGGTTTTTCTGCTAGTGTGTAGTTCTCAAATAATATTCTTTAGATACATCCGGGAATTACGGAAGTAATAAAGCTATAATGCTTTTTAAAGTGGAAACTTTCTAAAATCACTTGTTTATGTATTAGATTGTGTAAGAAAAGCTTGTGTGCTCCCGGTTCATCAGAAAATTCGATTTAATAATTGCCTATTGATATTCTTAAACACTCCAATCTGCATCCGTATCCCAGGGCATACAATCCTAAAAGCAACGGAGTGGAGGCAAAGTCCCCTTTGAAAACCGGTTTCTCATTAAAAATAGATGATTTCTAGCTGCATTGATAATAATTTCTTGCTAATATATCCAATCATGGTTCAACTACTATTAGATCGGGGGTTTTTTTTACGTACATGTATTGACATTCGTTATTCATGAGTAGCCATCTAGTAATTATCGAATTTCCCCTTGAAATATATACAGCCATGGAAAAAATTATTAAACCAAGAATGGTTTACTGATAGTGTTATTTTTGTGGTAAAAAGGAAATAAAATATCATATCAAGGAATATGGAATTTGGTATTCATTTATTGATATACAAAGACAAATCATTTTTATAATTGTGTGCATATCATATATAGTACCATTATTACAGAAGCTTGGTCTAATAATTTTTCCAGGGCTGTACGTTAAAAAACATACTCTCCTCGAATTCGCGATATCATGGAAATGTGTTTCTTTAATGATCTCAATATTACATTCATTATACAGTATAATGACTGATAGTGCATATTTTATACATAATTATGCTGCCATATATTATATCATTATTTGCGAAAAAAGAGCTTATGACATCATCGGAAGTAATAGCTATAATGCTTTTTAAAGTGGAAACTTTCTAAAAATCACTCGTTTATCTATTAGATTTTGTAAGAAAAGCTTGTGTGCTCCCGGTTCATCAGAAAATTCGATTTAATAATTGCCTATTGATATTCTTAAACACTCCAATCTGAACAAAAGCCATTAACATAATGAGGACTTTTCGCTGAAAAATCCGCATCGCAGGGCATACAAGCCTAAAAGCAACGGAGTGGAGGCAATGTCCCCTTTGAAAACCGGTTTCTCATTAAAAATACATGATTTCTAGCTGCATTGATAATAATTTCTTGCTAATATATCATGGTTCAACTACTATAGTAGATCAGTTTTTTATACATACATGTATTGACATTCGTTATTCATGAGTAGCCATCTAGTAATTATCGAATTTCCCCTTAAAATATATACAGCCGTGGAAAAAATTATTAAACCAAGAATGGTTTACTGATAGTATTATTTTTGTGGTAAAAAGGAAATAAAATATCATATCAAGGTATAATTGCTGGAATTTGGTATTCATTCATTGATATACAAAGACAAATCATTTTTATAATTTTGTATGCATATCATAGTACCATTATTACAGAAGATTGGATTAATAACTTTTTCCAGGGCTGTACGTTAAAAAAAATACTCTCCTCGAATTCGCGATATCATAGAAAATGTGTTTCTTTAATGATTTTGGGGTAATGCTCGGCATCCATGCTAAAACTCTTGCAAAAATACTGCGAAATAAGGTACGGGCGGATGCCACGTGCATTTTCGCCTAAAAATGCCATTTTGGGCTCAAAATTTGAAAGTTGAAATCACGATTTTTAATTTTTTAATATGTAAAACCTGATAAAGACTTTTCAAGTGCTATCAGATTTATTTTGAGTTTGACGTTATAAGTCCGATTAATATAAGATTGAAAGTTGGATATTACACACTCATGTATGGCGTCATGACACATAAAACTGTGATTTACTCAAAATAATAGGTTGTGAAAACTACCAATATTTCAAAGTTTTTTACCCAACGTAAATTTGTCCATTTAAAAGCATTTTCTTGATTAAACATCATGTATATTGTCATGTCACACACAGTAAAGAAATTATGCGATAAGGTGATAGATAACTCAGTTTATGTTATCCCAAATGGAATGATGTATTTTTACTGGATGCGCATTTTGCATGAAAAACACTATTTGAATGTACGGGCAATTCCATCGTAACGGAATTACAAATTAGAGATTTTTTGCTCACACTTTTGGGGTTTGTGCACTAATTTTGTACTTTGGTCCCCTTCCTACCAATTAATAATCTGCAGATGTACTCATTCTTTCACCTGAACTATTTCATACCCAAATTTTTTTCACTTAAATTAATTAGATTCTGGTATATATACCATGGTAACGGAATTACCAGAAAATGGTGCACAAATCTCTCATTTCCATTCAATATCCTTAATTTGAAATGTACAAGCCATTTATTCCAGATTCATGTTTGAGTCAGCCAACTGTTTATTCAACTTAATTGTGATAGGAATAGATTGAAAAATAACATGACAGATGTGTAGCATTTGCTCTTTTTCTGAGATAAGTCATCGGTAACGGAATTACATCTTTGAAATTTGCGAAGAAAACTAAAGGTTCATCAATCTCCTGTAAACTCTAATGTTGATAAATTTTTATACGCAGTCTCAAGTGAAAAAAAAATGATTTTAAAATAAGTACCATAAAGCCATTATGAAAAGGTATCTGTGAATGCACTGGAAATGGTTAAGATTACAAAGTTATAGTTGAGGTAAGCAGCAACTGCTTGGTATATTTGTGTTTAATTCCATATTACAAGTTGGCATAATAGATATGGTAACAGAATTACGTCATATTCAATATCAACACTAACTCAATCATTTTCATTGTCTATTCTTCCCGTATAATTATTTATGAAGGTTTTCCTCTACCAATTAAAATCCTTAAAAAGATAGACTTGCAGCACCAGATCTCTCTAAACCATCAAAAGGAGAAAATTACTTTAAAATGTACTGTAAAGGATTGACATGCAAAAGCAAAACAGCAAACAGGTGTGATTGAGTGAAAGTATGGGAAATTGCATTTTATATCTTACATGTATGTGAAAATCACATGGAAAACATATTTATCTGTAAAGCTAAAGCCAGCATTTGTTTTAATGTTTATTCTAAATATATTAATGAATGCCAGAATATAAATAAAAGAAAAATCACAAGAGTTTGCAATTTTTTGACAGGAACTCTAATGACAGAAAGATCAGTAAATGAATGGTAGGTAAATATTCACACCGATATATACCAAGACCCCCCCCCCAAAAAAAAACAAACAAACAAACAAACAAACAAACAACAACAACAACAAACAAACAAACAAACAACAACAACAACCAACAACCAACAAACATAATAAATTCATAATAAATTGGGCTCTTTTTCATAAAATCGATGTTGTCTAAAACTGAAAATTCCTCCTTTCTATAACATATGCTAAGTGATGTAAACATACACATTTATCATTCATACTGGATTGTTTGCGTCTTTTTTTTGCCATCAATGACACTTCAGAGCTACTTCACATATGCGATATATGCATAAAACACATATTCCAACTTCTCAATCACATTTTAACCTTTTTTTGCATGATGGTAATTCCGTTACCACAAAGCCAATCAGAAAAAGATATTCAAATATGTGTTATCGGAACTTTAAGGTACAAGTTGAAATCAGAGAATTTTCAGTTTCCCCAAAAAATATTCACTCTTAAAGCTAGGAGGAAAACTCTCCCCCATTTATGGTCACGGAATTACAACCATACTGTAGTAGATTTTAAACATGCTTCCTGAAAATAGTGGTTTGATATAGGCCTATGTATCATACCTTGGAACACAAGTTGCGTATACACATACGCGATTATAATGAAAGTTAATGCATGAGACACAAATTGAACAATGTATTTATTTCATCATAATCATTACATTGCCCAAAATATATTATTAGTTATGTTTATACGTAGTACATAGCATCGATGCTATGTATAAGTCTCGAAACTATTTCCAGTACGTTCAGACAGGCCATGATCGACTTGCTTCTATCACTCCACTCGTGACTATTCATCGCTCACTCGCTGCCAAAACAGTAATTACTGGGCCACACACGGTGCTCCCGAGTATAATTGGTATTGAAGTTTGTGCACAGGGGTCATATCATGCGAAGTTGCAAGTGAAGATAGCAGCGAGTGAAGCAGCGATTGCGCTCACATTACAACGCGGTGGGTGGTCTACCGCAAAGCATCGATGCTTTGTCGCTGGATCCTGAGATATACTCCTGCCAAACTCGCTGCCAGAATAGTTTCGAAACCTAGCTCCAACTCGCTTCTATCTCGTGACTATCTGCGTTCAGACAGCGTTTGGTCTTAAAACTATCTGGTCATCACCAAAATAGTCTCGAAACCTAGATAGCATCGATGCTATCGCTCTACGTGTGAACGTACCGCAGGGGCGTATCCAGGGGGGGCGCAACAGGCGCGCCCCCCCCCCTATTGGCCGTCGTTAAAAAAAAACTAGCAAAAACAAAAAAATCCTCATACCAATTGAAAATGTTGTTCATTAAATAGGCTTCAAAATTGGTCACATATAGCACTATTTTGCATCTCAGCCCTTCTGTGAACAAATCGAGCATACGATCTTTAACACTGGGAGTAATATGCCGAAAGATTTGTTTACAAATTTAAAAAATTCCTCCCCAGTCAAGCTTCTTCGTTTACTAACCATTGTCTACGGCGGACCGTTTGAATATTAATGAGTCAGAAAGAAGAGGATCTTGGGTATTTGATTCTAGTTCGTCGTGACTTGGCCGTGAACCAGAATAGCCTGGTGGTTAAGTCGCTGCCCGGCAAGCAGTAGATGACAGGTTCGAATCCCGCTGGTTCCAATTTTTTCTGACTTGTGTTTTTCATTACAGATCGAGCATACGATCTTTAACACTGGGAGTAATATGCCGAAAGATTTGTTTACAAATTAAAAAAATTCCTCCCCAGTCAAGCTTCTTCGTTTACCATCATAATATAGTTCAATTTAACTTGGTTTTCGTAGATATGAGGGCTTGAATATGGGTTTCCTTTTTATTGACTCGCACTGTATATCAATTAAACATTCCAGTCCTCTTTCATTTTATCCTTCTTTTTTTTTCAGCCAACATTTTTAATTCCATATGTATCCCGTCTCTGCCACATCTGCCCACCTCTTTCTACCGGTCTAGTTCTATCCCCTTCAAACTTTTCTTTGTCTCTTTCTCCCCCTTCTCCCCATCTATCCCTACTTCTCAAGGCCGTACGCAGAATTTTTTTCCTGGGGGGGGGGGGGGGGCAAGATGATCGCTTTCAATATTGGATCATTTAAAAGTCTAAAACCCGATTTAAAAAAAGCATGATTTTGAAATTTCTTTTCCTGGGGGGGGGGGGGGGGCAAGATGATCGCTTTCAATATTGGATCATTTAAAAGTCTAAAACCCGATTTAAAAAAAGCATGATTTTGAAATTTCTGGGGGGCAACTGCCCCCCCCCCCCCCCGCTGCGTACGGCCTTGCTCCTTCTCTCGCACTCCCTATCTTTCCTCTCCTCTTTCCATCCCCTCTCTCTTTCCCTCCCTCTCCCTCTCTCTATCCTTCCTCTCTCTCCCTCCCTCTCTCTCTGCTCCTTCTCCACTCTATCCTTGATCTCTCAACTCTCTAGCTCTATCCCCTTCCAACTCCTCTTTCTCTCTTTCTCCCCCTCTTCCCAGCTATCCCTCCTTCCCTCACACTCCCGATCTTTACCCTTCTCTTTCCATCCCCTCCCTCTCTCCCTCTATCCTTGCTCTCTCCACTCTCTAGCTCTCTCCCCTTCCAACTCCTCTCTCTTTCTCCCCCTCTCCCCATCTATCCATCCTTCCCTCAATCCCTCACACTCCCGATCTTTCCTCTCCTCTTTCCATCCCCTCTCTATCCTTCTCCCTCCCTCTCTCCTCCTTCTCCCTCTATCCTTGCTCTCTCCCCTCTCTAGCTCTATCCCTTCCAAATCCTCTCTTTCTCCCCAACTATCTCTCCCTCCCTTAATCCCTCACACTCCCCATATTTCCCTTCCTCTCTCCCCATCCCTCCTTTCCTCTCTCTCTCTCTCTCTCTCTCTCTCTCTCCCTCCCTCCCTCCCTCATCTTCCCTGTACCCCCTCTCCTTACCCCTTCGAACAGAAGGATCCTTTTTGGGAAGATAAAATGAAACTGCAAGGTCCTTATGAAAAATTAAAACAATCGCTCCAGATATTCAGGTATTGAGGGATATTGTCATTTAATATGTTACAGGACATTGACATCGCATACTCCACAAATGGCAAAAGAAATAAAGAAAAAGAAAGGAAAATACTGCTGAAAATTATAACTGTTCTCCATGGATGATTTATACAATTCTGAGAAGAGAACTTTACATGATTCTTACTGCCAGCTACAAAATGCATGATGCCTGTACATATTACAAATGGCCTACACGTATACACATTTTTTTTCTACAACAAAAATTCCAGTACAATGCAAAATATTTGAGACAATATATAACACATCGAAGACTTCCTTATATACAGATAAAATAATCGGCTCACTTTAAGATGTATACAGTAAATTGTCATTGACCGGACACCAGAATGATAAGAACTCCACCAATTCTGGGTTTTCCATTTTCTTCCATATATTCACGTCTTTCCTAGTTTGTCATCGTAAGCTTACATTTTCTATTCGGCATCACCAATAACCATCAGTAATTAATGTATTCTGTTTCATGAAATTGAGAAGATAAAACCTTGCAGTGCTTCAACACCAGTGTTTTGTATTTGTGTCTTGTTGTCCCTGGTCAAATATCATGACAATTTGTTACATTCATTTTGGGCCTGTGTTGGAACCGAGACTACGACATCAGAAAACTTGGTTATGGGACCGGTGTACATGAAATAATCACAATTCAACATTATCTATAACTATTAGTTCTCCAAACATATCCATGCCCCATAGGGGGCTTTCAAGTTAACTTGTGACATAATTTTGACAAAATCATCATAAACTGAAAGGAGTATTGCTCTATAAATATGAATTTCTAAAAATATATTGTAATTTGGTTTAGGAAAGGGTTCTCAGCAAAGCTATATAGTGGCATAGACCAGTTATGAAAATTGCGATTTAACTTTCTCTGCACTCATTATACAATATCAATCTCTTAATACTTGCCAATGGACATCATATTTTCAACGTGCTGATTATGTTTCATTTTGGTATTGATCATATTGTCTGTTTGGAGCCAGAAGGACATTAACTCTGTGTTAAAACATACGAGTTAACCCCTTCTGGCTCTCAACACACGATATTGTCTGTTTGGAACCAGAAGGACATTAACTCTGTGTTAAAGTAATGTATACAAATTAATGGCTTTCTGACTCTCTACATACGATATATCCTAGTCAGAGCAGATGGAGATTCCACTTGGGTTCCTTTATTTTTATTAAATTAAGATTGTTTCAACTCAATTTCTGGCAAAAATATTGTCCAAGAAAATGGTACCCTGTTTTTCACTAATTCAAAGTTTCCTAGAAAAATGAAAGTGTTATTTTTGCTGTTTTCCTAACAAAAAAAAAATTACTTGAAGGTGCACTAAAGAGAACCATTATACCCCAACGAATAGCACACAGAAATATTGAAATTAAATCAATGCCATGTACAGAAGAAAATGAAATCAAACTTCCTAATATACATGTACTTACTTTGACACACTTGAAATAATAGTTTAATGTTTACATCAAAATGATTATGAGAATGTCGAATAGAAAGTTCAAATTGATTGCTTAAAGTGTTGTCACATAATTCAGGTGTAATGAACAAGTTGAAAGGTCAATGGCATACTTTAAAAAAGTGGCAATCTACCACAAGGATTCAACACAATTTCTAAATAAAAGCAGGTTAGCATACATAATTTTATATAAATGGAAGCCTTATTATCAATTAGCATTGGTTTCTTCTAATTCTGCTACATGTTGATGTATCATATAACAATATCACCATGGATTTTTGGTTAAAGCATTTAATTAAAGTTGCCTATATATCAAATAAACAAGGCCAATGACACTGTATTTCTTATTGGTGAGCGGTCAATCATAATAATACAAAAAACAATACTTTCTTGTAGCAATCCTTCCCACGTCTTGAAATGCAACATAAGCAAAATTTACTGAACTGCTTTTGGAAGAATATCATCCTCATTCAAATTTCACAGAACATCTTAATACAGGCGCACAGAGATAATCTGCACATAATAATTTCAATATCAACAGACGTCATGGATAAGATTGCACATGATAAATCAATTGTACTCTATTCTTTTATCTATTCATGAGACTGATTCAATAATATCTATCACTGTATACCAGCTACGGGCAAGAGGGATTCTAAAGTTTTTCCTTGTTTGGAATTCCCTTTAAAACAGGAGATTCTGATTCCATGAGCAAGATCGTCCGTTGAAAAGCAGAAGGGGGCTAACTCTATGCAAGTACGTAAGTATGTATTTGAGTACATTAGTTAATGCTATTCTCCCTCACAGCAGACAATATCATTAGAAGAAAGTAAGAATGTTGAATGTTGAAATCTGAAGGGCTCTTCCTATTTTCTCATTTCATATAGAAAATATCAAACACTCAGCATATCAAGCAATTTGTTTTCTACTTTGCATTTTTTGTTCTTCACCATTTTATTTGCAAATGACTTTAAGTTTCTTGCACAATCTCCACTGGAGTTTGAAAGAGTTACCTGTTGTAATTCAATACATTGAGTACTGGCCAAAGTGGAATATGGGCTGTTTGAGGGTCAAAAGGATGTTAGACCATATTTAACAGTCTCCCAAGTCTCACCACACTACACAACGCCATTATTTTGAAATGACAGTTTCAACAGGTACATGATGTATTTCGGGAGAGAGGAAGGTCTTCTTATCAATCAATGCTGAGTTTTATAATATCATGAATGAATTCTTCCTAAATCAAATGAATTCATCATTCAAACAAATGTATTCGGGGTGAAATTTTGTCGGCAACCCCCAAAACCTTCACATATTCGTCATGCCTTCTTCAATTCTACTCTGATGTAGTACAAGCAAGTACAAGATCAATTCTGCTATACATACTTGATCTCCTTGCTTCACATGCGCAATACGCATTCTACACTGGAAAAGTCCTACATGTATATATGATCACACAAGTTCATTGTTAAAGTTGCATCTTTAGTACACTAGTATACGAGCTACGCAGTCACTTTCTCAAATAGCTAGGCATTTCTTTCTTAGAAAAAATCAAACAAACATAGATACAAACTACCCAATATACAGACAAGAGTATTCCTGAAAGTGAGCGACAATAACGGTTTGAAACATACAAAAATTTGAAATATTTACACCATTGTTTTACATTGCACTGAGAGATATCAACACGTCATTTACAAAGTACCAATTATAAACCCTTGACAATAGCTCACGCTCCATGTCATTAGTTATGTATATTACAAAAACATTGTCAAAATATATCATGTCGATCATGTGGCTTGCATGACAGCTAATTAATAGATGAAATCATTTAATAACTTTAACTCAGAACAGTACGAATATCCTCTAAAAACTCAATGCATCAGTTCAATGTGATCGTCAATAAATTCTTTGAAATCGTGACACTGCTTAATAGTTCTATATTGTAGTTCAACAGATCCTTTGTTGTTCATCATCATAATTCAGAGTAAAAACTGGCATCTCCCTCTCTCTCTCTCTCATCACATGTTTGATAAAGTATAAACAGAGGTACATTGCACGTGTTCATGTAAACCTCCTTAATCATACAATTTTTTGTTTCCATCATACATATAGTTTGGTGACTGACTGTACCTTTAAATTAAATTCAATATCATAGATTGTATTGTCAATTCGCTTCTAATTCAAGCTGTAAAAAGTTTCCTAAAAATCTTGCAATCCACTTGCGACATTCATGGACACATGTAGAATTTGACTGCAACTGAATTGCCTGTAAATCTGGCACCTTATCCACAGGGCACGAAGTTTTCAGTAAAACATCAACTTGACTTGGATTCGCTGGCAGTGATGGTTTTTATATAGATTAGATACAGTCAAGATCATCAATTTATGATCAACAGCATTACAGTAATAAGATTCTTGTACGAGCCCGTCACAAATGATGTACGGTAGTAATACAACTAACCGACAAGTTTCACGCCATACACCTTGTCATCCAGCAACAATCCTTGAGGAATACCGCCGCATATCCTCAGAACTGCTCTCATATCTGGTTCAAGACAATTTCGATGACGGGGAATCCCCCTGCGTTCCACGCATGGTATTTAAAAGCCCAACTGATCAAGGCATCATTATAAAATGATATGGGAGCCAGGAATTCAACAATGGCCTGATACAAGTATTCATGACAATGACCTGGGGGGCGTTTCATCAAGTGTCTTATCGGTGATTTTTACCGACTAATTTGCTCTCAGCCAATCAGATGCAAGGATTTCAGTAGCTTATAACAGTTGTTGGTAAAAATCACTGACAAAACACTTGATGAAATGCTCCCCAGGATATCAGTCGGTGTAGAGTGAGTATGTGACTAGGGTCCTACAGGGGAGCGTTTCATCAAGCGTTTTGTCAGTGATTTTTTACCGACAACTGTTATAAGCTACTGAAATCCTTGCATCTGATTGGCTGAGAGCAAATCAGTGAAGACCTCACAAAAGCTATCCATTCACTTGAATGTACTCATCTTAAAATATCCACAAATGTATCCAGCACAAAACAATCAAAGCAAAACTACCTTATATGTGCAGCATATCCTTTTTCTATTTTTAAAAAAAGAATTTGAAGTATTCATATTACATTTGATTCTATAATTCATCATTCATCGAAGTAAGAACAAGATTTCAAGTTATGACCAAGCATAAATTGTCAAATTTTTCATATTTTTTTCATGTCAGATCATAGAAACAAAGAATTATGACATCAAAATTTACCCTTGAAAGTTTATTTATAACCGTTTTTTATATCTAATTGTACAGAAGGGGTTAAACTACTGTATGCAATTCTTTAGAATGGGGAGTCCTAGCTAATGTGAACAGAACATGTAATATTTTTTCCAAACCCGTCATCGAACCTTTTCTTAACATATGCAGTGGAAAAAGATGACCAATTCTTGAAATAATCAGAATTAATTTCCTTTGCATCAGATTTCATATTCCATCTCGTTGTCTGTGATCAGTCGACTTCATGTGGATGCCAAGACGGTTCTCCTCTCCCACGAAAGCATGTAAAGCGATGACCCATTCTGTTCTCTATAAACTGAGATCGCCGAAGACAGTGCGACACATCTGGACAGCTCTGGGTGGAGGCCGATCGTTCTTCTGCATCTGTTCTTTTTGGTCCTCCCTCAGCTTGGAGTATGCTACTCGATACTGCTGGTCAAAGGCATCTGAAATTAGAATAGGAAATAGCAAGAATTTTAGATTTAAGTACTACTGGGAGAATTCATCTAAAATGCAGAGCATTTGCTCTTGGTTTTATTCCATCCAAGACATACATGCACATGTAGAGTGAGGGTTGGAATTTGATTTTAGGCCAGGTTTGAAGGATGAGTGTTAAGGTTGGGGTGAGGTTAGGGTGAGGGGGTAGGGTGAGGGGGTAGGGTGAGGGGGTAGGGTGAGGGGGTAGGGTGAGGGGGTAGGGTGAGGGGGTAGGGTGAGGGGTAGGGTGAGGGGTAGGGTGAGGTTAGGGTGAGGGGTAGGGTGAGGGGTAGGGTGAGGGGTAGGGTGAGGGGTAGGGTGAGGGGTAGGGTGAGGGGTAGGGTGAGGGGTAGGGTGAGGGGTAGGGTGAGGGATACATGTAGGTATAGTCTTTGGTCCAGAATCAAAATTTGGAATATGATTAGTGTTGGAAGGGTTTGAAGGCCTACTTATATTTGGTCGACAACATGGATTGTGATATGTTTGTATTGGCTCAACTGGTCTCTTCTGAAGATTTTTAAAATCGTTTTTCAAGTGGCAATTTTACAGCTTTGTGGAGCAAATTGTAAAGCACTTTCTAACTGCAAGGAAAAGGCACTATACCAAATACTTTATGGCTTGGATTAGATTGAAGCAAATTGCAACAAGAGCATGTCATAGGATGCCTAAATACATAATACAGATTCCTTGGTGTTTTTTAATCTATATTTATACAGGACAACAATAACAGTTATGGTACTGCCAAAAAAAAAAGTTCTCATCTCACCATGATCAACATTATCTCTGCCCAGGGCCAGGAAGGAGAGGAAGAGGAGTTCCCTGTAGATGCTACGATGCTCTCCTATGGGAATGCCTTGTCTCTTGAACTCATCCAGGAGCATGGTGATGGGTAGGAACACGTTGTTGAAGCGGATGCACTTCACGATCTGAAGCATGAACCTGCACATAAAGACATCAAAATACTCAGATAATAAGCCAATGATCATCAACTACAAGGGAGGGGGAACATACTATCCTTGCCGAAGTGATCTCATCGCTACTGTCTTCACTAGCCATCATCATTGATTGCGTGCCGACAAGCTTCCCAGGAGGCACCAAGGAACTCCGTCTAGTAACAGACCTTGTGACGGAGAGCCCTTGTGAGGCTTTCCAATGTGGATCTGTCACTTTATAGCTGCAACCGTTATACAAAAGAAGAAGAAGACTAACCTCTTGCGGCAACGGAAGATAGTATATCCCCAGAAATGACAGAGGCAAGAATAGTTTGTCCCACCACTCGAGTACAGGAGGTAATTAGTTGCTTTGTACCCCTCATCAACAATACTTATCTAATGAATTGAATAGAATCTACTTAATTTTTGGTATCATGGTCTTGGTCTGGACCTGAGACCTAATATGAAATGAAAATAAAATAGTTTTCCTCCTATTCTTGGTCTCAGGACCCCTGGTCTCGACTAAAACACTGCTATTTACACCCACATGTTTTTCTAAATACTGTGTGGCTATCACATACATGCCCTTTACGATTATTTAGGTTAATGCAATATGCATCAAGGATGACTTACGAGCTTGAGAAGTCGGCTTTGTCCGGTGCGTTGATAGCATTCTTGATGGCTTGAGCATTGGGCGTCCAATGAAGATACATTGGGATCCCATCCTCCTTGTACAGACTCAGGTTGTCCCACAGGATCGTCACCTTCACATACCTGGAGTCGGTTGCCAGGTAACGGCCACCATCCTGTCAAAAAGAGAATGAGCAGAACATATAGGTTTAGGTTAAAAAGTGATGTCACTAATTAAGAAATTGTGTGTGTGTGTGTGTGTAATTGGGTTTTTACAGACGTGTATCAATCAGATATGATTATTTACGTCTGGGGACCGACCTTTAACGTCACCGTCCGAAAGACGTGACTCAGTCTCGAACCTGGGTCCGCTGAATCAGTTTATAACCTCCACTGTTAGCTGGATTACATGCGCACGCCACAACGCCCAGTCAAAGGATTGACATTGAATAGCTTTGAATCTTTAAATTAGCTTCAATAAGAGTACTTAATGCACCATAACTAGATGCCTATGGCTGACATCAGGTGGCAACAGGAATGGTGCATAAATGTTAACTTTACAAATATCACTGAAATATTTGTCACCTGCTTTTTAATATAAACACCTTAATTGTAGTATGCAATTATCATGAAAGCAGACAGTATACATCTGCATTCCTCAGCAACAAGTTACAGAATATTGAAAAACTGGAAAGGCGAAGATTCACTTACGTTCGGGTCCCTGTTTTCACTGTATGCAGCTAGAAGGGCCCCCTCTAAATAGTTGGGCAAGTCAAGACGTTTAAAATACCAGATCTGAAAGAGAAAGGTAATTATTAAATTAAAGCTTAAAAATCTTTAAACATAAGTTCTCTGCATGATATAGCATGCCTCATAGCCACAAGGTCATAATAATGTTACCCACAACATAAGCTCAAGGAATTCGGTATTTAGTGCTAAATTTGGGGAAAATAATACTGCCTTAAAATTTACTAAATAAATTTCCCCACAAGATGTGACAAGGAAAAACAAGGGAAATCCATCATTCCATGCTCTTGTCAATACTGAGGAAAACTAACCATTTCAGATGTAATCATATTCTTTAAGCAATTTAAAACATGCAAAGAAGCACCTTTGGTTACATTGGATATAAATAAATAAAGAATCAATGCTGCCATCGATTTCTACATTCTAAATTTCAAAGATAAACCGTGTTACATGTACTCACAAGATTCCAGAATATAATGGGGTGCTGCGACACGAAGGCAGGTTGCCTCAGACACTCCTCTCCCTCATTGTCGATCACATTCTCAATCTCCTTCCGCAGTACCAGTGGGCTGAGATACGGGACGTTGACAGGGTCAGGATCCGCATCCCTACGGGGTGGCGGGGCCAGGTACTCCCTGGATCCGCGCATGCTGGAGGGGAGGCTTGAGGTGGAGAAGGTGGAGAAGTCTGCCAGGAGGCTGGCATTGGCCGTCTCCTGGATGGTCTTGCAGCGTGGCAGGCTGTAGGACGTGCCTGGACGCATGTTGGCAGGGTACCTACAGAATATTCACAGTGGAACATAGTGCATTCAGTCATTGCTTGATCAAGGTCTGTCTTGGGACAAAGTTTGAATCATGTACACAAAATTTAAAAAGGTACCGGTATCTGAATGGAAGTTGTCAGGGTACCTAGACGATTTCCCAAATAGAAAATCACATAAACTGCACCTGTATATACACTCAACCAAAAAAGTAAGTTCCCCCCTAGCATTTTTGGATATATCTCAAAAGGTATTTTACCGATTTTCATAATTCAAACGGGAATGGACAGGAAATTTTATTACTCATAACATGAATGGCATATTATTGCCACCAGATATCATTATTGGTGTGAAAAAATGCATTTTATGTCAAAATGCATGGGGAAAAAAGTTGCACTTAAGGTTATATGAAGCATATTGTGTACATTTCCTATGCAAGTTTTTAAATTGTTATGTAATTCTCAGGAATTTCTTCAGGTACAATATGCTTCCCTATTAAACTGTATGCCCATGAAAAGAAAGAGATAGAGAAATATGCAATAAACCATGCTTAAAAGTTCAGAATCAGGAGTGATTGTTTGATTATTTGTGTAAAAGTCAATGCAAATCACTAAAGTGCAACTTTTTTTTCCATGCATTTTGACATAAAATTCATTTTTGTTCACACCAATAATGAGTGTAATTTCTTGTCTCATTTGCTCCTTACTTATTTCACTCTTTCAATTAATTCTTTTAACAAATCATGCATCTTTAAAGCATTAAGACCAAGTTTTGATGAATTTTATGAGAACTGTATTTTTCATCAATTTCAAGAATGCCATAACTCAAAATCATCTTTTCCCCACAGATGACATGAGGTTTTCATATGATAAATTCCGTCAAACAATTTTTATGCCTCCGCCCACCGAAGGTGGGTGCCGGAGGCATTATGTTTTCGGGTTGTCCGTCCGTGTGTCCGTCCGGCTGCCCGCCCGTCCGTCCGTCCCACTTCTCGTTACCGCGATATCTGAAGAATCATTTGAGGTACTGTAGGAACCTCAAACTTGGTACTAGTATGTATCCCCATACGAAGATGAACTGATTAGATTTTGGGGTAAGTAGGTCAAAGGTCAGAGGTCACAGAGGTCAATTTACATGAAATTTAATATGAAATTACTGGTTTTTAGCACCGTTACCTTGATATCTCAAGAACTATCTGAGGTGAGAACTTCAAACTTGGTACCAGTATGTATCCCCATAGAAAGATGAACTGATTAGATTTTGGGGTAAGTAGGTCTAAGGTCAGAGGTCACAGAGGTCAATTTACATGAAATTACATGAAATTCTTGTTTTTTAGCACCGTTACCGCGATTTTTTAAGAACTGTTTGAGGTAAGAACTTCAAACTTGGTACTAGTATGTATCTCCATACGAAGATGAACTGATTAGATTTTGGGGTAAGTAGGTCAAAGGTCACAGGTTGCAGGTCTCAGCGGCCAATTTACATGATATTAATACAGTTTTTGGCTACATTTCCACGATATCTCAAGAACAACTGATTATATTGCTTTATAGTCAGAGGTCAATTAGTAATATAGGATTTCAGTGTTTTAAATCACAATTTCGCAATAACCATTTGATGAATGCGCATCAACTATATTCTACTTGTAGGTGATCAGGAATTATCTGAATACAAGCGGAGGCATATTGAAGACGCAGTCGTATCTTTTGCTTGTTTACATTATGTTGCCTTTTGTGAATACAAAGATACTTTAGTGATGTATGACTTCACAAATCATGAGCCCATTTTGAATTTCAACTTCTTTCTCCAAACAATCAATCACTTAAGGCACCAAAACGGTTATATACTGGCTTGAGAAGGAGGAATCACAACACTTACCCATTCCCTGGCCTTTCAGAGGACTCTACCTCCTTCAGCAAGTCAACACTGCGGCACTCACTAACGGTCCTCCTCCTGGCTGCTGAGGGTGAGTTCTCTACCCCTCCACCTGTCCTCTTCAGCTGTTCCCTTATTACTGTTTCCCCTGCGGAGTGATGCAGTCCTGGTTCTCTTCTGGCAGGCATGGTCCGCCCTGTCAGGGCTGGTTTGGGGTCGCCCTCCCCTTCGCTACCAAGCGATAGGTTGTCCACGCTGGGGTTGGACTGGTAGGCGTTGTTGGACTCGTCCGCTTTACCTGGGAGGTTCTCACCTTGCTTGAGGAATGGGGCTGACTGGATACTCTGCATGCTCTCTGCAGAAGGGCTGGGCGTTAGGGTGCACTGTCCTCCAGGTTCTCGAAGGTCCTTGATGGTCACAGTCAGGAATGGTACACGAGGTGATCCACAGAATGCACAACTGCGAAGTAAAGGAAAACAGAATAACATCACTTTTAATACGAGTACATGTAATAATAATGATAATGATAATAATGATAATGATAATGATAATAATGATAATAATAATGATAATAATGATAATAATAATGATAATAATGATAATAATAATGATAATAATGATGATGATGATGATGATGATGATGATGATGATGATGATGATGATGATGATGATGATGATGATGATGATGATGATGATGATGATGATGATGATGATGATAATAATAATAATAATAATAATAATAATACAAAGAAACCCCACTCTTTGTAGGCATTTGGTCTTTCTGTAAAGGTTTTGTTTAATAAACACTTCAAAGGGTAACACTGTTCAAGGGAAACCAACACTGTAGTCTTTATATAAAGGTGTTTACAAACGGTGATTGATTGCTACAATGGCAAACCTTGTATTGAGGTTGGAATCGTCAGCAGCCCATCCAGCCATGATATGTTCATCATAGAGGGCCGATCGGCAAGCGCCGCATCGGAAGCAGCTGGTCATGAAGACATGCATGGCATACTGCCGCCGAGGATTGTAACAATCTTCTTGATCTGAAGCCATCGGGTTATTTAGAGACTGTGTACTACCTGTGGTATGGAAAACATTGGTTATCATCAATATATGGGACATAACTTGATCATAAAAAGCAAAGCGTATTCTGAAGGTTGAGTTATAAATTCAACCACAAAAAAACTCAGTATCTTGCAGCACATCCCCACTTCCCCTTAAGCCTCAGATCTTACCAACCCTTCCAACAACAAAATTATGAAATGTGGCAGATATATGTACACAGGTATTTCATAATAGGCCCATACAATTTCATACATTCAATAAATGGCAATCCAACCTTGGTAAAAAGATGATTTGTGTGAAAGGAGAAAAATAAGAAAAACAAGATGGTGAAAGTTTGAAATAAATCGGACAAGGAATAAGAAAGTTATGGATATTTGAAAAATCACTACATCTACATCATGCGAATCTCAAAAATTGGTAATTTGGTGAGTCGACTGGGACATACTTGTGGACAACTCTCCCGTTTATCGTGCACAAAAATATCATTAATTTGCACTTTTTTTCCGAAGCACCTTAACCCTCGGGGCAGTACTCAAATTATATTGGAGATAGAATTTTGTTACAGGTCCTCATGAAAGAAAAAAATCCTACTTAAGATTTTAGTTTTTTTTGTGTTGGAGCAAATGGGAGAATTGTCCAATTTAGTTCCAGCTAGCTTTCACCATTCTATTTCTCTGATTTTTCCCCTTTCTTTCAGAACAACCTGCCATTAAGGTTGGATTTCCCTTTAAACCACAAAAGTAGTTTTTTTTTAACCCAAACACAAAACAAATGTGTCATTTCCCTTCACACTGGAGCTGATTGAAAACATAACCCTGTAACTATATTTCAACTGCCAAAAGAAAAACTAAATAAAAAAGACAGATACAGCTGTATCATGGATGTAAGTGTTATCATTTCAATTGTTCAATCACTGCCATTAAAGGGTATTAATTATCTATGGTCTAGTGGTCCACCTGCAAATCCCAATCAGTTATACTGTGAGGAGAGACCCGGGGCTATTGTGATTATGATAGCTCTTCCTCTCCGAAACACAGTAGGGACTGAATATAAATTAGTAATAGTACTGTACCTGCAAATTGTGAGCCGGGCATGTGTATTCCCATTTCCTCTGGATTCAGGCTATCCATTTTGCTATCACCCCATGATCCGGCAATATCTCTGGGTTCAGTCTTGCCACCATACTCTCCTGCATACATTTCATCAATGTCTATAAGGTTTGGATTACTCTGACTGTCCTTGATGACAGGAGAGGAGAGTTGCCTGGTGTACTCCCCAAATTTAGAGGCAAGGTCTGTGGCGCGGGTCCTCAAGGTCTCCATCTGAGAGGAAGCCGACTGGAAGGTACGACTGATTGACTGCTTGGACATGCGGGGCGTAAACGGCGATGTCAGCAGGCTGGATAGGAAGCTTGGCGTCCGCTTGGGTGTCTTTCGCGGCTTTGACGACAGGTTCTCCTTGGAGTCTTTGGAGTCATTCGATGACGAGTTGCTAGGTAATGATTCCATACTTTCCAGTTTGTACAGGTCCGATTTACCCATGCCATTCTCCAGCGGTTTTTCACTGCCGTCAGAAGCATCAATGTCAGTACTGACTTTGTCTGTAGTGTGTTTGGGACTTACATGTATGTCATGCACACCGTTAGGGATACTGGAAGCTTTCAGTTTACTCTCTTCATCAACTAGTTCTATCAAATCACTACTCCCTCCATCTCTCGTATCTTGTGAGTTCTTCTCATTGATCGATACTAAGAGATCATCACCCGAGTCTGTCATCCCTTCTGAGCTCCCCCTGTCCTCGCTGGCATTCAAAGTTTCAATCTGATGGCAAACATCTAATAACTCTTCCTTTCCAACTGCATCCAAAGAATTCACCTCCACAGGAAATTCCCCACTTTTCTGGTTGATGTACTGAGGTCGGCTACCACACGACAGTGACCGCCCGTGGCCGCCCGGGTGACTCGATTCGCTACTAGTCCGTAATTTCTCAAGCATTTTTGCATCGCAACCAAACTTATCTTCACTGATCACGTCGCTATCGCTGGTGGCAAGACTGTCGGTGATGGTAGCTGCAGCGTCACCACCGCTGCTGTTTCTCTTCCTGATTGCTAATGACCAGGAATGTTCTCCTGCACTTTTGTGCCTCTTGCGAGGCGTGTCATTGGAGTCTGAAAGCTGCGAATCATCAAATGGATTGTCCTCAAGGTTACTGGCATCTAACAGTGACGTGTTACCGTTCATTGATGAATGAGATGTATCGAGGACCACTGGAATCGAGAAGGGAGAAGGAATATTTATAGAAATTCAAACTTAAATTCAAATTATGTACATAAATGCAATGACCCAAAGTCCTATTATTGATCATTATTTTTTTCTCTAATCTACATGTACATGTATGATTAGAAATAAACATTGATAGTTTAATTAATATTCATCATCTCTGTGTTATTACATTTGAAATATTCAGTATAAAAAGTAAATATTTGTCATTTCCATAATGGATGTGCCAAATTTGCCAACAAAAAAATGTAGAGACAACGTATATTTTAGAGTCTTTAAAGGAAACAGAATCCAGTGATTAAAAACATACAGACTTGCAAATGATCCGACACATTGCAAATAAGTGCAAAGGCAGTAGCAAATTTGTGAAAGATTAGATAACGTGGCCAACTAAAATCGATCTGGATCAATCACAACTCTTTATAAGTCATAATGCAGGATTGTAATATGTAAAATGGCAACAAAAACAAAAATCTCTTAATGAAAGAAACAAATACAGACAAACTGTAGGAAGGGCAGTAATGTGTAACGATAACAAGTGATGTCATGTATTCTTATGGCAAAAAATTATAGGAATGTTCCAACCAGTCCCACAAGACGCAATATAATATGTTGAGGCCGCCATCGACATCAAGCAACTCACTAATGATGACGGTTTCCTGGGTTCACAAATTCTGTTAAAATGTAAAATGTTAATTTCTCATATGCATATTTTCTTTGTGTAAATTGTTAATTCTGTGATATTAGATTATTTTGTATCCCGATATTGAACGCAGAAATAAACAAACTATTGCCATATCCATTAATCATCATAAAGGTAATTTAAAGTGAATCGCTTCTTACTCTCACCATGCACGGCTTCCCGACTGGTAACACTACTCCTCGATCTCCTGAGGATGCTGCTACCCCGCCCCCGGGGCTCCTCTTCCAGGGCTGTGATACCAAACAGCCCATCGGGAGTGTCGTTGCCCCCCAGGTCCAGCCTCTTGCGACTGATAGGGGTGGAGACTTCACTTACAGGAGCACTGCGGGACTTAATGTGGCTGATCTCTGCGCTCAGTTCTGCGGAGGACAAATTGATTTCAAGAGTTGCAAAGTTTAGCAGGGATAGGAGCATGCAACACATTTAATGGTGACTTTCGTGAACAGTTAAAATACATATAAAAAATTTTCTTCTGCAATTATATGTAAGAATATAAATCAAGTTAATATTTGTTCCTTGGTGAAACTAATAATTCTAAGATATTGCTTATAAATATATGTCTTGCATTCATAAACATTTCATACAGCAGAAAGGTTTGAAACAAGTAAGATTTTTATGGTATCTTTCATTTTATCGTATAAAATAATTCTGAGAACAAGATCTGAATCTACATGCTTCATTATATCTCAACATTCTAAAACATTTCAATAACATGCACACTAAATATGCAGTCTCTACAAAAACAAACATGCAAAACCATGGAAAAGAGGACATAGCAAGGTATAATGCAACAATAAAAACTTCCACTACGCAAAGTCTGAATGTAGGCAGAATGTGAACACATCTAGTGATTTCATTGCTTAAAATCTAAAAAGATCTGAAGTGACAATGACTACATTTACTACACACTGATAATGCTGATGATATCCGTGAACCACATTGATTATCTTTACACACAAAGCCACTCTGATAATGCACACCGTATACCAGGTTACACATGAAATAATTGTCACAGCACAAGTTTGCATAAGCAGTGGATCATCTAAGAACAGGGATATATAGGCAAGAGATCAGAATACAAACATTTACTGAGAATATTATTAAGCAGCATACAACCTTTATGGCATTTACGATAGAAGGATATCGATATAGCACAAATACAGCGGGGAAGCACCTTGGTATGACAGAAAGAAATACATTTACCCTCTTTTCTATGACAGACAAGTGACAAGTCATCATCTGCCACGAAGGTCCGTTCACACTTGCCCTCTTTCTCCCCCTCCAGCTCTTCCTCCTGGCCTCTCCTCTCCACCTCTCCATTGGCTCCACCCACATTCTCACACCCAACTTCGGGGCTGTGGACATCATTGTGGACATCGTCCTGGCTTTGGATGACCTCCTCGTCCTCCTCATCCAGGCACTGGGAGTTGCGCTGGTGGGCTAGTTTGGTGGGAGAGAGTTCGGGAGAGGTCAAGAGGTCGTTGGGCGTGGTCTCGTCCATGATCATGGAGGCATAGCCCATGTCAGAGTTGCCTGAAAAGTGGAATGGGGTTTTTTCTCGCTCGGATTAAAGGTTAGGAAGATTACGAGGTGTCAGCAAAGAAGGAGTGAAAACAAACCCTCAAAAACAAAAATTTCTCTCTCTAGCTTTTTTATAATAATTAGCCCCAAGATGAAAAGGAAAATTAATAGGTTATTTGATAGCCTAAAAGGGGTATTTCAGAAATCAGTATCATACGCATATGATCTCGAAAAACTCTTTGGTCCAAGTATGAATTCATGTATTTATAATACTGTGAGAAATTTCAAAATACTGTAAATGTGGAATATTTCATGGTGTGGAAATTTTCATGCATTTCACGCGGCATGAAATTTGCGTGAAAATAAAAACACATGAATATTTTTGTTCATGTACACTTTTGCCCATGAGTCTAGCACGTGGGCAAAAATTAAAAACTCGAGAAATTCACATAACTTGGCCAAGCACGAAAAATTAATTGCGTGATAATTTCAACGTTTACAGTAGTCCTTTTGAATCTTCCATCACACAAAACAATCATTCAACATATACATAGAGCCAGGATTCTTTTCTTAGTAAAAGATAATTTTGAAAGTGACTGTAAATAAAGAAAGAAACCTCTCAGATAAATGAGAAATAAGCTAACTCAGATTAACTCATTCTAGACTTAAAGGACACAAGAAGAAATTCTGGAAATCGGGATTACTCCTGTGTTGCAATGACAAAAAATAGTTTTGACAAGCTGTTTGCCAAAGTTCTTAATGATATGGCTAATATAAAAGCACTTTCATTTTTCTTGTCTTCACTTAAGATTATATACAAGTCTCATGAATTACATGATGACTACATTAGAATATACAGCATGAAAAAAAAATATGAAGTTTTATCAATTAGTAAATTGCGGGTGAAAACAAAAAAGTTACAAGTGGCAGTATTTTCTCGATATTATTTATCGCAGCAATAAGGCCATAATTCCTAATATATAAACAAATTCCATGGACTAGTTAAGTTTTGCATGAACAAAAATTGAAAAGAATACTGGCACATGTTCTTTGATATACAAGTAGAAAGGGTTATATAGTTAGCCAGGTCACAGAGACATTCAATATTAAAATTGATTAAAGAAAGCCCAAAACCAATTGAAGAAGAATGGAAAAATAGGTGTGTTTTTTGCACCTTCAGTGAATTATTTATTCTCTAACATGCAGCATTTAGTGAGGTATAAGAAACAATAAATATCATGAGGAATTCATTATATCATTATTAGACACTATGCAGAGTTTTATTTCCTTTTTCTTTTTGCCTCGTAAATTCAAAATCATATCAAGATCTCCAAACGTAACTCAAGATTGGTTTTGATTAAACCATGCTATTGGTTGAAGCATCAGATTTCCATATATTATATGGAAATTGTATATTACATTGTATATTACATGTACATTATATATACTATATATTATATACTATATACTATATAGTATATATAATATACTATATACTATATACTATATATATTATATATATATATAGTATATTATATATACTATATACTATATATATATATATTATATATATATATAGTATATTATATATACTATATACTATATATATTCCATATATTATATGGAAATTGTATATTATATTGTATATACATGTATACTGCATCTTCATATCATATGCATGCTTTAGTAGCTGCTTACAAGTACTTATTACCCAATAAATCTTAGATTAAAGAGGCATAATGAGTTTCGTCTTGAGAGTACCACAGATATTGATTACAATTTTTATGCGCAACATACATTAAACCTTTTTATTGGAATGAATAAAGCTGATTTCCACAATTATAATTATAGTACACATTAAATCAATTCAATTTGTGGATGGTTTTCTTCATATCACATGAACAACAAATTAAAGTAATTAATTTTTTACTGCTCATTTCAATGACTGTAAATATATGAAGGTTAAAATATACAATTTGAAAAAAATCCGTGATTTAATATATATGAACTTTTGAAGAGATTAGGCAGAAAGAAAAATCAGTTGTGTAAAAATATTTTTAGACTAAACCGATATTGTGGGCGATGAGGAACTAACTGGGAGTCGTGTATCATTGCAAGCTGTCAAAGTATTTGATTTCACATCATATTGCTGCTTTTAAATGAGAGTAAATGCAGTTGTATAAAATTAATTTAGATTTGAAAGCATTCTGCAAATCATGCATACACATGTAATGAAATCCTCACTTACAGTTAGTAAGACAGATGGACGTTAATGTATGCAGAATGAATGATTTATGAATGAGAGTAAAAGGACTTTTCGTGGCAAGATTCAGAAGATGCTACATGATGAAATATAACAAAGAAATTACTGCAGATAGTATCTTTTTAATTCATGAATGATATATCCATACATGAATTCATGTCTCCTCAATACTAACTCTTTTGTATGGAATATATAAAGTTAGTTTTATCTTGCCATGCAGCTTTGGTTTTATTTCTTCTTTTCTTTTTTTTCCTTTTTTTTTTGGTGAGGGAGCAACACATGCTTGTTAGAATGAGCTACAAGATGCATCATGATATTTGGCTAATGCAATCCGATTATCAGTTGTTACTTACCAGCAGGGTTCTAGGCGGGTACTAGTTTACCTATGGTCATACATGGAGTGAACGGGAAATGCAGCATCCCAGGAAGTATTTTGGGGTGATCAAAGCTACATGGCTGGTTCAAAGTAGCCATCGTTTATAACCTTTCCCTTGTCAGGAAGAATTTGCCCTTGGTAGTTTCTTTTGGAAATGGCTCATGTTTGCTATGAGCACCAAGTGTGTTACGCACTGCCAAGAACCCTGTTTATCTGTACCTCCATCCCATGCCTGGCTGCCAAATGCTTATAGAAGGTTATAAGGTGCATCATAAAAACAAGCATTCTTAAACTTTGTCCAATGCCATCTTTTTGGCTGGTTGTGACTTACCAGTACTGCTTTTCTCCTCCCTGGTGAGGTTTGAAGCTCCTGTACCCTCCATCAGTTTGATGAGGTCAGCTTCGTCCTTGCCTCCTTCCAGCATCACCCCTGGTGGTTCCATACTGTCCCCACTACCCTGGCTCAAGACATCGCTGTTGGTGTCCGAGCAGCTGCCGCGGTGCTTGATGCCGCGCCTGAACTGGGTAACGGCAGCTAGTGTGTTCCGCAGCTTCACCCATTGCTGGTAGCTGCTGAAGGATGATGCTGGCCACTGGCATTCTAGGACAGCCTGCAAGGGAGTCAAAGACCACATTTGAGCACTTTGTGGTATGCAGCCATGATACAACAATGTTCAATGTTCAGAAGAATGCCGTCTTGTGAATTGGATATTAAAAAGAGGAACTCATTTTTATTTCAAAAGGCTCCTGGATTAGCAAACTACTATTAGCGATGGAAAAAGTGGGAGAAAGAGAAAGACAGAGACAGAGAAAGAAACAAGAAAGAAAGGAAGGTGGGAGAGAGAGGGGGGATGGAGGGAGGGAGGAGGAGAGGGAGGGAGGGAGGAGGAGAGGGAGGGAGGGAGGAGGAGAGAGAGGGAGGGAGGAGGAGAGACAGAGAGAGAGAGAGAGAGAGATAGGGGGAAGAAGGAAGTAAGAGATGACAGAGAGCAAACATTAGAAAAAGAGGGAATGGGAAATACAAGATTTTTGTACACAGAACAATCCATATTACTCATACACATATTTGCTTCTGAAGGGATTACTTACCTTGTTATAATGACCGTATGTAATTGCGTTTGGTTTGATACCTCTTTTCCTCATCTCCATAAAGACCTGTACAGCTAAGACAGGTTGCCTATACTGCCCACACAGCTGCATCAAGACACGATAACACACCTACATGTACAAAGGAATAGAAGGGAGAATCTGTGTCACTTTCAGTGTAAAAACATTCTTATCTACAAGAAACACTACAAATGAATAAATTGTACTCTGTTGCTTTACCAATTGCAAGTACACGCACGGTGTTGTAGAACTGATTTCAAACTTACAACTTGAAAGAATGCAAAATAGCAAAAATATTGAGCTTCCAAGCATGCATCCACATGCACATTTAACAGTGAGAGAGATGTCTGCATTCAGGCATTGCTACCTCAGTTATCTCTGTGATTGTAAGGCCTTACATACTACACATCTGAGAAACTGCCTTTCCATGCTTATTATGCATCTAATGAAAATAAGGGCAACTAAGAATAAAGATTTAGAAATTTTTTTTACATCTACTTATACCTCAAGGAAACAAAAATGAAACAGAATAGTGAATGGCAGGCATTTCCATACTATTTGTACTATATTGCAAATGAATTATCAAGCTGCATTCATTGATAAGTTTCAACATGACTGGAACATTTTCTTTACTGACCTCATCAAAGAGCTGGATATTCTTCTCCTGCATTTTCTTGAGCACCTCAAAGGCCGTTCTGAGAGCTCTCGTCTTGGAATGAGTTGCCTTCACGTAGGACGGTAAATGGATAAACCACAGTGCGTACGACTGCCCCAACAGATAGCTTTATAGAAAAGAAAAGATACTTTACTACAGGGTGTGTTCACTTGACTTAAGACCATGATTTGTATCTTGTTTCAGAGAGCTTTGCCAAGACATTAATCTACATTTGCCACTCTCCACCCAGGTGAGGTAAATGAAAAGCTGGTAACAGTAATTCTGTGAATGCTTGAGCACATTATAGTCGATTGGATATATTCAGGGTAATGATATAATACCTTGTATTAAATGTAGCAGAGTATATTTTGGCATATAATCGGCAACAAGTGAATGGTATAATTATTACTATATCATCATTATATTTTTTGTGAACACATCACATCTTCTCACTTTGCCCACTGTTCTGGAGAGGCTGCCTGCATCTTGGCCATCTTCTGTGAATTCCTCATCTCCTGCTTGGTCCTCCTGGGGAACGGACTCTGGGCCACGCCCTGCTTGGTCCTGCTGATGTTGGGCGCGGACAGCTGGTCTCGGACCTCTGTGGTTGGAGCATGGAACAGTTCTGGTTTCAGGACAGGGAACTCCGTGTAGCTGCGGGATAAGAGAATCAATACGGTTAGGTACACGTACGTACTACAGAATGTCTGACAGGACAGCATTGATGACGAGTCATATGGAAACAGCAATGGAAATGAAATTCTATCCTCATTAATCCTTTGAGAAACAAGCCCGAAATACACCTAAAATGAAACACAATGGGAATGTGTGTTGAGTTAAAATGAAATCCTTTCCAACTAGTCAAGTCAACATATCTGTAATAAATGGGGAAGGAATAAATTCTGAAATAATGCATAACATATTTATCATATCTCACACTTATTCCCCAAAAGGAGCCAGTTTAGTTGTATCATTTCATGGCTAAGGGAGGGGCATCAGCCAACCCCCTCCCCCTCCAAATCTTCACCCCTGGGTAACAAAAATTATGACATATGATTAGAGCAACTTGACAAAAACTGCCGACAAAATATTTAATACACACTGAAGGGTTTTAGAAGTCATCAGCCCATCAATAATCGTTGAGTCATGCTGAATAAAGTACCATACGCATTAGGCATAATATTAACCTGTTCAACAATATAGTTACATTAGACTTACTGGTACTGAGCACCGGTACCATCCGCATCAGGGGGCATGACAAAGACTGTATGCTCACTATCCACCTGACTCTCCGTGTCTATCAGATGAATGTCATCTTTACTGTCTATATCAACCTGCAGAAAAGGGAATAAATAAAGAGTATACATGTTCAAAATTAGTTGAAGAAATTATTAATAGTCAATATTTTCATGTACATGTATTATAATGCTGATTCCAACATTCCAACACGATTGCAATATGTGCTCCAGGCTGTGTATTTTGTCAAAGATTGCGCTGTCACCTGGGAATATGTGTACAATCATAATATACCTGTAGCTACAACGGCATCCAGCTGGATAGGATTCTGTAACTGATCATTATAAGTCATATTCAGTCCTACATGTACATGTAGATACCTTTAGGTTACAGGTATATTTGTATCAATAAACACAACTACAAAATGACTTTTAATAGATTATATGAAGATATTTCCCATGTTTACAGAACATATTTTTAGAAGTGCACATTTGCTGTTCCTCATATACATGTATTAGAACCAAAACAATTTTTTTTGTGGCTATAATCATCTATTTATGTTATAGTACAGTAATAGTTGTTAGTATTTAATTGATTTATGTAATTTGTAAAGTGCTTTGATCAGTTTGAGCTGGATATGGCGCTATAAAAGAAACAATTTTTTATTATTATTATTATTATTATTATTATTATTTTGAGAACATGAAGACATCTTTGTCAGTTTTTTACTTAAATGCTTATTTTCAATTAAATAATACTTTTTCATTTCTGGCTCAATGTACTGCAACAGAATTGAACGAACATTTACCCTTTCTGCTCCATACATGTACTATACGGGATTCACAGTATACTGGATCAAAGGATAATGCAAAAATGGCGACAATGAACCACTATGGTTCAATAAAACAGAAACTAGAATTGGAATGGGTCATACCTTATCAATACAGTCATCAAAGAAAGCAAATTTCTCATCGTTTTCCGAGACAAACGAGATCTCTTCTATGAACTTGATGAACATCTGAGTCTTGAGGAACTGTTTGAAGAAGACATGGGATGCCTTGTCTCGAGTCTTCAGAAAACCTGAGGCAAGCAAATAAAACAAATAATACATATTCTCAAAAAACCCTTATGTTTCTTTTTCACAAGTAAAAGAAAGAAAACACCTTTATGAGATATTGCTGGGCTCCAAACCATTATCATAGGGGTCCAGACCAAAAATTTTAGGGTCTAAATGCACAAGCCCCTGTTTAAACTTTTTGGGGTCTGGCATTAACATTTGGGGGCCATGTGTACTGCACCCCTTGATATTAGGAATAGCTGATAATATCTTTAAACACAAAACTCGTTTTCTGTAAACAAAGTTTCTGACAAACAGGTGAATGACATTTAATTTTAATTGAATTTTAACTGAATTAGGTAAATTAAAAATAATTTACCGACTCTAAAATTTAAATCTCACATAATTTAATCTTCATTTCTACAATCACTTTTTCCACAATACATTATAATTATTAAAGTATATATATATACATATACATAGTGTAATTTACTTTGTAAAAACTTTCAAATTGTAAAAATTTTTGACAAAATGTTGAATTACTTGAGGTAACGCTATTACTTCTGCAAATAGCTGAAGAGTCATGTACATGTATCTCTGGTTATGACATGGTATCAGCAATTATTTGTCATTGTCAACTATTTGAACAATTCCATTTCACATCACTAGCTTCACCTTCATGTACAAACACACACACACGATTCAATAAATGACCTCTCAACCCTACAAAATCATACACAATGCTAAAATCAACATGTGGTTTGATTCAGACGGTATGCAGTGGACCAAGATGTATACACAATGAGGGGATTAGGAGTTCATTGGACCGCCTACACAAGTCCGCCCACTCATGATGCACTTTTCGAATGTGTCTACAAAACGCCACTCCTCCTGATAATGAACGGAATCATCATTACCCATTCATACGCAAAACATAAATTGATTTTTACACGCTACATAGAATATTTGAAAGAAGGACCTTTATCCCTTGTCATTGCTAAATTCTATTTAGACAACTGAAATTTTGGTGATCTTGTAAAAATATTTCTCAAAACTTACATACACTGAACAATGTCTTTAGAAGCACCTTGATTTTTCACACGAATGCCGATTCCTTTTTAATTACATTCAGTTGAGCTTATCAAAATATTGTTCTCACACTCTTGCTCCAAGCTGACATAATATTTGCCTTGCAATATGCTTTTAAGACAATCAAACGTTGCAAACTCAGAAATTTACTGCAACTCAATCCTGGTAAATACTTATGAAAGCAAGTGTTTAATATAAAAGTACATGTATACACAGTCCAATTAAATACTCTAGTACTATTTATTTCCACTGACCTGGATAGTCAACTCTTGAGCTACATGTAGCATCAATAGCTCTGTTGCTGTGTTGCTGAATAATTGGAAGCATATAATGACATGACAAAGACATTCTACTATAAAGAATCATCAATTGCTAACTGCAAGAATTGTAATTGTGACTATTCGGATACTATTTCTATTTTGACTAACCTGGGTAGTCGAACCTTGAGCTGGCATCTAGAGCTCTGTTGCTGGGTTGCTGAGTGATGGGGAGTAGATAATGACTGTAACCTTTGAGCATCATCGCCATGAAGGCCAGGAACGCATCCTGGATCCTCATTTCCAGTTGCAGCTGCGAAAGCAAGCAAAAAAGAAATTAGAGAAGAGACATGAGGACCATATATATATTCTTTGTTTTTTAAGGGGGGTTGAGAAATCAACACTGGTACATGAACTTGTACCAATATAGTTTTTCCTAAGATAAAAGTTGATGTAACATATCAGTTCAGTGGTGAATTGAATTTTGCACAATACCCCGTTTTCATGTTAAAATAGGTAACTGAATTTTGTTGATTAAATTTTCTACCGCTTCTATATTCTACTTTTCCCAAATATACAAGTATGTTCCGCAGATTGAGTTTGTCAGCTTTTGCCATTTCTGCTTCATAACTACACTTTTTGTGTAAACACATTTATAAATACTAAAATGACACATGAAAACTGTAAACATTAAAATTTTTAAAATGTAAATTCCTTTACCTGTAAACAGAGAGAAAAATGTAGAGGCAGCAGGTTAGGGATTTGGGGGTCTAAGACAATAAATTATTCAGACTACTCTCTCTCTCTCTCTCTCTCTCTCTGTCTGTCTGTTTGTCTGTCTTCTATCATTATAACCTTTAAACGGCACTAGACAGTTTACAGATGTTTTTCAAGCCATTGGGAGACTAATCACCTGCTTCTTTTTGAGGCTGAAATCCAAAGTGATGGGCGACACCTCAACAGCGAGTTCATCAGAAATGCCATCGCCGACCGCTGACTCTTGGATATCTTGATAGATCTTTGTCAGGGTGTTGTATAATCTCTTGGCTGGTTTCTATGTGGATGAGATTAGGAAAGTCATAAGTCACTCATGCCATACTTGGGGTCCCACAGAGTTCTGATATCACACAGACGCTAAATACATTCACCTATCTACATTAAAGAGAAGGGTGAGTTCTGAGAGAGGTGAAAATGATTTTGTGAGCTTTCTCATTCTTTTAATCGTCAGTTTGGAAGAATATCATGCTAGAAATGTCTCCTGAAAAGAATATCATTTCAATTGCCTTCATATTCAAAATATAACAAGAAATAGCAGAAATGTTCAGTCCGTAAAGCGTCTGCCTGTCAAACCAAAGACCAAGGTTTGTTTCTAACCAAGGCGGATAACTGAAGCTTTTGTTATGGTAACATGCCCCTCCCCTGTTCCAAAGACGCACATGTAGATGTATGTTAGGTTAAAGTGGAAAACACTCTGTCCCCCAGATAGGAAATGCTTGCATATTCCAATCAGTTATACACATGTACCAGGGGAGAGATCTAACAGTTTAAAGTCATTCAGAAGTTTCTTTTCAGAGAGCAGTTACAACACAGACCAAGAAATTTAACACGATAAAATCTAAAACTGAGTAATGAATGCTCTGAATAAAGCTGAGGCCTATGATAGTGAAGATTATTTTTCATTTCTTTACTGACTACCAGTGTTGGGTCCAAGACCAGAGGGTCCGCAGCTCAAGATCGAGATTAGAACATCTGAGATTAATTAAGATCAGATATGTCCGAGATCAAGATCAAGATCGAGGTTACTTATGCCAATCTTGAGTATGGTCTCGAGATCAAGATCGATCTCGAGGTACATGTACCCAACACTGAGTCATGTTTTCGCCGATTGGTAAACAATTTTAAAAGCTTTTTCGTTTGATAATTTACGTAATAACAATGTTGATCTTGAGCGATCTCGAGTGAAAATTCTGAGAACAGAAGCTCTGAGATCAAGATCAAGATCAAGACCAACACCTTCGAGATCAAGAACCAGATAGAGGTTACTGATGCCGACCTCGAGACTGGTCTCGAGATCAAGATCAATCTCGAGGCACACATCAAATAAAACCAAACCCTTACCTTTGGGAGTATCTTCCATGTTATTCCCTTCTTGTCATCAAGCCTGAAATTGAAACAAGAAGTATTAATTCCTTCCTTAATTGCTCCACACATTTGATTGCTATTGTTCTTTTTAAAACTAACTACACTTTCAGGGCCCTGTTTCACAAAACTTGTTATCAATAAGAAATTGCAATGACTGTTATCAGCTACTGAAATCCTTGCATCTGATTGGCTGAGAGCAAACTTGTCATAGAAATGTGGCAGTTGTTACTGATAACAAGTTTTATGAAACGGGACCCTGATCCTTTAATCTAAGTGGCAAAAGAGCATGAAGTACTGTACTAACAGTTCACTGCTGTTCACACTTGAAACAAATTTCCTGTTCCTATATCATTTCCTCATTACATCCACAATTAACACACTTCATCACTGTGTTTCACATTGACAATTGCTGTACTAAACATTCACTTCATTTGACCATGCTTTGCTCATTTCCGTCCTTGTGAGAAAACTTGAAAGCACTCCTGGAGAGACAGACGTATCAAAATAAGTTTATATTTGGAAAATCCATATAACCTGCCAATCTCCCCCTCCCCCTCCCCCTCCCCCCCCCCCCCCCCATGAGTGCCATAAATCAAAAGTTATTCAGTTGGCTTTACATAATACATAATAATATCTATAATAATATGGTTTTTTATTTAGCCTCATCATCATGCCATCAATCAACTTCAAAGAAACTGCTCCGGAGAGAAAACTCTCACACAATTCCTTCTCCTGAACCCCTCCACATTTCCTCATGCTCCGGCTGGGATGGAAGTTTTTTAAGTGAAGCAGTTCACAAACCAACTAATCAACAAACCAACAAAGTGAGGAGACCAATGCAAGAGTATTACAAACATTTCCTAAAAGTAACAATAATGAGCAACTTACTGCAAGATTGTGTTGGTGTCAATATCGATGCAGATGGCATCGCTGGGTGGGTCGTACATGTCAAAGTAGCGGGAGTCGATACCCACCACCACAGACATGGGAGCACTCAGGTAGTCTGACAGACTCAAGGGACACAGCGGTATGTAAGGACACTGCCACACAAAGGGAAAGATCAGCTGCAAAGAGATAAATGTATATAATCAATTTATTATAGCAAAAAGTCTAGTCTAAAGTCAGATTCATGACATACAAGTAGTGTATTTTGTCATCGGCAGGGTGTACCAGACATATACAATAATAAAATGTATTTCATGAAGCCATAAAGGAGAGGGGAAAATATATTTGTATAAAATTCAATTAACTGTGAATACTGCATACGCCATATATTTCGCGCAGGTATTATTTTCACGAATTCCACGAATCACGCGTTGGTCGCATATTTAACAACACGCTAAAATATTGCAAGCATAAGTGGTCAGTTCAATTTGTTGTCTCCTGGTCTGAAATTCACCACTTACTGTAGCTTAGCAAAAGTACATCAACATTGCTGTTCGTAGATCTGAGAATTTCCCGATCGCGAGTCTGGCTAGTGTTATTCGCGAAAATTTATGGCATATACAGTACATAAAAGGTATTCTGACTAGCAGTTATAACAAAAATCTTGTTGGAGAATGAAAAAGTGTGGAGCATTCTTTAACCCCTTGTGGGCCATAGGCCATAAGAATTTAGGAATTGAACAAGGTGTTTGGAATCTCTACAGTTTTCTTTCCAAAACAGAAACATTGTGAAGTCTATATCCATAGAAGATATACTAAATTTATCAATTAGACAGAGTTTTGTAAGTCAAATTCACACTCTTAAAAAGTTTATTCATGACAATTGTGTAAATTCTTGTTGCCACAGAAGAGGTTGATAACGGGGGGGAATGTAACAAAACTTACCGAAGAGACAGCTTCAGCCACACCAGTGAGGAGGGCTGGTCTAAGGGAGTGCAGGACCAGCTTGTGTTCTAGGAGTAAGAAGGCCAGCACATTGAGGGTCTTCTCTGGTCCCAGGTTCCTCAGCATGGCACAGTAACTAGCCCCACTCAGAGGGATGGGTGAGGTCTGGGGCCGAGCCAGGATAAGCTGGTCATGGGCCAACTGAAATAAAAATGGTCCAACATAAAGTATAATGCAATGTGTAACAGGGTGCTGAGAGCCAGAGGGGCGTTAAGTTGGTGTAAAGTATGGGAGCTAATGCCCTTCTGGCTCTCAACAGGCTAAACATCAAGTTTTCTTAAAAATCGATCAAAAGAGGGATGGGTAAGATGTGGGGCCAGGGTAAGATGTGGGGCCAGGGTAAGATGTGGGGCCAGGGTAAGTTGTGGCGCCAGGGTAAGATGTGGGGCCAGGGCAAGATCAGCTGGTTATAGAATTTAGCTTGTTAATTAAGAACTACACGTAGATACCAGATAGTTTCTATAAAACTTGCAAATGTATCACAAATACATGAATCTGTAAACAGTTTTGCAAAAATATATATCACTGCATTAAAAGAAATGTCTTGCTGGATTAGACTGTTTACTACATGTGTATGTGTGCATGCACGTGGATGCACATGCCCTAATATCCAAACAGTAACACCTGCAATGAGTATTAACGCAACAGCTGATCATTTGACCCTAGAGAGCTTTGTCTAGAGCATCAAAAATATTTATTTGAACTGTAAAGCAGACTTCCCCACCTGCTACTCTACATGATGAACAAAGGAACACACTTATCAATATTTAGTCTACTCCAGCTGAAGTACGAGTTCTTGGTTCAAAGGTCGTTGTCTATTAACAGTAACAAGGTATCTTTGTTTACATTCTATTCCTCTATTTTTCTGGAATCTTGTAGTGAAGCTCCATTCTCATCGTTTGTGCACTATGACACTCTAATCTTTATGGTATAAACCGTATGATATGTACATGTATTTGTCCTCAAATATTAGCCAGGCTGGTAAAACACCTGCCATGAACGACTAATGACATGATTTTGATTTCCTATGAAGCAAATAGTTTAATAACTTTTCTCAGAACGTGCAGAATGAAATAATGTCCTTAATCTGATTCTGTAGATCAATGTCAAACATGGAGTATGATCTGTGTTATTTTCCCTTTTGAGTGCAGAATTGGCACTGAAAAATCTCATACAATCACATTCAAAACCTGATAGGGATTTCTCCCCAACTTGTGGCTATTTGCAGTGCCTTTTAGATCAGACCTGAGGGTTCCTAGCCCATAGCCCCTATGTATGGTGTATGGTTTACATGACTCACCTCCATAAGTATTCTAGGTCTCTGAGGTGTAGGAAAGGGCACCTCATGCATGAAATGCGAGATATGTCTGAAGAGAAAGAAAGAAAAGCCAATTATAAGTACATCAGTATTCATAAAGATCTATTCTTTAAAGCTCGAGTACAAAAAAGGAAATTGGAAAGAAATGTGTTCAATCCATATATGTATAGTCTCATGTTGTTCTCCTTGTATCAAAAGATGTTTGTACGAGATCATTTGGTTTTCCATCCATGATTTCCAATGGTTTTAAGTGTAAACATCTATAAGAAACATGATTTCCGATGGTTTTAAGTGTAAATATCGATAAGAAACACAAGCTCACATAATGCCCTAGAGTAGGAAATGTCCATCCCGATGCCTCCCCGCACAACGATCTTGAGGCTTCGCATGGATATAACATATGTGTCACTGTGTGAAGTATACACACCATTCTCATAGTCTTTGCATGTGTATATAGTGTATAGTGCATTCTGCCCTTCTGGGAGTTGATATCTCTGGCCCGGTATATAAAATGATTTTTGTCTCCCATTTGTTTAATATTTCACTTTAGGAGGTGAAATCTTCACAGCACCTTAGTATTGTTAATATATTGCTCATATCTTGCTATTCATCAACAAAAAGCAAAGAAATCTGACGAGAAGTTTTTGAAGGCTTACCAAAACTGTACGTTACCTTTAACCAAATACAAATAAATGTGTACCATTAATTTTTCATCCCAAAACAGAAATAAGGCATGGCCACATAATCAGAAAAATTCAAGGAAAGCTTGCTTCCTGTACATATATGTTTGCCAAGTTGGCCTCATAGTTTCCTTGAAAATTTCAAGATCATTTCCTGTTAGAAGTTATGAAGAGTGCATTCAGTTTTTGCTTTCCAAAGTTTTGCCAGTATGGAGGCAAGATTGGAAAGTATACAAGTTTATCACATGATTAGAACTTCTAGTGGTTTCCCATCACACCCATGATGAATGTGGTTTAGAGTAGACTAGACAAAAGTTTCACATGTACAAACTATGAGAAGTTACAGTGAAGAATACTTATGGGAAAATTTTGCACTGTGTCTGTGCATACATAAGCATACATATTTTATGGAACACAGTGAAGTGCAGAAAAAATGGTTTCTATATATACTCTTAATAGTATAGAGAGAAGATTGAAACTGATAAATTTGAAAGGATTCCTATAACTGACCACTTCAATCACAAGGACTTATTTCCGGATCGAATCTTATGGTTGCAGGGACAAAACTATATACATCCTTTCTATATTGGAGAACAAAAATTTTGAAGATTAGTTTGGATGTACATTTACAAATCAGGAAAACAAAAATATATCATTGGCTAAGCTAAATAGCTGCATTTATAGCATTCAGGAGATAGCAAGAAAGTTACATATACTTAAAGGGATTTGGTAACTTTGTGGAGGCTTGATTTAATAAATTGTTGAATTTTGATATCTGTCTTGTATAAAGATGTTCAGAAGGATAAATAGATAGCCAAGCATCGAAAGGTTTGCAAATATATAATGCTATTATTAAGGTATCTATGACTGAAAACTCCCATTTACGAAAGCATATGGCCATACGCTTTAGTCTAACACTGAGTCTATGGGGGAAAAAGAGTCTGGCATTTCCGGTCACTTGCATATGTTTACATTTGTGAAGGATATGATGATCTTGAAGTGCTTTATTCCCCTAGGCTTCATTTTTACACCATATTACATAATTATACTGATAGCATGTAAGGCCAGGTAGCTCAGATTTTATCAAGCCTCTACAAAGTTACCAAATCACTTTAAGCAATATATTGAATTTTAAAAAATTGTATATGTCCAGTTGACATTAGACTGCCGGTACAGACTTTATTTTGACATTCAAACAAAATTCCATAAAGCCTTCCAGTCTCTGGAAGTGTCTAATATGGAACAGAAACAGTAGAAAGCCTATAGAGTGCAGTCTCCATAATGTTTACAGTTCAAACTCGCTCGTCTCATGTTCCGATTTACAAGGTTTGGTGCATGGAAACTCAGTCAACATTCATGACAATAAAATATTTAAAGTTGTTTTTCTGGCTATTATGAAACACATGTTTTCTTCTTTTTTTCAAGAGCAAAGGCAAGAAGGCAAATCAAGTCAGAATAATAAAGATTGGCAATATAAGGTAGAGGAGGGTTGATCGATCAGAGGGTATGAACACTTTGACGTGTGCTAGACATGGTAATGGTCATTGACTACCATCAGCTGGTACTCTGGCATTTATATCATCCCTTGGGGATTCCTTTGACGAGGTAATAAAAATGTTGTGTCTGAACAATACAATGTCCCCATTTCTGTTGAGTAGACGTGTGTGAGGGGTTGCCACTGCATGAAAAATTATCATAGACCAACACATACATCAAGTAACAGCATTTTTTTATTATAATCAAGGACCTAGACCAACACTACAGTTTACTTTAATGGTCTTATATTTTTGTAATGATAAAATTAACTTTGGACAAAATAAAAATGGATGTTGAATCCTACAAAAAATGAGATCCGGCAAGGATCTGACCAAGCCCTTAGCCTAGGAAAGATGGAATTTCTTTGGAGTCCTTCCGTTTCTTAAAATTTCATTATTAGAACTCAACATCTACTTTCAATCTGTCAAGAAAACAAACAGGAAAGGACTACTGACCTCTCAATGGGTATCGATCGAGGCCCCGAGATGGACACCCGATAGATGAAGGCCAAGAACTTCTTGAAGGCCTCAAAGAAGGGCCAATGGGACAGCAGACAGATGCACTTGTTGACGTGGATGTTGTAGTTGGACGGCCCGTTCTTGTTGTCTGTTGGCTTCAACTGCAGGTCCGCCCTCTGCTGCTCACTCAGCTTCTCCTCTGGATAGTTTTCATAGAACGTCACAGCCGCTCCATACACCTGGTTTCAGGGTAAGAAAGTGCAAGGAAAAGTGTTTAGGTTAGATGTCACAGGAAATGAAAGCAACCAACCAAAGTCTGAACATGGAATGTTAAAGTTTTACTGATAGTAGTTGAAATGGTGACCGGACATTTTCCGCACATCTCAGTTCATTGCAATGTAATTCTAGTGCAATATTTCCATGTTATTCCACTCCCAGTCCCAATATTCCTTTTCAAGTTGGCTCTTAGCTGCCTTCTTGATCTTGTGCCTTCTACCTATCCTCCCAAAATATCTTTCAAGATACTCTGATGTCTCTTGATGTGACCAAAGTATTGAATAAGATTGACTGTGCTTATCCCTTCAGCAGACTGCCCCTCTTGGTATAAATATAATTACAGGGTGTAAATTCAAACTCCACCTTTGATACCTTTCCGCCGGCAATGTCGGTGAGGACGAACGTTGAGAAGACTGGGAGGGGGTGCTCCCTGGTCTCGGCCCAGCACTCAATGGTGGCCCCCATGGGCATGCAGAAGGGGATGGATTGGGGAAGGGGGAAGTCATCATGGTCCTCCAATGGATAACGACTCAGCATATCTGAGATTGGCAAAAGGAGAGGGAGATTATACATTTCAGTTTTCTCCATCATTAAGATTGATTTGGGGTTGGTTTCTGGAACCTCTTCCGTGCCACCAAGTTTTTAAAGAAATCATATATTAACTTCCAAGTGTTAAATTTTGACTCTTAGTGCTCATTATTAAATTGGGTATAAAATATATCTCTTGGGAATAAACTTCAAATAAGGGTTCCTGTTTTTGTTTCAGGACAAAACAGAGCCACTTTAAAGAAATGGTTGAGTTCTGGGAAGGGTGAAAATAATTTGTGAGCTTTCTCATTCTTTTTATGTCAGTTTGGGAGAAGATCACAGAATAAAAATGTCTCCCCAAAAGGACTGCTCTTCAAGTGCCCTCATGTTCGAAACATGACGAAAGATAGCTGAAGTGTTCTGCCCAAACATTCATGCTACAATGTTTGTGCAGTCCCATACACCCATTCCGGTGTGTAGTGCATGTGCATTTCAGCCAGATTGAGTCAATTTCTCATGATTTTGATCATTCCAAAACCTCACAGTATACACCAATTCTTATGTGGACATGATCAACCTTTCCCTAATTGCTTTGAGAAAGTTTCTTTCACAATGTAATCATGTGACCAGAACTCTACTTTATCTTTAAGTCTCAATACACATGTAATATTCTTTGGTGAGATTTGCTGCCCATGAAACAAAAGGGTCATAACATACATATCCACTATTTAGTATTTACCATGCTGACAGCTATACCAATAATCATTTAAATCTTTAGTGGGATTGTGAATGATGTGGGATTGTAAATGACTTAGATATTAACTGAACCTAATTTGCAACTACATGTACATGTTAACCCTTTCAAGACAATTGACCACATTTTGTGGTTTGGCTCAATAACTTTTGATTCAGAGCTGTAAAAAATATACCAGATGCAAGAGTGGAAAGAGCAAAAATTTCTGCATATACTACGTTCATTTTTGTTGCAAGACCATATTGGGTTTGATGCCAGGAATTTTAAAAATGAGAATAAGCTTTAAAATCCTTGGCAACACATTGAGAGGTTCAAAATTATTGTTTTTTTATAAAAAAATTGGGAATTTTTCAACTTGTCGAAAAAATTTGTAGCCCTGTATATTGTTTTCAAAGACATTACACCTTATTACAACCATGTAGCACTAAAAGAAAAAATATTAGTGTTGCCAATTTGAAGAATGAAATGTGATCAAATTTTGCCGTGAAATAATTCCTGTCCTGAAAGGGTTAACAAAGAATTATCAAATGTAAGGGGAGAAGGGTTCCCACCATACTAACAATAGAAACTTTGATTGTTTAATAAGATCTGCACAAGTATTTTAGCAAATACCGGTATATTCTACAATTCTTTTGTTTTGCAGTATATGTATACATGTATGTCTACAGTTTATGTACACGGAAACAACTTCGTTCAGCATAAGAGCTCTGTAAAATAAATACTTCAGGAGCTTGTTTGAAGATGGACTTAGAATTCTAATATAGAGTTTATTAAACGGGAATGAAACTTTTCTTTCTTCCTTCCTCGTTTCCTGCCTTATCTCTGGAATTTACAACCTAGTTGAGAACTACTTGGTATTTACACCTACACTGTAAATAATACCCTGTGAAATGAAAAGACTTCCTGTGTCCCACCATTCAGTAGGAATCTATGGAACTCGAGTGGGCCCTTTGCCCTGTTAGACATAACAAAATATCTGGGATTATTGCTGCCTACTCAGGCCCTTCAGTTAGCCAGAAGCGTGTCGATTGTTATACATCTTTCAAAGGACGAGTGCTACCTTTATAATACAGTTCTGTGTGGGTATAAAGCATACTAGGGATAATCATTATTAAGGGGGCAGATTATTATCTCTATTGAAGGGATATTAAAGAGAGGAGTGGGGTTAATTTCATGGAAGGTTGATGGATGATGGGGCACAGAATGGAGAATGATTGGAGAATGATCAAAGAAATCCACGTTGATACAGATAGATGCATGGACAAAAACAAATTTACAGGTCACTGGGAATGTATCAACTTTGATGGGCATTTCAAAAGGCTGGGGGCTTTTTGGTCTGCATTGCGGTGGGGTATATTTCAAAACTGGGATCATTATGATCTATACAGAGTATTTCAATATAAAAAAGGAGATCAAAATTCATACATATACATATAGATTGATTGATAATAGAAACTCAACTGATAGACAAATAAAGTTTGATAAAGAGAAAAGTCATCAAACAAAGAGATAATGGTAGACCATTGCATATTGTAACAAAAATGCTCAACCGTTGAATACCACCAGTTTATTCAAGCAAAAGGATGCTTTCTTATTCATACTACATTTTGTTAACAAAAGATGGATCTGAGCCAACTGCTGACCTCTATTAGAACTGAATTAAATATAATGTCTGATGTGGGAAGAACAGTCGCCATTTTAAAGACGCTTTCATACTAGCATCCTACTGGTTAACCCCTTATACACCTGGGTGGAGAGAGGCAATGCAGATATAGTGCCTTGCATAACGAAAGTCACTGAATCATCGTAAATTATTATTATTTATTATTATTATTTCTGCATGGTACATGGTATTGCATAGAATGATCATTATGACAAAAAAAAAATGAGAATAAGTATGAGTAACTCAATAACAGAATTAAAAGGCAAATATGATCATAATACAGGTACAATATATGGATAACGTAGTAACATGCAGAGGTATGGCAATATAAGCTAAAGCTTGAAGCATTGCAATACCTTTCCATTTTGTAAATAATACATATAAAAGGAAAATAACTAATGATGACACTAACAACAAACTTTATTTACAGAATAACATAGAATAAAAAACCAACAAAAATATGAATAGAAAAAAAAAAGAGAGTTTATTTACAAGGGAAAGAGAAGCAGAAAATAGGAATCAGAAAGATGAAGGGGTGCCCTAATGTTGACAAATAATATATCAAGTCTTCGATGAGTAAGTAATAGTAAATAAAGTACAATACATAGAACATCAATTACAATGTAAACATAAATAAAAGCATCCTTTGAGTTATGTACCTTGGAATTCATGCATCTTTAAAAGGAGAATCATCGTAAATGTAGTCCTTACCTGCTTGATATACTATTGAGTTTCCCCTGATGGCCGATTTCTTATAACAGAGGTAGACATCCGAGCCCATCATACTCCCCTTGTTCAGATTCTTGTTGATGAGACAGAAGGCATGGGGTGGACTCTCATTCTAGAAAATACAAGAAATCAGAGAAATAATTAAAGCAATTGTTGCATTACATCCTAAAATGAATCAACAGGCATCAAACTTTTTTTTTTTGGGGGGGGGGGGGCACAATGATGTACTGTGGCTCTTAGTTCACTAGTGCTGTTTTTAAAGGGATACTCCACCGCAGATTGTGAACGTTTTTTATGCTGCGAGAGGGCACTGTGATCGTTACCTGATCATGCCGTTGCCCCGCAGGGCGCAAACTTCAGACAGACTGGTCCCCGCGCAACATGCATGCTCCGCCCGAGCTCGAGCTCTTGTGCGAGATTTGGTCAGCTTCGTGCAGTCTAAGTGTAATCCTAATAGTCCAACGGACGCGTTCAACACACAAACTTTGTGTACGAGTGAATGGGGTTTACGCAATCCTGACTTTCCCAATGGCCGCCTGGTGGCGTATCCTGTTAAATGATGGAAAGTTTGTGAGTTGGAGTAAAAAATTGATGCGGGGGTCCATGGGCACTCTCAGAGTGCCGGTGCAAGCCTGCTATGCTAACTCATTGGTCTTCACATCAGTGATCCATGAAATTGCATTTTACTACTAATTTAATTTTACTTTGGGGAACTGATAGAGTGAGGACAAGCAGTTCTTCTTCTTGCCTTCAGTAACAGGTTTGTCGGTTGGAATCTGAACAGAACGTTATAATGCCCTTCATCGACAAGACCTTTTTATCTGAAAACTTGTATTTTGAGTTTATTTCATGGTAATTGTTAAAACAAGTCTTGAATTTTGTGGTGCTTTTTGCTGCCTAGCTGTCAAGCCTAAATTACATTTTGTAAAAGTTAACAGTGCACCATGTACATGTATTACCAGTACGTGATGTAATCATCCTTCTATTCTCAATGTTTTCAACAACAGTAGGTACATGTAGCATATACACGTAACCAAATACTGGTATCAAAACAGTGGCAAAATTACATTCTTTCTTTTGTCTCACATAGAACAGCATACATGTACCTGGGGCACTGAAAATTCAGAATTATAGCATAATGATCCATTTTAATTTCATGGCCCACTGGTCATTTGGCAGCTCAAGTAAAGCAAACTAAGGTACTGGCATACACATTCAGGAATTCAAACAATTTCAACCAACGCACTCTGAAATGAATCAGCAATGCCTGAATGACTACAAAAATTACTTCAGTAATGAGGTTTGCATATAATTGTTGCTTTTATCTATCATTTCCCTTCTTTAATACCTCAATAATTCCGGTGAAATGCTAATACTGTACTTCAATCTGAAGGCTTTAATGAGGTAAACATTGGCATTAAAGAGAAGTACTAGATTAAAACCTTGACAAATAATTGTCTTAATAAGCTTAACTTTTCCCTCATTTCCTATCTTGGTCTACTGTTTCTTGAAGGATACAAGGGCAAAAAACACACTATTTTGATTGCTTCGACCATTGATTTGCAAATTGTCCTCTTAGTTCCCGTCTCTGAATCTCTCATGCAGGTATGTGGGGAATTAAAGGGATACTCAGCCGCAGATTGTGGAGGTTTTCATGCCGCGAGAGGGCACGCGTGATCGTCACCTGATCATGCCGTTGCCCCTCAGGAGCAAACTTCGAACAGGCTGTTCGCCGCGCAACATGCACGCTCCGCTTGAGCTCGAGCTCTTGTGTGAGATTCGGTCGGCTTTGTGCAGTCCGAAAAGTAATCCTAGTTGTCCAACGGACACGTTTGACGCAAACTTTGCGTACGAGTGAATGGGGCTTACGCAATCCTGACTTTCCCAACAGCCGCCTCGTGGCGTATCCCTTTAACTTTTATGGGATAGCAGAGAAAGGAAGAGGAACCTCTCTACATCAGCTTACCTGGGATGCTTCCTGTGTAACAACATTCCGCACCCTTCTGAAAACAAATCTATTCCACATGGACAGTCAATAAAATTGAAGAAACTTTAGAAGCACTGCAAGAATAACACAGAGTATTCATCTCCTGTTGTTGTACAGGTACTTATAGTGTGTTATGCAGTGTAATGTTCCATGATAAATTTTTAACGATAAGAGATATCAAAGTAATGAGAGATATCAAAGTAATGGGAGTTAAAGTTGGCTTTTATATCACAGATGTTTTGATTTGATCATATTTTGTTTAGAGACCCTGAGCCTGTATCATCTGACCATGAACAGAGCTGTATTACCCCTGTTCACATGTGAAAAAAAAACTTCAGAAGTTTTGTACTACCTGTAGTATACTCCACTACAGCTCTGATAAGTGATTAAAGTTTTCATGTGTGAATGTTGTATGTAATAATTTATAATCATAATAATGACATATCGCATACGCGGCTGGGGAAGAAGAGGTTTGGGCTATGTTTCACAATACTTTTCATCAGGGTTGACTCTCTCCCAAACAAGTTACATTATTATATAGACCTACAATGTTTATTATACAGTATATGTATTCTTATCCCTTTCGCTATCTGCTTATTGGAATGATTGGATGTGATTCTTCATAAGAATGTTATGATCCAAAATCCACAAAAGATAAGAATCAAACAAAAGATATTAACTTTAGATGATATATGGTTTAATTTAAATATTTACCAACATCAGATATAACAGAATTACAGATTCTAGGTACAAATACACTACATGTACTTAAACTGGTAAAGACTTACAATTTCTCAGCTGGGAAATTCCTATTAGTCCAGAATGTTCTTGAAGTGTAGAGTAAGTTGGCTGCTAATCCACAAATATTGAATCCAAACGGTATGTTGTCCAACTGGCAAAAGAAGATTCCAGATCCAGCCGAAGAATGTCCAAAATAATTCAGGAAGTCATCGATGTCGATAATGATGTCGATGACGATGTCCAAGACGATGGCAATCACAATGTCGATAACAGTGTCAACTGCAATCTCGATAATCAATGTCAATGACGATGTTGACCACAATGTCAATAACGATGTCGAACACGACGTCAAATATGTCAAGGATGAGGTCCAAGATGAAGTCCAAGATGATCTCCACAGGTTGATATCAATATCAGATGGTGTTAACTGAGAACTTATGCAATATATGCTCCACGATGTATTCAGGGTATAAATTCTGAAATTTCTGTGCAAGCACCCAGCTTATATACAATCTCAACCCTTAATTAGAATTTTCTACATTCTACTACAATATTCATGAAGGTTTGGAACTCTCTTGTAAGTTCTATATAGTTCTAGTTGTAACAAACAAAGGAAGGGGATTCCCCTTTTCTATAAATAGACTCATTGCAATGTTACACTCTAAGAGGTTCATGTAAAGGTCAGGATACATGTAATCAACACATTCCAACATGTACATTATACATTGCAATATATCCTATAGTACATCACACACAATGTAAAGATCTAGAATGTTCTCTCTACTGGATGTGCATTCTGATTATTTCACTGCTACACATCACATTCACCTTTCACATATAATTAATAATTTCTCTTCTGGAAGTTTCTATGTTCATAAAATCATACATAACTGGAAAAATAATTCCCTTCCAGAAGATTCCTTAATTATATCACACCTCCCCCACCGGGAAAAAGAAAGCTTTACCGTAGTAAAGGTTTCTTTAAGATTCAACCTGTGTCAAATTATCCAGATAAGCCTTTCATCCTGTACAAAGGCATTACAAGTCATATCACACATGTATTTAAGGACCATGAAAAAAGAAAAATGCAATTATACTTTGACAAACTTTGTCACAAAAAGGAGTAATTTCTCTCCTTAAATTCTTGAAAGAGCATCAGCAATCACATTATTCTTTCCACGAATATGTACAATTTTCAAGGGGAAAGGTTGGAGCATAAGGCTCCACCTGAACAGTCTTTGGTTCTTTGTTTTGAATTTCTCCAAGAACACGAGAGGGTTATGGTCTGTGTAGACCATGATATCACCATTACTGTTGGTTAGGTACACCTCAAACTGCTGGAGAGCGAGTACAAGACTCAGAGCCTCTTTTTCGATAGTTGAATACTTCTTCTGATATTGGTTGAGTTTCTTTGAGAAGTAACAGACTGATTTTTCAAAGCCTTCTTCATCCTCTTGGAGCAACACTGCTCCCACTCCAACATCACTGGCATCAATAGCCACCTTGAATGGCTTTGTGAAGTTTGGAGCTGCCAAAACAGGCTCATTCACCAAAATGGCCTTCAACTTCTCAAATGATCTCTGACATGCATCAGACCATACATACTTCACTTTTGCTTTCAGCAAGTTTGTCAGTGGACTAACCACAGTACTGTAATTTGGAACGAACTTCCTGTAGAAACCACTCATACCTAGGAATCTGAGCAACTCTTTCTTAGTTGTGGGAATGGGGAAGTCTAAGATTGCCTGAATCTTTGCTTCTCTCGGTAGCACTTGCCCCTGACCAACCACATGACCAAGATATGTGACCTTTGCCTTGCCAAACTCACTCTTCATCAGATTAACCACTAAGTTGGCTTCATCTAATCTGTCAAACAGTAATCTCAAATGATTGAGATGGTCATTCCATGTATCACTGTGCACTAAGATGTCATCTATGTACACAACACAATTGTCAAGCCCAGCAATCACCTGATTTGTCAATCTTTGAAAGGTTGCTGGTGCATTTTTCATTCCAAACGGCATGACTTTGCATTGAAATAAGCCATCCGGTGTGACAAAGGCTGATATTTCCTTGGCTCGGTCAGTCAGTGGCACCTGCCAATATCCCTTCAGCAAGTCTATCTTAGTGACAAAGGCAGAGTTCCCAACCCTATCGATACAATCTTCCAACCTAGGAATTGGATATGAGTCGGTCTTAGTGACTGCATTTACCTTGCGGTAATCTATACAAAATCTCTGAGAGCCATCCGGCTTTGGGACCATTACAATAGGGGAACTCCAACTACTCTGACTTGGTTCGATTATGTCATTATCTAACATGAACTGGATTTCCTCATTCACTTTTTCCAACTTGCTTGGATTAAGTCTATATGGATGTTGTTTGATAGGTTTTACATCACCTACATCTACATCATGTACAGTCAAGGCAGTACGACCTGGTCTATCTTTACACACATGCTTATAATCTTTCAACAAGCCAGATATGTCAATTCTCTGTTCATCAGAGAGATGCTTCAGTGCATCATCCAAATTTTCTAACATTTCTGAGTTAGACAATTTCACTCCACATGGTTCATTTGTAGACACATCTGTGTGAGACAATTCACTCTCTGTCTCTACATTGCCTTCATTTCCATCTTCTAGCTTCTCTTGTTTTACAACATGTGCTACACCTACTGGCTGATTAGCCTCACGTTCAAAGTATTCTTTCAGCATGTTTACATGACATACTCTTTGACTCTTTCTTCTGTCAGGGGTACTGATCACATAGTCGACATCATTCAGTTTCTTTTTGACAGTGTAGGGACCACTGAACCTAGCTTTCAAGGGCTCACCTAGCAAAGGCAACAACACTAACACCCTATCTCCAGGCTTGAAGTTGCGCTCTTTTGCATTTTTGTCTGCCTGTCTTTTCATTTTAGCTTGCGACACTTTCAAGTGTTCTTTGGCTACCTCACAAGCCTTTGAGAGCCTTTCTCGAAACTTTGACACATAGTCAAGAAGGTTTACCTCGTCATTCTGACCCATGAACTTATCTTTGATCAGCTTAAGGGGACCCCTAACCTCGTGACCATAGACCAGCTCAAATGGACTGAAGCCCGTCGACTCATTTGGGGAATCCCTGGTCGCGAACAGCAAGAATGGGATACCTTTATCCCAGTCATCAGGATACTCTTCACCATAAGCCCTAAGCATGGTCTTCAGGGTCTGGTGATAGCGTTCTAATGCACCTTGGGACTGTGGATGATAAGCGGATGACTTGATCTGCTTTATCCCTAACTCATGCATCACTTGCTGAAACACTCCTGACATGAAATTCGATCCTTGGTCTGACTGAATTTCCTTGGGCAAACCATACCTAGTGAAAAACTGCACTAGCGCCTGTACTACTGTCTTTGCAGTGATACTTCTCAACGGTATCGCCTCTGGAAAACGTGTAGACAAATCCATAATCGTAAGAAGATACTTGTGACCCGACCTAGTTCTGGGTAAGGGTCCAACACAGTCAACAAGAACCCTAGTAAAAGGTTCATCAAATGCAGGTATCGGTATCAAGGGAGCAGGCTTGATAGAAGGCTGTGCCTTCCCAACCACCTGGCATGTATGACATGTCTTACAGAACCGCACAACATCCTTGTGCATCTTCGGCCAATAAAAATGCCTCATGACCCTATCCTCCGTCTTCCGAATACCTAAATGACCTGCCATAGGCAACTCGTGAGCCATCCTCAGAATCTCTGAGCGGTAACAGGGAGGAACAACAACTTGGTGAACTACACACCACTCTTCATTAGCTGGTCTCCGGGGAGGTCTCCACTTCCTCATCAATATGTCACCTTTGACATAATAGCACTCAGGAACCTTATCAGCCTCAGCCTCAGAACATGCCTTCTGTGACAAGCCTTTCAATTCTGGATCCGCCTGTTGTGCCTGTACAAGGGAAGATTTGCTAAACAACTCATCATTGTCTGCAACAGAACCTTCAACATTATCCCCATCCAAGTCCTTGAAAAAGGTTTCAGCTAACCAGACATCAGTACTCTCCTCCACATCCATAGAATCCGCATCATCCTGTTCAGCCCTACGAGCCTGAGACCTAGTAACAACACAATCCGGGAAAATTCCAGGAAAATCCTCCTGCAACCGTTCAGTTTCAGCTACCTCAACCGGCTTCTCTGAAACCACTGGAGATGCAACAACTTTCTCTCCAGCCAAGTCGTTACCCAACAAAAAGTCAACCCCGTCCACGGGTAATTCCGGTACGACACCAACAGTTACAGGACCACTAACTAGGTCACACTTTAAGTCGACCTTATGCAAAGGAACCGACACATAATCCGGACCAATGCCTCGAACCAAAACTTTGGCATTCTCTGAACTCTCTGGTGGGAGAGTCAAATGCCCTGACATCATCAGGGACTGAGCAGCCCCTGTATCTCGAAGGATAACCACTGGCTTACCTACAGCACCGGTCGAACAGGGGGATACCTCACCATCATGCAAAAAGCTTCTAAAGCTCTCATCAACCTTCTTGACCTTATCGGCAAATACTAGAGAAACACTCTCAACCTCTTGGACTGATTCCAACTGGACAGACTCCTTGGGTAGCACACTTGATTGCTTGACTAAACCCACATCTTTCTTAATTTTGGTCGGTTTCCCAATCAATTCCCAACAGGACTTTTTCAAATGTCCTGGCTTATTGCAATGAAAACAAACTTTGGAACTTTGACCAACAGATCTTTCATTTGATTTCGCGCCTCTATCTGCCTGAGACTTGTCAGTGTCATTCTCCTTGCTAGCATGTTTTCCCTCACCAAATTTCTTGTGGGATTCAAATGCCCCTTTACCCTTCTTATTCTGAAAGTTTTTGAAAGGAAGCCTATCCCCACTACCTCTGTGTGTGACCTCAAATTCATCAGCTACCACAGCTGCCTTACTCAATTGAGTAATTCTTTGGTCATCTAGGTGAGACTTAACGCCAAAAGGAACACCCTTTTTGAATTCCTCTAAGAGGACAACTTCTCTCAGCTGGGCAAAATCTTTGTCAACTTTCAATGATCTGTACCACTTGTCAAACATCATTTCTTGTTCCCTAGCAAACTCAACATAGGTCTGGCCTGATTGTCTTTGCATATTCCTAAATTTACGTCTGTATGCTTCTGGGACCAACTCATATGCATTAAGAATAGTATTCTTCACTGTAGCATAGTCACATGATTGCTCTTCAGAGAGAGATGAGTAGACTTTTGCAGCCTTTCCCACAAAAACGCTTTGAAGAAGCAGAGTCCAGTATTTCTGAGGCCATTCCAACCTCTTGGCCACTTTTTCAAATGATACAAAATATGCATCCACTCCCTCTTCATCAAATTTTGGCACAAGGCGAATGTTCTTCGCTACATCAAAACCTTGGGGAGATTTCTCTTTGGTAGAGTTAGTATTTGCATGTGCTAACTCCATTTCTCTCAATTTCAACTGGTACTCTCTTTCTTCTCTTTCTCTTTCCATTTCTCTTTGTTTTTGTTTTTCTTCCAGTTCTCTTTGTTTTTGTTTTTCTTCCATTTCTCTTTGTTGCTTTTCTCTTTCAAATTCTAATTTCATTCTCTCCTTTTCCATCTCAAGTTTTGCTAATTGGAGTTGAACATCACTTGAAACATTAGAAGGAACCTCACTTTCTTTACTGAGCTTCATGTGACTAGCTAGCAGATCAATAATCTCTGCCTTCTTTAACCCAGGGGTAAGAACTACTCCCAAATGCTGACAAACAGCTCTCAAGTCCTCTTTTCTGAGTGACTTCAACTGACCAAGGGACAAATCTGTCCTCTTAACAAAAACTTCAACATCTACTGTAGTCATGATGAAGCATGTAACAAACAATTACAGAATTTAAGAACTTATCTGCAATATGTATTCTAGAAGTTTCCAGAGATTTCCAAAAGCTCTCTATAAATTTTGGTAATGTTTTTGACTCGTTATAATTGGCTACGTTCCCGGACAAGCCCCCAGTTTGTTATGATCCAAAATCCACAAAAGATAAGAATCAAACAAAAGATATTAACTTTAGATGATATATGGTTTAATTTAAATATTTACCAACATCAGATATAACAGAATTACAGATTCTAGGTACAAATACACTACATGTACTTAAACTGGTAAAGACTTACAATTTCTCAGCTGGGAAATTCCTATTAGTCCAGAATGTTCTTGAAGTGTAGAGTAAGTTGGCTGCTAATCCACAAATATTGAATCCAAACGGTATGTTGTCCAACTGGCAAAAGAAGATTCCAGATCCAGCCGAAGAATGTCCAAAATAATTCAGGAAGTCATCGATGTCGATAATGATGTCGATGACGATGTCCAAGACGATGGCAATCACAATGTCGATAACAGTGTCAACTGCAATCTCGATAATCAATGTCAATGACGATGTTGACCACAATGTCAATAACGATGTCGAACACGACGTCAAATATGTCAAGGATGAGGTCCAAGATGAAGTCCAAGATGATCTCCACAGGTTGATATCAATATCAGATGGTGTTAACTGAGAACTTATGCAATATATGCTCCACGATGTATTCAGGGTATAAATTCTGAAATTTCTGTGCAAGCACCCAGCTTATATACAATCTCAACCCTTAATTAGAATTTTCTACATTCTACTACAATATTCATGAAGGTTTGGAACTCTCTTGTAAGTTCTATATAGTTCTAGTTGTAACAAACAAAGGAAGGGGATTCCCCTTTTCTATAAATAGACTCATTGCAATGTTACACTCTAAGAGGTTCATGTAAAGGTCAGGATACATGTAATCAACACATTCCAACATGTACATTATACATTGCAATATATCCTATAGTACATCACACACAATGTAAAGATCTAGAATGTTCTCTCTACTGGATGTGCATTCTGATTATTTCACTGCTACACATCACATTCACCTTTCACATATAATTAATAATTTCTCTTCTGGAAGTTTCTATGTTCATAAAATCATACATAACTGGAAAAATAATTCCCTTCCAGAAGATTCCTTAATTATATCACAATAATAATAATAATAATAGTGGCTACTTGTATAGCGCGCAGGTCCGCCTTTCGACGCTCATGGCGCTGTATAGATATGTATATATTATTACCCCCGGTCATTGGATTCTGGCACGCCCGCACACAGTGTATGCACATTCTCCACTCCCTGGGGAGCATTCCAGCCAGTCGCTGTAAAGCGCACACATGCTAAGCAAAGGACATTACCTTTCGCCATCCTACCGGGTACCCATTTAACACCTGGGTGGAGAGTGGCAAATGTAGATTAACGTCTTGCCAAAGGACGCTAGTGCTGCGGTGGGATTCGAACCCCGGACCTCGTGGTTCACAGTCCGGGGACTTATCCACTGATCCACAACACCTCTACATATATTTCTTCACACACATTTTGTGTGGAAAGGCTGTTGTTATTTTCAGTGAGCTCTGGAATTCCTACAATATCTCCCTCTCCCATCTCTCAGAGGCTTCAAATTTAAAGATCTGTGTTTCTACTTCAATTATTTCTTCCCATTATATTTATATTCTTCTGGGTTCCCTTTAAATCCCCAAAAGTCATTACTGTGGACATTTTTATGCCGCGAGAGGGCACCGTGATCGTTGCCCGATCATGCCGTTGCCCCGTGGGGCGCAAACTTCGGACAGACTGTTCGCTCGAGCTCTCGTGCAAGATTCAGTCGGCTTCATGCAGTCCGAAATTCAATCCCAGCAGTCCGATGGACGTATTCGACGCACAAACTTTGTGTACGAGTGAATGGGGCTTACACAATCCCGACTTTCACCACGGTTGCCTGGTGGCGTATCCCTTTAAGCATATGGGAATGAGAGAATTCAGTAATCAACGGGGGGGGGGGGGGGGGGGGGGGGGGTGTTTCACAAAGAGTTAAGTTTGACTCAAAGTCATGCGTAAGTGCCAAAGCACATACGGTATTACATGCGTAATCTCATTGGTAGATTACCCAATAACGCGCATCCCCTAAGCATGATCTGACCAATGCGGTGATGCGTAGTATACAGCACGCTACTAGGAATTTAAGTGAGAATTTAAGTCAAACTTAAAGGGATACTCAACCGCAGATTGTGGACATTTTTATGCCGCGAGAGGGCACCGTGATCGTTACCTGATCGTTACCTGATCATGCCGTTGCCCCGCGGGACTCAAACTTCGCACAGACTGGTCGCCGCACAACATGCACGCTCCGCCCAAGCTCGAGCTCTCATGCGAGATTCGGTCGGCTTCGTGCAGTCGAAATGTAATCTCACTTGGTCCAACGGACGCGTTCGACGGACAAACTTTGTGTACGAGTGAATGGGGCTTACGCAATCCCGACTTTCCCCACGGCGGCCTGGTGGCGTATCCCTTTAAATCTTAGTGGAACACCCCCCAGGTTGACTAACTCCTTTACTGTCCATAGCAGGCTGATCAATATGACTTTACTCTTCTCTCAGTTCCCATATGCCTGTGGCTTTGGAAGCCATTTCCTAAATTACAAAGCTTGCCATGAAGCATGAACAGAGAGGAAGCCAATCGCAAAGTAGGATTTTAATCAGTGAGATTTCCCAAAATGAAAGAAAAAAAAGACTGTCTTGTATGTTTTCCATGACCAATAGGAAATCACTGTAGGCATTTCATTAAAGTGCTACGTTATAGGGCAACACAAAAACAACAATATCATTTTTTTTTTTTTTTTTGCATTCTAGATTGCTTCCTCGCATACCAAATCAACCAATTCTAAACCAAGAATAAAGGACTGTTACAAATAATTGTAAATAGGATGACATTACAAAAAGTATGCATGAAGGGCATTTACGCTTACACATTACTCCCCATTTGTACTCCCAATTTGTAAATGTACAATTAGCCGAAAGAAAAAAAAAAATGCTCTCCAAAAAAAGTAATCTGATACACTCCAAGTTGACAGCCATGCATGTGACACAGCGACATAACTCAATTAATTTCAAAAATAAAAATAAGTGCTCTCTGACAGTGACATATCCTGGGGCAGTTTAAAAAGAGGGCATAAGTACACCCGACATTAATTCTCAAAAGCAAAAATCAAAACAAACAAAAAATAATAATAATTATCTTTAAAAAAAACTATCAAATTTCAGAGAATTTTATAAAGAATTTTGTGTCAAAATACAAACAAAAATTAAAGATTGCCACATTTTATGAGGGTGGGGGGAGGGGGGCATGTGACCCCACCACCTCCCCCACCCCCCCCCCCCCCCCCCCCCGATCTGCCATCTTTTGACACAAATGATCTATGCCATTGCAATTGTTCAACATACATTACCTACATGTACTATTTATCATAATGCATGTACCTACTGATCTGACATTCAAGGCAAAGGTATATGTAGAAGCAACCAACAGAATAGTAAAGGGATTTCCAAATCGAAAAGACAATTTATGATCTGCCCTGCAACAAAATGAGGTCTGAATGCCAAACCAAATTGGCAGTAATAGAAATATTCCTCTAATTTCAGTCCTACCAACCAACCAACCCTCTTGCAGCTGCATCTCTACGTCCCTGGATGACACAGCGGGACAGACAGAAGGGCTAGCCTACCTTCCAGACTCCTCCATCATTTACTTCCTGAATCACATTTTCAGGTAATGGTACTGATTTGCACACAAGGCAAGCTTCAAGGTGGCTTCAAAGATATTATTTAACATTTTTAGTATAACAAAATTAGCTTCACTGCTTATTGATCAGAATGAAAGGAAAAAGGAAAAACAACTGAGTGTTTATCAAACTTATTAATGTGGAGTATTGAAGGGAAAAAAAGAAAAATGTACATTGATTTTCCACAATAATTCTAAAAGAGGGTGCCCAGAAGCAGCCATGCTGGAGGACATAACAATCAAAACCTGTGCACTAGACCATGACAACAATGGCTTTTCATAGTCTGATGCACAGGTTTGTACATGTATGTCCTCCAGCATGGCTGCTGCGAGAACCCTCTATACTTGTACATGTAAAGTTATACAAATTACACCCAAGTCATATGTACAATGTAGTATTTCTAAGGGCTAGACACATATCAACAAACTGAGAAAGATAAAATCAGTCTAGGTAGAAAAAATATTGGACCGAGAAAATCAGAGCTGAGGCATCATTAGCATGAATCGGTGCGCACCATACATCTCATACCTTGTACATGACTCTCCTCTTTACCCTAGAAGTCGTCAACGAGCCAAGGCAATATTTCTCAAAATGGAAATGCGGATTTCCCTAATGGTGTTTTTGCACTTCCGTACCTTGTTATGGTTGGTGCAAAGAAAAAGGAAACATATTGAAGCCAGACTTCTTTAATGTAAATGCTTGTACAGACTTTTTATGTAATTGTATTTTGGCCTACGCTGTGTAGAAGATGTCGGGCAAATTTCCCCCTGAATATGTTATTTTTCTTGTAAGCAGGAAATAAAATGCTATGGTACATCTGCTTTAATATGTTAATTATTTTTCCAGAAAGTACAAAGAAAATGCATTATATGTCAGTTACATGTTTAATATAACAACCCTATATAAAAGAGATGCTTGGTCTAACAATAATTTCCAAGGCTGCAGATTTCGCTATAATCATTTCAAACTATTGTACGACTTTGGAAATTAGGAACTCTAAATACATGCTTTTTAAGAGGAATTAATCCTTCGTAGAGAGATGGCCTGAGTTGACAACAAAAATTGCCCCTTTCCATATCATGGTTCAATAAAACAATGATGAAAATTAGACAATTTACTCTGAATTCAGACTACTAGGTCACTACCAGTGTCATCAGGTGGTTGATAGAGAATGAGTCACATAATTAAAGAGATGTCATGAGCAACACCTGCCAATTTCACAAGAAGAAAATAATTGTATGTATGTTTGTATGGCATCACTTTGATTTATTTTCACCAATTTGCAAAAATTTCACAACATCCATTTGTTACAACCTCGCAAAGACTTGCAGGCTGTTGACATTGTTGATTTACAGAGAAGATGAGTTCTGGGAAAGGTTATAAACAATTTGTCAGCTTTCTCATTCCTTTTATGTTAGCTTGGGAAACCATCACAGAAGAAATGTCCCCTGGAAAGGATTGCTCTTCAAATGCCCTCTTATTTGAAATATGACATGTTTGGGCCGAACATTCATACTATGAGTGTGCAGTCCCATATACATTTACATGTACCTATTTCTGTGTGCAGTGCGTGTGCTTTTCAGCAAGATTAAGTCAAGATCTTACCATTTTGATGGTTCCAAAACCTCACACTATACACCCATTCTTATATAGACATGATCAATCTTTCCCAATTGCTTTGAGACAGTTTCTTTCACAATGATATCGTATGACTAGAACTCAACTTTATCTTTAAAAGCTCATTGATAGTAATAATACTTTTCTAACAAACACAATGCCTTTGCCTTTGGACTTGGGTGAGAGCATAAACACTTGCTTTTTATATTCTGTTATTCTCATAATAAAAGTAGACTGTCGGTATGACACTCTATCCAAGTCTGTTGACAGAAAATATGATGTGTTTGTAGGGCTTCAATCTACAGTAGGGTTTTTTTTTTTCAAAAGGCCTTTTCACACTTTCTCCAGGTAAATTGTAGACATTGTACTATGGATAGCTCTATCTTAAGAAAAATGCAATGACGAAACCTGAAGTTGTTTGCCCCAAATAGGTCAGATCCTAAATTTCTAATATTTGCGATCATAAGCAAGTTGGACAGAGTAATAAACAGGAATTTCAAGAACCAAGATGAAAGAATAAAGACAGACTTTAATACAAGTTCACAGAAATATTTCATTTTATTTCTTTCAATTAGTTCTCTCTCGGGGGAAATTGAGAAAACACATTTTCAATCCAAAGGTCAGGCCAGCATCAGGGCTAAATTTCAACCTGGATCTGGATGAAGTGTTTAACCAGATTCTGAGTCAATTGAATTTGTACATATTTTGAAATGTTATCAAAGTACATGTAGGACTGCAATGCACTTTCACTTTTTGTAATGCCGGAGGCCTTTCCAAGTCATGCAGTTACTCCATCTTGGGGTTGAAGGGGGGGGGGGGGGGGTATTGGCCCCTGAACCTATCAATCCTTGTCAAAAATAATTTCATATCGTTATAGGATGGAAGACAAACTTAAAGTTGCATACATATTGCAAAAACGTAGATTACAGAAGTTATTGATCTTTCCTATTTAACCAAACAGAAAATGTAGAAAAATTATTTACTAAAGATTGGGTGTTTGCCTGTTTCATTTTGTATACTAAATTATAATCATACAAATGTTTTTCCTACAACTTCAGTGTTTATTTCCACGAACTGATTAAAAGCAGTGAAGACTTTCAAAATGGATAGTTGGCTTTTTGATACTGGTAGAATCAATCTAACAAAGGTGAGACACTTTCTGGGCAAAAGTCACTTGCTTCATCCATTTCACATGTGCCTTTTCCACCTCTCCTCAAGTGGGTCCCAAAAGGGGAAAATCTTTAGGAAAATAAAGCCGTCCTGATTCCATGCATTACGTTGATCACACTGGGGTAAAGAATGACCCACTTTTCGAGAAATAGAATTCTAGCATCTCCCCTTGAATAACAACAGTCTAAAAATAGGAGGATAGAATGTTAACGCCACTCTGGAGAAGCTATGGAATAGGCCATTTTCTTAATGGGATGAGGTGACTGGTGAAAGATCATCTCAAACTTCACATAAATGTGGCTGCAATAATCATGATACATAAAGCCTGCATGCACTGTACACGGTATCCTATAGAAGAAATCCACTGGAAAAAAATAGAATCTTGAAAATAGAGATGCAGCCATGCTGTAGGGCATAACAATAAAAACCTGTGCACTAGACCACGACAACAATGGCTTTTCATAGTCTGATGCACAGGTTTTTATTGTTATGTCCACCAGCATGGCTGCTGCGAGAAACCTCTCTTAATGCTAAAATTTGAGAAACTGTTGAGGAAGGCATGGAGCCAAAAATGGACTTAAAACGGAGTAATGATTCTTGATGTTTTGAAACATGATCGTCATCGCTTATACCAAGGAGTTATCACATAACTCCTTGCTTATACTTGTACAAATAACAACACCAGGCACGATACATGTACGTAGGCCGACATAGTAATTGACATTGGTTTCACAGCTGTACTATGGCTTACATCACGTGTTGAAGCATAGGTGCACATGTGTAAGATTAGACGTTGATAAGCTATCCATTGCAAGTTGCTGGTAATGCGAGGGTATCAAGGGTAATGCGAGTACTCAATGGGGAAAACCCGGAGATCGCATCTTTCACAAAAAATACACAGCATATGTCACAATGTTTTGCTGACAAATATACTTATTTATAGCCTGCATGTACATGCACATGCCATATTTTCCCTCCTTGATTTCAATTTTATATGCAAATTGAAGTGAACATTAAAAACAGAAATAACATTTAAATTCTATATAGCGCAATTGGATACTGTAGGCCTATATGTTAAAAAGAGGCTGTGTATGTATATTGTATGTGCCAATTCATTGCGAGAATTGCACTTCTTGTTCTTGTGCTTAATGTAATAGCAATTTCCAGGAGCTACAGGAGCTACAAAAGCTATAAAGGAAATACCTGTATGGCAAATTGAACTGGGGGAAAAACATGTAAAGACTATAGGCCTACACACATGTACACATGCACACATGCAGATGCAAAGTATTAGGCCACCTAAAAATCATTTCTAGTTTCTCGTCCCCACCCACATCCTTTTTTGCGCCCGGCTCCTTTGGGGGGGGGGGGGTTATTTGATAATTTTTTTTAACCACCAACATTTTGCTGCAGATCCATAAAATTATAACTTGATGCCATTTGGGGATTTGAAGGGGACCCCAGAAGAATATAAATGTAACGGGGAGCATTTGTATACATGTGCAGCGGCCATCTTGGGAAAATATCAAATAACACGGTACCCACTCCTCATTTTCAAAAAATCTGGAGAAACTAGGAATCAATTTTACTTAACTTTATTTACATTCACTGTGTTGTGACTACATGATGCACATTTCTGCTAACATACATCCTAGAGGTATTCATGATGTACTACAGTATGTACCCCCTGTCTCTGGAAGGAGACAGGGAATATGTGTGTGCAGATCATGTATGCTTGGTCAAATACAGACGACCTCTGAAGACACCCTCTGACATTTCAGGGTCCAACCCAATAAAATTTATAGGCCATCAGCTCCCCTATTGACACTGAACTTGAGTGGAGGTGAAACCCAGAGGTAGAATGTGGTCATGGAGGCAATATATCAGCTTGGTAACGGTCCGTGATTGAAATTAGATTGATTCCAATCCATGCGAAATATTCCATTTTGGGGGAGCAGTATCGCAAATTGGTCCATAAGCTGCTGTTGTCAGCCATGTTTTTTTCTTCCTGATCTCTCATTTTCTTGAAAAGACATTAAATAGTAATTGGATTAGCACCGGAGATGATGTGTCATATTTACAAAAATCACATAGTCCAAGGAACACTTTTCAGTACGCTGTTTATTGTAGTACATTACAGTCTTCCATCTAAAAAACATTCAAAATGTCTCTGTGACTAATTTTTAAAACAATGAAATAAGTTATACATTTTTGTTTAATTTTTTTTTAGTTGTTTCTTTTAAGATTCATATGAAACAGCTCTTAAAGACTCAAAAAGAGCTCTGAACAAAACCACAAAAAAAAACCTTTAATACTTTTACTATACAGCAAATCAAAAAAAGGTTCACTTGAACAAATAAGTAGTTTTTACACTTCTAGGAAATGGACATGAATGAAGTCATTTTATTTACAGGGTTTCTTGACCCAGGTGTTTTAACAGGTATTTGTATGTACATGTAAAATAGTTCAAGATTAAGAAGAAATTCCTTGAAAGTTAAAACCCCTGAAGTAATAGTGCTTGTTTTTCAGTCACCTCTGAATATATATCTAGGCAGAAACAGTAGAATACGAAATAGCTCACTATTACCCACTACAATTCAAATGCATAATGTTATTGGAACCCCAAAGCCCTTCTCTGTTGCAATAGGCAAAAAAGTAGCTTTTTACAACAAAGTTCGCAACTCTACTACTGTATACTGTGCAGAATTCAAATTAATCAAAGTTTTGGGGGCAAAGTTCCGACTTCATACAGTTTTCCCATCTATTCTCTCAGAATTCTTCATTCCTTCTCCCGCCCACTGAACATGTGCCGCGAGCGAGTAATTTTTTTCATACGAAATCGACAATGAAATTTCAAAAAGAAAATCTTATGAAAGGCATGTTCACCGCAGCTGGTTATAAATTGCAGGCACACAAGGTAACTTTTCAATGGCTTGCACAATGAGTCATACCCCAAACACATTGTGGAGTTTAATGCTCTTGAGATTATGATAGGCTAGACTGAATCAACATTGCAACAATAGGATATTATTCACTTAGAATTGCCCTGTATGCAGGCAACACCGAAGCCACAAGCATGGCAGGATCAATCCAGTCCCATCCCATTCTTGCAGTGTACGGTAGAACTCACTCTACCATGATATATGTACTCTACATGTATAAATGTATGGCGGATCCCTCATGGGTAATTAAGTTACTGGAAATTATTTACTGTGATGGGAATGCTCCAGATACCATTACACCAGAGATTTCTGTAATTAAGTATTCATGCCAGCCATGTCCCCTAAAATGGAAAGCAATACTTCATGGCACTAAATATAGCTTAAAATAGATGAGCATTTTCGATGTAGGCCTAGAGCATTGATTTTTAATTCTTTCTAATACCTTCCTTATCTCAAAGTAATGTAAATCCATGGAATTCTTTCATTCCAATTTATTACCCAAATTTAAAATGATGAAATCCCTAGAGATGTATAAAAAAAATTAAAGCGTTTGATTTTCATAATGATATTCTTCATCAAATGTTATCAATCCAGATTTAATAGAGACAACAATAATTGCATTTACCCAAGACATTGACAACTTGATGTATTTCATAATTATCAATTTAATAGAATGTGAATATGTACATACTGTACAAATAATGTAAACTTTTAAAATAAAAAAGTAATGAACAATTAACTTTAGCCTTTAAATGAACCAGCTTTCATGTTTAATTGTGCAAAGGTACGGTTGTGATAACATTGACAAGTCACTAAGTAAACAAAAGCGACTGCTTGGAACTGGATATGCAATGGCATGAAAGGACAGTTCCGGTCCATTGGAGTGGAAAGATCATCCCAATGTTTGCTTCACGATGCATCACCATCATCATCATCATCATCATCATCATCATGTGGAATATACACTACAGACTTTGGTCTTTGGATTATTCAAATATGAGCTTGACATGTACCCATGAAATTTCCTTCAGCTATTTTTTGAATGTCAATAAAATGTCCCTTTTTGCAAACAACAGTACATGAATGCAGCATGAAAATCAGCCAACTGTAATATGAATGTACAAGTATGTTTTATCAGAGAGCAAACTTCTCACCTAGCTTCAGGCTTTGTCAGGAACGATCAAGAAATATCCAGTAAAATAAAAAAGAAAAAAGAAAAAATGAATAACAAAAGAAATAAAAAGAAACACCATCCCAACCAGTTATATCAGCTGTCACCTTTGAACCAGGCAAAGCTACATGTATAAAACATGTGTCTGTACAAAAACAATGTCTCTAGTATTAAAGTCCAAGGTTAAAGGGAAGGTTGAGTTCTGGGAAAGGTGAAAAAGAATTTGTGAGCTTTCTCATTCCTTTTTAATATGTCAGTTTGGAAGAACAGATGCCGTTATATTTGAACAATGACAAAAAATATCCGAAGAGTTCAGGCCGAACATTCATGCCACATCTGTGTGCAGTCCCATATACCCATTTCTGGGTGCGGTGCATGTGCTTTTGAGCAAGTTTGGGTTGATTTCTTATCATTTTGATGATTCCAAAACCTCAGCGTATACACCAATCCTTATTTATACATGATCAACCTTCCCCAATTGCTCCTTTTTTCACAACATAATCGCATGACCAGAGCTCAACTTTATCTTTAACAAAGGATACAATGGCACTGGGACTCATCAGAAAACCATTTCACAAGTTAAAAAATATTTGGCAAATCTATATAAAGAAAAGATAAAAATACTGTGCAATTACATCGCATTTGCCGAATTTCATTCAATTCATTTCATCACATCAAATATACGAATTCCTAAAAAGGAAACTATTTTGAGGTGTAATAGTATGTATGAGTTCTATACACTATAACATCACTTTCAATATGTAAACAATATTCATTTTAGAATCATCATGCATCCCTGTCTGTCTTTCTCCTCTCAATATTTGCCCCCTCTCTTTGCGTTTGTCTACCCGACACCGGTCTCCAGCTGGTAGAAGACATAAATTTGAAGATGGGACGGATGGACAAGAAATCAAACTAGCGCATAGCGATAAATCTAAATTTAGCTCATACGCTCGGATTGCTCGCAAAATGAACATATATTTCACTTCGATATGTCATCTGGAAAATAAAGCTGGCGGAGCAGCACTTTGCTATTAGGATGTCTGTGCATATTTTACACACCCACCTCTTCACAGGACCCCATATAGTCAATTCAAAAGTATATTCAATGTTTTATTGTCCAGAAAAATAGAAATCCATTCTGTTTACATGCAAGATACATAATGAAAAATAAACGATATCTAAACAAAACGAAAATACATGAACATGTGAGTAAACATATTTTTGTAAATTTATGAGGAATTAATATAGTTTTATTATTTTTCAATGAGAGCAGGAGAAATCTATTAACTATTTAGCCTGGATAATGTGTCACTATAAATATGTCATCCATGCAAATCTGTCAGGTTTAAATGAAGATCATGGAAGACACATTCCAGAAACTAAAACCTTGGCCCGTACTAGTACATGTAAATGTACCTCCTTGCTGAAACCAGCTGTTGACAGCTCGATTAGATGATAAATCTTTGAACATGTCACCTAAATAACATGGGTGTTGTAGCTTTAAAGCACACAGAATAATTTGCTTTTGTATGATCAGTATATCACTTTGATTTTAATAGTGTAAGGTGGCTGGCCTTTTATCATTTTGTGGGTAAAATTGCTTGTAATTTGAAAGAGAAAGAGAAACAATTGTGGTTTTACATTTACCTAGTCAATGTCACACTCATAACAGCTGCAGGAATGTGTCTTGTTTCTAAGAAAAATTAGTCACAGGAAAATTTAATCTTTGAGCTCAAACGAACATGCTTCGTGCAACCTTACAATTATGGGCTTTTCCAACACGTAGGTCGATATTATTAAAGAATACAATGGATATATATTCGTGATAAATGAGAATTATGCCAACATGTACAAGTTGTTACCGGGAAACAGGCCTACATATTGGTTTTTTCACCTTAAATAATAATTCATTAAGAACAAAAATTATTGTTTTAATATTTATAAGCTTGGGTTTCACATGTCATTCATTTTTCTTGATGTCTGCATGGAAGCCGGGACCTTGTTCTCATTTCAAGATTGTAGAGGTCCGTGTGTACTAGACCCCTGTAAGAGTTTAGCATTGTAAAAGCGCTGTTTAATTAATTGGTTGAACTACGATAAAAAGTCATTCCATGCGATATAGACCCTACATCTAGATTGCAATCCTTCACGTGCACTTCACTGGTAATAAACCCTCGAAACGCGCCGCAAGCTAGGTCTGACCAGTTCCTTTAAGTTCCCATCAAAAATTGGAATTGGAAGAGACAACTGGTGCACAGATGCCATCAAGCATGACAGTGACATGACTCAAATTACCCCCTGCTCTTCCCGAGTGCCAAGCGAGAGAGAGAGGCCTAGACACTTCTCAAGTATGCACCAAGTCACATGACTTGGTGTTGCTAGGTAATGAAGAAATAAGAAACAACTTCATGTATTTAAACCATCATAAAAAACAAGAGCCTCCACCTCGTACATACTGCAGCTGCAATCTTTAAAGCTACTCTTGGTATTCTGACATGGTTGTGAATGTAACTTGCATTTGTTTTAATATTGATTTGGTTTAATTAGGATGTAAGACAAGTACAAGTAGGAAGTAAGACATGTGTTATGCGCTATACAAGAACTGAATATTATTATTATTATTATTATCCCTCAAAAATGTTGGTCACACGACTTTGTAGCCTACGTGTATATATATATATGCCGTGAAAATTACTTAATTCTTAATGTATAGTTTCAAATGGCACGTACATGTATGAATGGAGTATATCATTCACTTTTCATTGACCACTGAGAAAAATAAAATAGGAAACACTTCAAATTACTGCAGCGCGACAACAATATCCCAACCTCGAGACCTCTTGATTTTATGCCAACATATTGTGCACTGTTCCTTAATATCATCTGACCCCATTCTTGTTTTGATGCCAAAGTAATCAAGGATACGGATAATTAAGTACAGTATGCCCTATCGCGAGTTAAGCAATTCATCCACAACCGCATATTCGCAAGCAAAGGAAACACTATGTACATAGGCCTACATATACTTGTACATGTTGTGGCCTACAGTATATATTATTGTATATTAGACACTGTTCTGAAAAAAACATAGCAAGTTACAAAAATGTTAGTACAGAACAAATGGGACAGGTGCTCAAAAGATACACACCACACAGTTGCCAATTTGATTTGATCAATTACAACTTTAAAAATTCAGAACATTTTTTATCCTTTACCGGTATATGGCTTTCTCTAAACTGTCACTGATCTGCTTCTCTATTTTTTTTCTTATCTTTTTACTTGTCAAGCTAAACTACATGTAAATATCAGGGCAGATTTCACCTTAAAAAGTCCTCAGTGTGGTGTACATTTGTATCTTCTGCATACATGTGTACATGTATAAAATGTACTTTGCAATCACATACATTGTATTTGCATTTCCTGCCTGTCTGCACAGAAAATCTACTCATTTATCAGACAGTAATTGTATAAAATGCAAAATTTGACATTTTTAGCAACTGAATGTTGTTGTTATCGGCAATACAGAAAGAATTTGTATTCCACTGGCTTTATACATGTACACAAAATGAAATTTAAGGCAGCAATCTTTTGAATTTAGACCACAATCCTGAATTAACCATGCTGCGATTGTTAAAATCATGCTCTTACACATTATACAATGTACGCAGCACAAGGAGACTTGCTAATTTCATATATCTTTGAGAAGTATTGAATTTTAAATCAATTTATTCAAAGGTCTGGGATACGCATGTTTATTATTGATTGTACTGTACATTTACATCTGCCTCAGAACGGCAGGATGCGAGGAGAAAAGAACGTCACACACAATTTGAATGATGTGACAATCATGTTTTTATTTTTCTCTTTCCACGTCAAGTCGACCGTAATCAAAACATTTGTTACTCAATGACATTTCTAGACCTAGAGGTCGCATGCATGTACACAAACAGTCTCAAGCTTCAAAGTAATCCGAGCAGTCCTTTTGAAGACAGACTTTTTTTTTCTACAAGGAAAACCAAGTGTCAATTACATTTCTAAAATCTAAACCGAAATAATCTCTTGAGCAAGCCAGCAAGCTCAAAGTAGAATGAAATGTTATGTTCATCTTCCTTCCCTAAAGCCCCTGGAAAGGGAAACATCTACGTAAACAAATTACATTTGAGCCTGGAGATCATTTCTGGTTTGATTCCATGAATAATGAAAGAATCTATTTTTCATTAAACAAAATCCAGTATTTAATAAAGCTATTTCATTCTCGTACATGTATATGGATGTAATCTGCAGTCAATTTGCATGCAAATGATTTTCCAGAAATAAGCATATCTCCTCTATTAGCTACATGTACATGTTAAGTGTTTATGAAGAGTTTATATGCATGAATAGTTAGCAAACTTGAATATTCAGCTTTGTGACTCATACATTTAACAGTTACTTACTTGACCACGCTCAAAATTTGTAAGTTTCCTGCTTGCAGAAGTTTCTTGTCGCTTAATTTCTTGCAGGAATATTAATCCAAATATTTATTTTAACTTACTTTGTTCATAAGGATCACACAGATGTCTATTACGGCCAAGGAGTTGTGAGGCGCATTCTCGGACGCTCGCCGGTAGGTGATGTACGCCCTCTGGTTGTTGACCCCGATCCGGTTGCTCACGTTGGCTGGGTGTCCGTTAGGGGTGTGGTTGACGATCTCACACCCTGGCATCACCCTCTCCTTTCCCTCGTACAAGATCCTGATGTGAAAAGTTTTTTTTAAATGTACCATGAATGAGTCTTTCATCAAATATTGCAATTGTGGATTTACAGTATCATTATACAGCAACGTAAAAAAAAAAATATTTCTCAGGAGCTCCTCACAAAAAATGTTACCTGAGATCTTTTTAAAGGGGAATTATCCCTTAACCTTTCATAAATATTTGACTTGGATGAAAGCAGAAAAAAATCAGAGAAACATATTAGTGAAAGTTTGAGATAAATCAGACAAAGAAGAAGGAAGTTATGCATTTTTTTATTTGAAATCACTAAAGATATGGAGATCCTCGCATTGGCAATGCGGTCAAGATGTGTAATGTCATGAATGGAGCACTTTTCCAGTTGTTTGGTACCGGGATATGCATTAATCAAAATTAGCTTTTGTGAACTCTTATGGTTCATGGAGGACATGTACATGTAAAATATGTTACCAATTATGTATCATGGACAAAAAGTCTGTTTCATCATTAAAATGGACAAAAATTATTTGTACACCAACTGGGAGAGTTCTTCATGTATGACTTCACATATCTTGACCGCATTGCCAATAGGAGAATCCCTAATATCATTAGCGATCTCAACTTTCAAATATCCATAACTTTTTTATTCTTTGTCCAATTTTTCTCAAACTGTTACTGTTTTTCCAGGAAAGGTTCATTCCCATTTAAGTATTTCAGCGTACATGTACTTTCGGTGCTTTCCACAGCTATATCATTAATATCATTCCTGGGGGTATTATGTATAAAAGCTGTTCGTAAAGTTACGCATGACTTTGATGCAAAGTACATTTTTTGCCATAATTTAATTGAGGTTATTGAGGAAATACAGTCACACATCAGGAAAAAAATTTGAGCATCCTGTCTGGCACTTCATATTCAAGTCGTTTGTAAATTCATGCATAACATTACGAACAGCTTTATGAAACACTCCCCCCCCCCCCCCCCCCTGCATATTCGTTTTGCTCTGTATAGAAGAAGTAAAGGTAGGGCGTTATACTGTACATGAAACTCAGTGGTAAGAGCTGTGGTCTTTGGACCAGGATTTTCAGGGTTTCAAACCATATCAGAGCACAATTGCCTAGCTTGGCTTTGAGCAAAACACGACATACTTTATACATCTATTCTGCTATTAAATATAACTGAACGCTGTAGTTTCCCTAGTTGTTTACAAACATGTACATGTGTATATCTTAACTTTATACATGTACACCCAACCTCACCCCCCGCCCGCACCCCCCCCCCCCCCACGTGAAACATATACATGTACATGTGGGCTGTGAATTTTTTGTTTGCAGTATTGCTTTTCACAAAAAGTATCACTAGTTTCAAGTTTCAATTACATGCCCGTCCTACATGTACTTGTTGGTAGGTTAGCGCTTCAGGGATTGCACAAGATACAGTTCAAGTTCAGAGGCGACATAAGAGATGAGAAAGCGATACCACACTGCAAACACTTGGGTGATCAGATGTCGGTGATGAAAACTACATGTTATGTTTTCTGTGAAATTCATCCCAATTTCGAGAGCCAAAAATATTCTCCATCACACAGATAACTTTTGTTCTCCAGCAGAAATCATATATATGCAAGTACAACCAAGCACAAATGCCCACTTCGAGTACATTAGAAGAGATTTTGTTTCATCATTGTTTACTTATGTACATGCAGGCCTACATTTACAGATTACCTTTTGTTCAGGGAGCTATATTAGGATTTTCTAATAGATATAAAAAAGTGACAACTGTTCCTGGTTGTATTTTTTTCAAAGATTACGATTACGGTTAGGGTTAGGGTTGCAATCGGGTTTTAGGTTGGGTCTATGGTAACGGTTTGTGATAGGCATAGTGTTTTGTCCAGGTATGAAGCGATAAAGAATTCGCTAAGTGCATTCGCCGGACCAAGTGCTGGATCACCTTCCTAATTGTGGGAGAGAAGAAAAAAAGGGGGGCAAACTGGATTGGTGTATATTGGACTTACCCAATATCAGTGAGAGGGGGCTTTTCATACCCCCTGCGCACACAGATGAAGATGGAAGGGCTTGCTATGCTTCCATGGTTGAGATCGGCTTGTAGACCACTGGGTGTAGTCTCCACACAGGTGAATCCTTGCGGTACCTGTATCAAAATATTCATAGATATCAAATGCTTAAAATACCCTGTAAACGTATGACCTGTATTTTGGGTGACTGGTTCCCTTTAAATTCATTATCAGTAAATAAGCAGAGAGAGTACTCCGGAACTTGTTGTATTCATCAAGTAGGAGTTGGGCCATCATTGTCCATTATATACCATGTACTTTTATGTGAAGCACATAACAAAAATCAATAATAAAATGATAATAAAAAGGGCATTTTTTCTTAATATAACTTATACACAGACATGTAATAAATAATCATTTTATAAAGTGATTTTTATTACTCAATGTTTATTCTAAATTACCTTAAGTTGTGAATTAAAGGCAATGTTCAGTGTTGGTATGGCTAATACTCAATATTCTGAAATATTTTTTTGTGAGGGAATTGTACAAATAAGGAATAACATAGCTTTTTAATGTTACATTTAAAGTTCATATAATCTTATTTTTATATGATAAATCATCAAAAGGAAAGGGAAACATAAAGGGAAGTGAAGTTTGCATATAATTTGATTCATTCTTGGTCTGCCTACACAATGCACTGAGCACAACATTCTTCAAATTGTTACAACAAATTCAAGGTTTCTTTTCCTTTTTATGGTATTAATCGAGTTTAAAAGGTTCATAGACTATTGAGGATGTCAGTCCTTTATCTGATGATTCTGATACAGTTCCTGATAGGAAGCGAAGTATCAAGACTTTGGACGTGCCTCGAGAAAATGAAAATGATACCTCCATCTGGCTAATCCCTTGCATGTACATGTACCCATCCTCTGCCCACTCATATCAAACAAACCCTGACTCATACATGGCATGCAGTCATATTATACACAGAACAAGTACATGAAGGCATACATGTAAATGTATCGGGGAGATGTTGCTGATAATGTAGGTATTGACAAAAAGAGGGGGGAAGCATCTGACAATATTTATGCTGAATGCTCAGGAGTGTGTTCAAATATTAAGTAATTTAACTGTCAAATGGAGAGAAAATGTCCATGTTTGTTGAAACAGTTGAAATGTGTGCAAAGAAAGTGAGGAAATCAAGCTGAAAGTCCTGAACAACACAACACATGTAGTCCTATACATTTATATATGGGTCTGTCCACGAAGTTGGGATCTTCACAGAAATTCACAGCTGATGGGTATATAAACATGTATACTCGGTGTAAAGCAAACAATTAGCAATGTTGGAGGTTTTTAAATAGAACACATAATTATAATGTTTCTGTGTGTGAATAATCAAAACACATGCTGATCCCTTGTTTGAAAAAAATGACTATAAATGTTGGTGTCCATCATCAATTTTTGCTGAAAAAATGTGACATGAAAACAAATAATTTTACTACTTTATTTCCAGAAATAAAATAAAAAACTGATTCCACTAATGATAAGCAAGCTACACTTTAACTTCATTTGTATGTAAATAAAGTAGAAACAGGGCGGATTCGTTGCACATTTTTTATAGCAGACTTGGCAAAGTTGGCACTACCGACTCTACGGGCGGTGTCCACTAATAATGAATAGGTAGTGGCGGTAATGTCATCTGATGTTTCATTTATGAGAAAGTGGTAATCATATATCTTAGGCTCCATAACAAGAGAATTATCTTGCCAGTAATATTTGATAAAGAAAATCGGAATATGATCAAACATTTTTGAGTATCATCCTTCAGTAATATTAGCTGCCCACGCGGTGTCCATGCGGTTTTATGAATAATCGGTAAAATCAAACCAAGCAAACGAAAAAATCCCACCCGTATCAGAATGGATCGGTCCGTCGAAATATTGATGAGTCACCGTGGTTTACGTGAATAAGCTAGTTTCGCCCGGTTTCCATGGTGCGACGAGTGGAGATCTCATTTTCAACATGGCGTCTTCATGTTGAATCGGTAAATAATAACGCATCGGTACGCAAATTTGACTGTTATTTATGGGTTATTCGGCGATCTGTAACGGTTCTTTATTGTGCTGTTCATTATTTTTGCTTAATAATATGTTGCTTGACATTATCGGCAGCTTCAAAAAATCATTTAAAAATTGCTTAGTACTAATAGTAGTCCGATTGTCACGAATACATACCGTATTGGACACCCCGCCCGACGGTACTGGACACCCCGTCCAACGGTACTGGGGGCTACACTGTTCTGACCATACACGATGCATCGTCTTAAGAAATGTTTGATAAAAATCGTTTTCAATGAGTAATTCAATAAAAAACAATAATTTTACCGTAAATTAAGACTTGCTTTCCACATTGAAATGTCGATTGTCTGCAAATAAAGCGCATTTGTGCCATAAAATCATGTTTTTCTTGCATGATTTTTATGAATCATCGTACCGTTTGATAACCATTTGCCTTCTGGCAAACACAAGATCACTTCCGGGTTGAGAGGGTCTCGTTCAATCCCTTTTTTTGAGAGAGATTTTCATCTTGCAGATACCGAGAACACCACTTTTGACTAACAAGAATTATTCTGATAATATTTATGTAATAAAAATGTTATTTTTTCCGATATTTTGGTGGTATTTTGACCTCGAATTACGTCACAGGAAAGTTCACCAAAAAAAAATCCTGACGGCAAGAGCAACGGTAGTGTTTACGGAAGTTGAATTGAGGCTTATTTTTACATCGTCAAAATCATCATTATTACTCTGAAGAAAAGTAAAATTTATTTTTTAAATATGCTTAAGTTGTCAAGTGATTCATAATGAAAATCGTGTGAAATTTTTATTCAATTATTTGGGTCCGCAAATTGTTAAATACTCTTCGCAATATCGCATGTCGAATATTCGCAAGTTGTACTTATACTCTTCGCATGTCGTATGTGATGACACGAATTTGCGTGTGTGGTGCCAATATCCCGTAAATGTGATCCGTGATTTCACCCATTTTCCATCGTTTTTCTTTGCCAGAATGTGTTTTGATGGCTTTTAAAATATTCCAAGATGTCAAAATACATATTTTTCTGATAAATACTGATCACATATTTGCGATTAATTTAGATTGTAAAAGTTCTACTTTACGTGATCAAAATGGAGTTTTCAGTCATTCTTCGACACGTGATCTAAATACCGCTTCCTGATTGGTTGAATATCGCCAGTCCATTTTTTTCTGGATCACGTGATCTAAATGCCGCTTCCTGATTGGTCAAATACCGGTAGTCCTTATTTGGCAAATTTCTTTTGTGAATGGAAACTTGTAAGCTCTGAGAAAAGGCCTAAATACTCCAGTTTGATGGGAAAATTGAGAAATAAGTCTCCTTTGCTGAATGTTTATTTTATTAGGCATTACATTTATTTATTTATTATCTCATAAAAAAACTTTTTTTCAGAGCATGTTTGCAAATTAATGGATTCATTCAATTGTTTTTTTTTTCTTAATAATTGTAATTTTTTTTAATTTTCTTATTTTCTATTCATTCCATTGTTGTTTTTCTTATTTTATATTCTCATTTATTTTCTTTCACTTTATTTTCATTCAATTATTATGTTCTTATTTCATCTTATTTATTATTGACACATAAGGGACTACTTTGTTTCTTATCTTATTTTCTTCTCACCTTATTATCTTGTATTTTGTTATTTATTAGCTCATCCGGCCCGAATGGGCCAGATGAGCTTATGCCGTGGCGAGGCGTCCGTCGTCCTTCGTCCGTCCGTCCGTCCGTCCGTCCTTCGTCTGTCGTCCGTCCACAATTTCAAAATGCTTCTTCTTCGCCATTTCTTACCCGATTTTAATTCCGTTTGCTTTATATGATAGCACTAGGTGGGGGATTCGAAACTTCTACACAGAATTTTTGAAACTCATTAAATATGCTAATTTATGCGCATTTCTCAAAAATCACAAAAATTGCTTCTCCTTCCTCATTTATTGACCGATTTCGATTTTTTTTTGTTCCATCTGAAAGACTTTCATGAGGTTCAGTGAACTTCTACACGGAATTTTGAAATTTTGTCTACAAAATTAGTTATGCTAATTTATGCGATATTTATTCAAAAATCACAAATTGCTTCTCCTTCCTCATTTATAGACCGATTTCAATTTTTTTTGTTCCATCTGAAAGACTTTCATGAGGTTCAGTGAACTTCTACACGGAATTTTGAAATTTGGTCTACAAAATTAATTATGCTAATTTATGCGATATTTATTCAAAAATCACAAAAATTGCTGCTTCTTCCTCATTTATTGAGCGATTTAGATATTTTTTTTTCCATCTGAAAGACTTTCATGAGGTTCATTGAACTCTACTCTGAATTTTGAAATTTTGTCTAGAAAATTATTTATGATAATTTATGTCCAATGGGAAAAGGGGCAAGACCCCCCCCCCCCCCCCTCACCAAATTCCCATTCTCAATAAAATAAAAATTTATACAACAAAATTTTTCTCAAGATATGGAGATAATCATGGCCGAGTTATGGCTAATTGGGGTATTAATTTATTAGGCCTACATAGATTTGCAAAAACTTTGTTTGTGGTCCAAATAAGATGATCTTTTTTTCATAATATGATCTTTTTTTCGTTTGGGGTACACAATCAAACCCCCAAACTGTTCAAGTTCAATTTCGTTGCGTTCTTGAAACATTAATATTTTAATCATGTATTTTCGATTTATTGGGGACCCCCCCCCCCCCCCCAATTACAATTTTGACCCCACCCTAAATCACAAAAAATTTTATCAAATCTCTGTAATTCATTGGCAGATCTCCATGAAATTTTCATATCTTTTATTTCACAAAAATAATGGTTTGTTTTTATTTTTACAATTATTTTAACAGAAATTGTTATTTTTTGCCTATGAGGGCGCTTTGCAGAACGTTGAGAATAAATCCGTAATATCTCTGAACTATGGCCGATTTTGACCGCGCCAACGGCAGTTATCTTTTTCTGAAAGTCCACTGAGACAGAAATTTAAAGGTTCCAAAAAGAGAGTAAACATACATACTAATTGGGTACGGTGTCCATGTAGAGGCGGTACCAAGTAATATAATGTGTCAGTGGGATAGTGTGTGTATTTTTATTGCATAAACAATTAATTGCATACAATGTTCATTTATATTCTGTGAATGAATTATACTCAACTTGTAGAGACAGAAATTTAAAGGTTCCAATAAGAGAGTAAACATACATACTAATCGGGTACCGCCTCTACATGGACACAGTGTCCATGTAGAGGTGGTACCAAGCAATCAAAGTGTTTTGCTGCTACGAATCATGAAAGTATCTGCCAGTATACTGTTTATATATTGTTCCTTGGGCATTTTCATTGTTCTAGTTATGTTAAATGTTTGAAATGCATTCAAATATTCAATTGCTAAATTACTTGCCAACAATTTAATTCCACTCTGTTGTGGGTTGAAAATAAAGTTCAACAAAACGTCAAATTTGGTGTGTTATAATTATATTATTATTTGAAAACAAAACTTCTGAGTTTGTTCTACAGTGACACCATCCCAAGAATACCTCCACACTAAGAAAACATGAAAAATTATGACAAATAAAAACACACAGGTGTGTATCTAACTTGAAGTGGTGTCCATGTAGAGGCGGTATTTTTACTTGAATGCTCCATTAGTGAATGTGAATTTGTTGTTACCAGAAGTTACGAACCATTTTTTTTTTTTTTCTCAAAAACTATGGCACATGGGCAACTTAAAAATGTTACAACAAAAGCCATTGTGGAATTTTGAAATTTTGACCCTCATGTCACACTTTTAGCCCCAACTTCATGGACAGACCCATATGCATGTGTGTTTTTGCTTTCAGAGTATGAATCTACATGTAGCTCGTGTTTGTAAGTTACATTTACATTTTGCTCTTCCAAAAATTACCCCATTTATACTTGCACGTACCTTGATAAACAATCTGGAATGTTTTTGTGGGTTTTCTCTCAAATAGCAGACTTTCCATAAAATACCAAAACTGAAGATTACTTGCACAATTGTTCTTGCAACACTCACCTTCTCTCCTTGACTCTTGATAATAACCGCTATATCTATGATAGGGGCTAGGTTCTTTGGCGGTTTCCGTGGTCCCTCACCCAGGAAATCCTCGTCCATCGGCCGGGACGTCTCGGTCAGACCAGCCACCACAAAGTAATCGGCGACCCTCTGGCCGCTGCCGTCCTCCATTTTGAATCAGCCCGTTCTATGTCAGCATGACAGGAGATGAAATGGATTTCTGAAAGTAATAACAGAGACAGATTTGGGGATTAGATAGTGTCGATGTCTCCTAATAAACAATCCATTTATTTAGTAAATTATTGGTAAAAGATTATCCATACTGTGTATACAAAAACTTGTTTTATTGAAGAAACCACAGGTGGTTTTCTGAATATGATAGTTACGTTCACATGATGGGAGCTAAACTTTAAAGGGCGAGTCAATTAGAATTACATTTCATGATAATATCAAAGTATTGTGTCAATATTGCTAGAAATCGCATATACTTTTTATTAAAAAGATCTGTGTACTTCTCTAAGCTTCGTTGAAATTGCCTAAATCGCACGTTTATCAGCTAGTCTGTCACGCCCCTCGAAAAATAGGGCCCAGTCACGTGCCTTGTCAGGTGACCTGTGACGTACCATCGGGAACATCTAGCTAGCGGACGACGCTTGCTGGGTATATCCAGTGCAGGGAATTTTGGATAGGCATGATAGGAGTGCATATCTCAAGAAAATGCAGAGGAGATGTGTTGTTGCTGGGTGCAGCAAAGGCACCAGCGATGGTGTCAGTCTGCACACCTTTCCTAAAGATGATGCAACTCGAAAAATTTGGATTTCAATGATCAAGCTGACGCGAGCTAGCTCAGTGGGATGGCCCTTCCGCTCACAGTACTGTTTGCAGTGACCACTTCAGGGAGGAGGACTTCGATAGTCAGGCCCTCAGGCCAGGGGCTGTATGACCAGCTAGGATTTGCGCCCAAGAATAAAATGTTGCGGCCGACAGCTATCCCTGTCATCAGACTGGGAACTGAGGGCTGTGGAACTGGAAGCCAAACACAGGGAGCTAAAAAAACAAGAGTCGGTCTGCAGTTCTGAAGCTGGAGTCACTGGAGAAAAAGAGGGTAGGTCTACCGTACCGTAGCGTAGAGCCCGGGGGGGGGGGGGCACTCAACCTGTTATTGGATGTGGGTGTGCCGCTGCCAATCACAAAATAGGGGGCTAAGGAGCTAAATGGTTAATTGAGGAAGCTCATTTTTGAGGGTCTAAGGAGCGAACAGGCTCATGGACAGAGCTAATTTTAGCTGCTCGCGATCTCACTACTCTGGTACACATACGGTGCATGAGCTGAGTCAGCGGTCGCAGCGCTGTTTTTAACGCTGTACATGCCGCGCCACTGCACTGGCTCGATGTCGCATGCAGATTGATCTCGCTGAGCCGCCGCTAGCACTAGTAATACCGCGTTCAGTTAGGGGGCACTAGGCCGCCCAGCTCCCCGCTGCGCTGGCCTGGGAGGCTAGGGAGCGACCGTTCCCGGACAATGGGCTGTGCGCATTTTTGTTTTCTCATATTCTAGGGAGCGAGTCGGAAGCCAATCAAGGTGCGGTTAGTGAAAATCTGAAAATTGCCCCCCCCCCCCCGGGAGGCAGCTAGCTTGCAGCACACGATTTTGCTGTATTTGTTGTAATATATTTAGACTTTCATCCAGTCTTTCAGTGTACTTGGTTGTTATCATAAGCACGCACACAAAGATTCGCAAGGTACGGTCAGCAGTAAAGCGACTGTCCACACGTCTACTTGTCTGTAAAATATTACGTTTTTCCAAAACATAAACCTAATCCAAAAGAGGAATTATCATGGGTAAAATGCCAGACTTGTCATTTGACCTCTACTAATGTCTAAAAAACCTATTCAAATCCTTTGGGGGGACTTAAAGATTGTCGAAATTGTATAAATAGTGATATGAAAATGGATACATTATCATTCATTTACATTGCCAACATATTAGTCAAACTTAGTGGCTTCGCGGGGGACTTCCCGATGCTACGTCAAATCGCTCTAGCCAATCAGCTGTCAATTTTTGGGGGCGTTCCCAAATTAGTGAGTTTTTTGACCAATTTCTTGTTACTGGGCAATTTTTTTTCTGTAAAAATGTCAGAATTGTGTCATTGGACCTACGTATTACATTTTTAGCCCCAATGTTGATTCTAATTGACTCGCCCTTTAAGTTTCGCTTGTTTCTTGTAGTTTCAGAACTTATGAACGGACTCAAAACTTTCAGTTACTTGTAGTTCTAGAACCACAAGCGAGCTTGTGGTTAAGGCTGAAACCATGAGCAGTGGGTGGTCCTCCATTGCAGTTTCAGACAATGTGAAGGGAATAAACATTAAGTTTCACAAGCTGGTAGTTAGCGATAACCTTGCTGTTCATGTTAAACTTCTGGGTCATACCCTTCGCGCGAATTATGAACACAGGATCTGTATGTGTACTGTACACACAATCGGTAGAATCTACTTCTTGGGTTAACCACGTTCGCTCAGTGTTTAGGGCTCATGTGAATCCTCGTCGCAGGTAGGGAGTAGTGGTTTTGTTGACTTAAAGTTTCAAAACCACAAGTCCTGTATGAAATTTTATGAAATTTAATCGTACAAAAATAACAGCGTTTACAGTATTCATTTGTTATATAAATGACAATTAACATAGTTTTCCTTAACATAAAATATAACATTTTCAGAATATGGCCCCAGAAGCTATATTTGGCAGGAAATACATGTAGTCCCACATATCCCTTTAAAAAGGTACACCAGTGAAAAATCATGTACTCACTGGAGGAAAGCAATTTAAAGCTCTAAAAATCAATTGGGGAAAAAGAAGATTACAAATGACAGCTATTCTTCAAGAAAATCTCAGGTTTTTCTATCAAGACAAAAAAATATAAAAGACCTCAATTGAATAAAAATAAGGAAACAAGATTTTTACGCTGCATATGTATGTATGTACAGACGTGTACAAGAAGACAGAATCAATAGCCCCTACATGTACAATGTCACATCTGTAAATATCCTTGTAAGTAGGGTTTCGACCTCCTGGGAGTGTTTCATCAAGCATTTTGTCAGTGATTTTTACCGACAAATTTGCTCTCAGCCAATCAGATGCAAGGATTTCAGTAGCTTATAACAATTGTCAGTAAAAATCACTGACAAAACACTTGATGAAACGCCCCCCCCCCCCCCCCCCCCCCCCCCCCCCCCCCCCTGTCAGAATAGAAACTTGTTTTTATTTGTCATTTATAGAGAAATCACTAGACTGCAATTCCTCTGAAGTACAAGGGAAGGGAAGAGAGAGAGAGACAAAGGTTACTCATTTCCTCCAATAAGTCACTTTAATCTATGCATCTTAATCCCTTGGAGTTTACAGACAAAAATACAACTGGGAGAATAACGCAAGAAGAAAAGACGAATCTAAAGATATATGCATAGCAATGCGAGGTAAACTGGGATAGTCTTTCTCAAAAACTTTCCAATAAGATGGGTGGTTTTGTTCAACCATTTAAAATATGAACTTTCATTTTTTGGTTACTGGTAAATACTTTTTCACTTTTTAAAATTGCTATCAGGAAGTAAACCACCTGACTAAACCATAGTGTAACTTGTATAACTTTCATGTACAAGGAGAGGGTGGGATGCTAAATCGTATTGCCAGAAAACACTTCTACAGTAGTACATGTACATCATTAAACCTTTCGAGACAATTGACCACAATTTGTGGTTTGGCTCAATAACTTTTGATTCAGAGCTCTAGAAAATATGCCCGATGCATGAGTAGAAAGAGCAAAATTTCTGCACAGAACACACACTACATGTATGTCCATTTTACTTGCATTTTGCATTTGATGCAAGGAATTATAAAACAAGAATAAGCTTTAAAATCTTTAAATTGGCAACCCAATGAGACGTTCAAATCATTGTTCTATCCAAATTGGCAATTTTTTCAACTTTTCAACAAAATGTATAACCATGTATATTGTTTCCAGAGACATAACACATTAGAACCATGTAACAGTGTAGCACTAAAAGAAAAATATTGTTGCCAATTTGAAGCCCTTAAATAATTCCTGTCCTGAAAGGGTTAAAACCAAAGCAATATGATAACAATGATAACAACATGCAACAGTCAAGTTCGATCTTCTTTTGTTTTCTCCCTTGGTAAGTTCTGTATGATTTTCTATTAAATCTAGCCTCAAAAATTTTCTCTTGGTAGACTTCATCAAACAGCAAAGATGCCATACATTTGCAATTTATATTTAAAGCATGTGATAGCAATATAGAAGATACAACAATATCTTATCAGTTATTACTTTAGTTGCATGGCACGGCTGCCTCAGAAACAGAGTTCGGCACCATGGCCCAACCCCTCTCTCCTACCATGCATGTCATCCCTGTTGGGAACCTGACAATGCATCATTGATGCTGCTGTTTTATAGGTCACAAAAAGGTTTGCAGGCATTGAGGTATTGATTGGCGCTGCCAGTGCAGACAGTTCAATTGGATAATGGCCTGGCTTCCAACTTGCTTCTCAAACACAGGTCTGATCCAAACCATGCACTTCACAAGGTCACATTGCACTGGTCTGTTGTTGCAAAACTATTAGTTATTTTGTATATACAATAATACCCCAGCGTGCAGGTTATACATGTGGGTCGTGCTACAGCTTGTGGGTAGCGCACATGTATTGATCTATTAACACTTCCATGAATGGAAAATGCATGCGATTGAAAATGTTCAAATATATAGTCACAGAACATAAGAACATCCATTCATACATTGTACATACAGTATGTTCAATACCAACAAGATTCATTTTATACACTGTATTGTCTGTTGAGAGCCAGAAAGACATTCAATATTATTTCCATTGTACTGTTGTTGAGTGCTGTTGACAAAACGTCCTTGTGCCTTTTGGTTCTTAAATTGGAGACAATACACTCTGGAGTTTCCATAGTATGGATGTACCGATAGGCAACTACAAATAGAGATGCAGCTCAAAGTCAAATATAAATTGTATTTATGTATTATTTTCAATTACCATGAATATTTCACAAGTAGCCTTTCACAAGTCGCCTCTTTTCTTCCTTTATATATTGTAAATGCATGTATTAAAAGCTTATATGTACATGTACATACATTTTTGTACACTATATAATACTACGCAAGTGCTCAAAATTACCTGTACAATGTACATAAGGGCTCAGTAGGATTTGGGCCATGCACAAATGTATGTGCCAAATCCTTTCAAGAAGCTCCCAAAATTAATATTCCTCTATTTATGACATGTAAAATATACAAACAATTTTTGTTTTTGTTTGTTTTGATTCAAAATAGCACCAACAGCTAGCAAAAACAAGGGGGGAGAGTGTTAAAGGAACGTTTCTGCATACAATGTAGGCCTACATGTTCTATGTTTTTACAAATTTACATTATTTCTATCATTTGCATCAGAGGTACAAAAAGTCCTAGATTCCAGGAGAAAACATCTCTGACTAACAATTCCAGCTGTATTGACAAAAAAAGAGTGTTAATGGAACATTTCTGCATACAATGTAGGCCTACATGTTCTATGTTTTTACAAATTTACATTATTTCTATCATTTGCATCAGAGGTACAAAAAGTCCTAGATTCCAGGAGAAAAAACATCTCTTGACTAACAATTCCAGCTGTATTGACAATGAGCTTCAGACACCAAATAATACACAAGACAGTTCAAGGATGCTAAAGGTTATCTAGAGGCAGTGGCAGTCAAGGACAGATCAAGGGTATGTGTGCCTGTACATTTCATAGGCTACATAAATGTATGCACTCATCCATTGTACATGTACATGTACATGTAGCCTACCAGTAGATATGACTGCTGTTCAGTAGATGAATCATAGGGGCAAGTAAAACTGTTTCATACATGTAGTTTTTAGTCCGAGGTTGTTGTTTTTTATTAAATGAGGTGGGAGTTCCAAGTTCTTTGATATTTTCCACACCTGTACAAGTGCTATGGGGTCAATTTTTATTAACAAATAGTAAAGCAATAAAAAAAAAACAAGAATATAGTTACTAGCCTCCAGTTGAGGAATCTCATAATTTTCTTTTGAAAATGCAAAAAGAGCTCGTCTGATAAGAAACTAATCATTTCTCCACAACCAAGATTATTTTTTGCAAGGCTCCAAAATTCAGTTGTTAGAATTCCTTTATTTTCTGATCGATAATAAATACAGCTGCCCACAATTTTGACCACATTTGCAACTGACTGGCATATGTAATAAGATGTGATTACATTGCCTGGTTGCTATCTGAATCTGAACTATGTTATGTTTTCCTTTGTTTATGTAAAATATGTACATGTACATGTACACATGTGTACCTTTTGAAAACATTAAAATGCACTGTATTTCCTATTATAGTTATAAACTGTAAAATCATAAGTGGCTTGTATGATAAAGAAAATACAATAAACTGGAGCAGAGTGAAAATTAGTCCTGGAAAGATTCAAAATTAAAGAAATAAGAAGAAGAGAACTCTGATAATTTTCCACTAAAGTTAAAGTATCTGATGAAAGAATTTGTATGCTACATGTACATTTGTAAGTATATAGTATATGTCTAGAACATGTGTACATGTATATGATGTTATGTACAGTATTTTCCCAAAATGGTTTGTAGAAAGTGCAAATATAGAAAAAGTAATTTAGCCCCTGATAAATTTGATAATGCATTCCCAAATCCTAAGCAGCACTGCCTTTGAAATAACCTAAATCAAAATAAAGGATATTTTCAAAATCAGCATTAAGATAAACGATGTTGCTCTTTGGAGCAAAAGCTTGCGTTTTAATACAGTTTGCCTCCTCTTGCAAGAATTATTAAAATGCGATTTTAATCACCATTTCTACAATACACCCCACATATGAATGCTTGAAGATTTTGAAATGGGGGGGGGGGGGCTAGAGAAGAAATGAGGGAGAAAAAAAAAAGGTTTTCTAGCAGAGCAAGCCATGCAGCCAGAAAAACATCCTACGGCAAAAGAACAGTTCCAGCTAATAGCATCAGCTCGACAATAACAGACATGGGACAGACCATGAAATTCACTCTGGATGCTTAATTGCATCGGCACAGCTCTACCTACTGGACAGGTAAAAGCTGCACACTCAATACTATTATAGCATTGAGTAGGAGAATATGTCCCATGGCAATGTCAAACAAAGTTGTATTTCGGAGAAAGCAAATTAATCGATCGAGACACTATATCTTGTCATTCTTATTAGAATCATCTAGGTTTTAATATCCAATATTGCATAGGGTTAGAAACTCATAGGAGTCAAGTGCACACAGGCCCCAAATATAACTCCAGGCCCTCAAAACATGGAAATTTAAAGGGCAATCCAACCTTGGTAATAAAATGATTTGTGTAAAAGCAATAAGAAAAACAGGATCGAAGCAGCTTCACCCTCGGGGCAGTACTCAAAATATATTGGAGATAGCATATTGTTATAGGTCGTCATGAAAGAAAAAGGTCCTAATGAGTTATACATTTTGAAATAAAAAAGAAAAATTTAATTACATCATAGCGACATTATGACATTATATTAGGCCAATTTGAAATTCCTATGCATGTACATGTATAGGAATTATGGATTTTAAAAATGTTGCAATCACTTTACACAATTAAACCATTTTATAATCCATAAATTTCTTATTGCTTGTCCAAGTTCATTCAAGTTTTCACCAATCTGCTTCTCTGATTTCCCTCTTTTATTCAGAGCAACTTGCCAAATAAGGTTAGATTTCCCTTTAAACAAGGGCCCAATGCACACAAACCCTAAAATTTCTATTCCCCCTGGGCAAGTGTTAGTGCGGAGCCCTGTTGCACAAATGGGATATATTTTAGCAATTTCAAAAAACATATCTTCAAAGAGTTGATGCAGTCATCATTCTCAGGATTCTCCAGGATGATGTGCATTTGTGAAACAGGACAAATTTAGCAATTTCAAAAACAGGGGGAAAAAAATCAAGAAACCTCCATCAACAACAAACACTAATGTGTACATGTAAGAAGAAAAAATGTATATAAATGCAACAACGCAACAGGCTATCCATTTGTCTGCAAATGTATAAATTGCAATTTAATCAGCAAATCTCATTCCACCGAAATTGTCCTCTTTGCCAGATGCACATACATGTACTCTACAGTATGTAGGCGTAACTCATTGTATATTCAGTTGCATTCCAACAAACATTTGTGGCAAAACTTCTGCGTTTATAAACCTGTTGAAAACTGAGCCCGAGGATATCCAGGTTTGATTCCACTGGTAATGCAAGTTATGAATTACAACCATATATCGAGTGGGTTAACGATACTGCTCCACTGTGCCCCAACATCACTCCATTCACTTAGGCATGCTGGGAATATATTTCCGGTAAATTGGAAGAGGTACGGTGGAGTATGGTCGAGAAAGGACGAGGGAGGAATTGCTTATGGATGAACTGATGCAGAGTAATCTTTCTATCTACATGTTGATTTCAGATCTGATGTTAATGCTAGACAGTAGGCTTAACAGACTGAAGGTAAAGTACACACAGGTACATGCACTAGTCTACAATACTCCATTATGTGATGTCCCCGGAAGAAGGGCACAAACACAAAGTTTGACTAAATTTTCAATTGGGGGGGGGGGGGGGGTTCAGTAATGAAAGGATAACGAATTACGAAACAATAGGTTTAAACCAATTCAGATGAACTTTCTGCTGTCTATGTACTTCCTTCAGAAAACTACTGTCGACAAGAAACCTGAAAAAGTAATGCAAACACAACTTGTACTTTCCAGTCCACACACTTGAATATCATAGCCTCAAGTCATGTCAACCCAGTGTTGTTCCTTGAAGTTGAGTGCTTCTAAAGAGAACTGATTAGCTCACTCCTAACAGGGCAGTCCATCAAACTTGGACCAAAATGTCAATTTGATGAACCATGGACCCTCGATGTACCACATAAACTGACAACCAAGCAGTGACCAATCAATGCCCCTTGCCCTGAAATTCAATGCTGTTGAAAATTCATGAGAAGATGAAAATAAGCAGGGAGCTGGGGGAAACTTCAAATGTTGTGGGATCGATTATTTTGTTGAAAACCTTGCGCCATAGCTCTTCAAACATGAAACTTCTGTGATAGTTCTTGAATTTATCTAGGAATATTTTCTCCAGCGAGGTATCAGTTTGCCTTAATCTGTATTGTTACTGTGTTTTGTGATGTTTTCTTTAATTTTCATTCAGCATATAAACAGGACCTTACACCCCTAGATTATTGTCAGTTTTGGCGATATGGCTCTTAATTTTTTTTTTTCAGCCTACATGTAGCATCGTGAACTACCCGCACCGACTTTCGACATTTTCCGACGAGCAAAAATGTGCGATTTATATAACGTTATTTACAGAACATGTCCTTATACATGTACAGGCCATGATTGATTGATTGATTGATTGATTGATTGATTGATTGATTGATTGATTGATTGATTGATTGATTGATTGATTGATTGATTGATTGATTGATTGATTGATTGATTGATTGATTGATTGATTGATTGATTGATTGATTGATTGATTGATTGATTGATTGATTGATTGATTGATTGATTGATTGATTGATTGATTGATTGATTTTGATGATATTGATGATGATGATGATCTTTTTTTCCTGGAAACAGGCCTCTTCGGGCATGCTACACAGGTATTAAAGGTGGAAGCAGCACACCTGATTATAATGATAATGATGATGATAATGATAATGAATATGAAAATGAAGACACAAACCCTTCCGCACATCCTTGTACATCTTCTCTTCTTTTCCTGGAAACAGGCCCCTTTTGGCATGCTACATTTGTAGTAGGTAAGGTGCAAGGAGCACGCCTGATTACAAGGTTAATAAGATGTGACGACTGCTGAGTGAGAGCCAAGCTACAAACCATCTTATCCTATCATCACATGAACGGAAACAAAGAGTGCATTTCTTCAAGGCAAATTCTTACGTAGCTAAATGGAAAATGGAAGCAAAACAGGATGGTACAAATGTAGGTTGACATTGTATAACAGGTGTACGTTTGCTTGAGCTACATGCACATGTCATTACATGTACACGTAGCTTCTTTTTAAATTCTTTTTAAAACTCCAAATAGCAAATAAAATGAAAAAATGAAAAATTCCAGAATTTTAAAATCAATAAAATGAAATGTTTAATAAGCCTAGTCCTACGGCTACATATAATTGTTTAAAAGTCAAATTAATAGTCAATTACACTACATACATGTGTACATGTACATGTATGTATACAGTAGATTATATATTTTTTTGGTTGAAAGGATGTACAATGAAGGCCTACAGGCTACATGTATATAGTACATGTGAACGATATCAGTCTTGCCCCAAAAGGTCAGTAATGTGAAGCAAACTGGTGTCAACATCTTTCAACTTGTTAATTTAATCATATTTTTTTATTTTGGAGAGGGTAGAAGGAGATCATTTGAAATACTAGGAAATATTAAAATAAAAAGTAAACACACATGGATACAGTTCTACAGCAATACCCCCTGTTCAGCGGGAGGGCCCCCCAGTATGCAAGTTGGAAGCTGAGAGGTTGTTTAGCGCGTGTGAAGTGCATGTCAATCGGTCTTGTTAGCTCTCCAAGGTTAATAAAGGCCCCTGTCTCGTGAGAGAGATTCTTAATGGATGCGTTCCCGAGCCATGTCCATCAGGATGCTATTAGAAGACAACACGTTGCACATGGGGACAATCAAGGAGTTAAAGGGAAAGTCCACCCTGGTATTAAGTTGATTTGAATAAAAGAAGAAAAATTAGAGAAACGGGTGAAAGTTTAAGCAAAAACTGATAAGAAATAAGAAAGTTATGAACTTTTGAAGTTGTAATCAAACACGAATTGGCAACTCTGTGACGTATCTTGCGAGCTCCTCTCCAAGTTGTCCAGTACAGAAAATTTCATAAATTTGATGAAGGAATATATTTGTTTCATACAGGCTTTGTGTAAAAACATATGAGCAATGATTATATCTACAGTATGATTGAATATTATCTTTAGAGAAATTGGAAATGATTTTGGGGTACAGGGCAAAAGAGAGAGGAGCTTGCAAGTTGCAAGATACTGTACGTCATAGAGCTGCCAATTTGTGTTTGATTTATTACAACTTCAAAAATTCATAACTTTCTTATTTCTTAACAAATTTTGCTCACACGTTCACTGATCTGTTTCTTTAATTTTTCTTCGTTTATTCAAATCTATTTGTTACCAGAGCGGACTTTCCCTTTAAATGTAGCTTGTCTACTACGTCCTTGGTACCATTACAAGATTTTGCTATTCATAATTCATGTAGCCGACATTCAGGACGTTGAAGGCAACCTTCTTTATCAGCTGTAGCTCGTTTGGAGATTTTATAATTTTCACTAAAATGAAGCTTCTAATGGGTTAATTCCAGACTTGTATTCAACTGGTTAATATCCTGTTCCCTTTTACAAGTATGCGAAGGGCTCACTATGAGCGTGATTCTACTGAGAGCCAAAATACAGGGTGATACGCGGTGATACGAGGTGTTCTCTCTCAGTAAAAACAGATCGGGTAGTGGGTGATGCGCGGTGATGCGAGGTAAGCCGTCGTCCACCTTTTGAGGTAGTCGATGCGAGGTGATACGAGGTGTTCTCTCTCAGTAGAAACAGTTCGTGTTACGATTTACGGGTTGTACCGGAAGTCTCGCATTGGAGGTCACGAACCACGCGCGCTTTATTCAGATATCGTCACATGCATGCCCAGCGCCGTAGTATTTAGTACAGCAGTACCTCGCTTTCTTCCATAATATTTTAGTATTTTTTTTCGAATCGCCGATCTCATTCTTTCATTTTTACTCGAGAATGGGACGGTTTGAAGCAATAAAGCAACAGAATATTCAGTTCACATCTCGTATTCATTCGCGTCATATTGGTTTTGTTACCTGATCAAAACAATCCCACAGTGCAGCGCACGTGACATACAGGTACATGACCTACAGGTCAAATCGAAATTTGCAAGACTTCCGGATTCACCGCTAAATTGCTCTCTTCGCGGTGTTACCTCGTATCACCTCGCAAATGATCTCTCAATAGAAACACGCTATTAGTTGTGGTTAAACCATTAAAAATACAGGGTGATGCGAGGGAAGAAATACGCGGTGATGCGAGGTGTCCAGTAGAAACACGCTCTTTGTGTACCGCTATGTACCAGCTGCACATGGAGGTTTCCATCACTTTAACCAACATGAATGAAACATTGATGTGCCAAACTCTGTTTTGCCAAACTCAAGACTACTTTTAAGCGGCCCTCAAAATAATATTTTCTGCAGACCTGGTATGTTTTTCTTCATATAGAAAACAACGTCAATAAGTGAAATCAACGACTACAAATGTTATCTATGAGGGAGGGCTATTTTGTGGAAAATTATCTTAAATGCCTATTTGTATTTTGAGCATTGCTTATATTTACATTGTTGAACACAATAAATTTGTACACTGTACCTTAACCATACAACTTATGGATCATATTCATGTCATGTTTGGCCTCATCAGTACAGTATTAAGGAGGACTTGACTCTGTATTGTCAACACAACAAAATCCATATTGTCCCCCCAAGATGCAATTTGCCATTGCCTCACATTTCATAAGTGAAGCTCAAGAGGGGTCTTAGAGCCATTTTATGGGACCATAATCAACCATTATCTTGTTTGAGTTTGTTTTGATTAGAGCAAATAGTTAAAATCTGAGCACGGCAATCATAAATCATTTCGTCTGGGGAAAAATTTTGATGCATTTTTTATCTACAGATAATCATTCCACTGTGCACAAACCAGGGAAATGTCACATTCCCTCCACAAACCTATGTCATGTAAAATGTGCAAATAGAACATGTTCACAAACTCTGAAAAAGCCACCCTTTCTCCCCCCCCCCCCCCCCCCTTTCCAATCATGGAGGGGGGCAGGGGTCAAGGGTAGGAAGAGTTCCTATATTCATTTATTTTTAGTTTTCATGCAATCCACTAAAACTGACCTCCAAAAGTTGGTCAGCCAACATGTGTACATGTACATAAAAGCCAATGTCTCCTGGCTATAAACCCACATTAATACAACCAAAAATTAATAGGTACATGTAGATAATCTACCTAAAAGCAGAAGCACATTGTAACTCCATGTTCAAGTTGTGAACCACAGACTGCCCAAATAGGACGTGATGTATACATACACGTGTTCATGTACATGTCCATGTAGGCTGTATGTTCCATTTGTAGTTTTTACCACATCCTTGTTAGTATTAAAAAGAGTAGAAGAGCCTGATCAGTTAGTCACGGACAGATATTTGACAAATTTTGAAAGTTTGAAGGCCTGTAGAAAATTAAGTATTTAAATGGAGAGAGCTATTTTATGTTTTGTTGCGAAGGGCATACTGTAGGCGTTGAAATTTGATCTACCTTGGTTGCCATGGTTGCCTACTAAAATTATAATCCATAAAATATTCAATGTCACGGACGGACACAATGCCTACTCTTAACCCATAAGGCTCAGAAGGAAAAAAAAAACAATGCTGCATCCCCATTTCATCAGAGTAAAGAAAACATAGTCTTTTCCTAAATAAAGTAGAAAAAGAAAACATCAAATCCTAAATATTGCATTTGATGTATCCTGTCAGGGGAAGCAAAGTTGTAATAAATATCAGCTGAGATTATGATTGATAACTGAAAACATGACCCAGGCAGAGCATAAGATTAGGGCAATCCGATGCTAATGCTGTCAGGTTGAGTGTGTTCTACATTATCAATCATGGCACAATCAGCCAGGAGGGCTACTCTTATTTCATGCATGCATGCTGTACATGTATTTACAAATGAAATGATATCTTCCTCAGAAATCCCAACATGCACTTTGCTTCATGAACAGGGGTGGTACCGGTATTCTGAGATTTATTTTATCTTGATTTTAGTAAAATAATTTTAATTGTCATAACAAAATGTATGCTTATGGCGCATCATTGGTTAATGCCTGCGCAAAATTGGCTGCGTACGCAGAATTAATCTCTGCATACACCAATGAAATTTGTTATGACAATTAAAATCTTTTCACTAATCAAAATAAAATAAATCTCAGAATACCACCCCAGTGCTACAATGTACAGCCTCGCCCCCCCCCAAAAAAAAAAAAAAAAAATAATAATAATAATAATAATAACTAAATAAATAAATACATAAATAAAAATAAATGAAATAAATATTTTTTTTTTCGTTGCCAATTTGTACATGAAAATGGTTAAAATGAATTCAAGATACTGCATTAAAAATGGACATTTAAAAATCTACATGTATTATTTTTCTCTTTCTGCTCATGTATACCTGTACTGTTTTATTGCTAGCATTCTGGATCAACAGATAATCCAAAAACACCTCTAATGGGTGTTGCAAGAAAGTTGCAATCAATTGCAAATTGTAAAGCAAATTAGAACAACCATTCTGAATGGTCCAGGGTCTGCCCATTCAAGAAGATGCGCTTGCAACAATGATTTTGATTGGTCAGTACCGATCAGTTGCAACTTGCAATCAATCGCAACTTTCTTGCAACACCCCATAAAAGAGACACTGAACTGCTATGGCTTAACTGAAAAATGGATTGACATCAAAGTATTCCTACATGTACATAATTTACTGCATCTATCCCGTAAAAGAATTGGGGGAGGGGAGTTGTCCTGAAACTACACACATACATGTAATAAAAAATATTTTCAAAGTATCCATTGGAGAGGTGTAAAGTATTCTAGTATTCTAGATTTAAATTGTAGCTGAAATACCTACATGTAAATGTACATGTAGATCACAACCTTTCATGTTATTAAACAAGTTAAAATGCAATCAAACGCTACAACACGATCAAACTAAGGCAATTCTCAGTGACCTCAGCAGAAGCAATTCAAATGTACCACTCACCTTAAAATAACAAACAATCTAAAAATACAGCAGGTTGCTGCCTATAGTCCTTAAAAGACCAGTTCTGATCACCAAGCGATGACAAACGAATGCTACGAATGCTACCGGTATCCAGAATGTATGATCTGAAGTCTACTGCATAATCTCCAACAGCAAAGCTTTTCAATGGATTGCAACTACCTGCAGAAGTGAGAAGAGCAGTAAAGAGTCCATAAATTTATACAATGTATTCTGTGAGATGAGAATATGTATTGTTTGATTTACATCATCCTTGGTTAGTGACCAAGACTTTTCTTGACTGGCGCTGTTGGTTAACCCTGTTCTGCTCACGACCTTCACCATTGAACAATGTCAAGGTACATGTACATTAAATGACAATAATCCCTACATGTATGCAGCTATGAGTATGAAGGTTATTAATGTTCTACAGGTAAACAAACAGCAAAACATGCTAAATGAATCACTCTGGAAAGTGGCTGGCAGCTGAGCTGATATTTTATCAATTGAGATACTGTACATGTATGTACAATGTACATACATACATGTACATGTATGTTTGGAATAATATCACAAAGATATAAATTAATGATAACTTGCACTACCATTGTCCATTCCCAAAGAGTGAATGACAATATATGTTCTTATAATTTCACATTTCTGCATTTATCTGATAAGATATTCTGAGAAATATATATTTCAAACTTAAACTGCATGATGCCCAGCTTGTTCTAACCAGGGAAGTCTCTCTAACACTTCCCTGTTCTAACATAAACTGTTCAATGTCAGTAGGAGTTACAGAGGCATTGAACCTGTACCCATCAGTTGCAAATTTGATTTAGCAGAATCACCAGTAAATCCCATTGTCACAAAATTTTCAGTTTGATTTTGGAATAAACACACCAGGTAGTCCAGTCTGTTTTGGTTGACCTGAATTTCCACACAATTTTTTCTCTAAATGCAAATGGAAAATGAAAGTTCATAATATTGCTTCGTATGTTAATCCTGAAATTCTACATGTGTTTTAGACATTTCTTAGAATTTGATGAATAGCATTTGATATGCCTGAGTCATAACAGATTTTATCGAAAAATGGAGCCCGACTGTCTTGCGCCGATCACCGTCAAACAACCCAATAAATCTCAACATGTGGGACAACAGCAATATATTTGGAACAGAAATTTAACTAAAACTTGGCTTGTGCAAGTCAGAAAGATGACTGGAATTTCACTTTTTACAGGACATGTACATGAAAATTACGCTAATTTTGCCTCAGTGGTTTCCTGTGGATTACAGGCACATGTACAGATATGAACAAGGCTTAATGTACATGTAAGTTTCAATAATTTTCAATGAAAAGATTAAGAAAACAATCATACAATCAACATCCACATTACATGTACACTGTACATGTGGACAGAAATGTTATCTTTGTCCTTTATTATCGAGCGAGTTCAACGAACTGATGACGATTTCTATGGACACTTCGAAAATTGTTAACTTGATAAGAATCTTGAAGCATTTGTACAATTACTGCCCCAGGTCATTATCTGTGTGTGTTTACACACAGTATATGGACTTACAAAAGGAGAGCATGTCTCAAGGAAAAGAGATAAAAGCAATTACTTATCAGTGACGTACACTATATAAAGCAAACTTGATGTAATTTACAACTATTTTTCTCCAATGTATTTCAATGTAAAGTTTGCATCCTTCGATTAATAACTCAGTTAACCGACAGTGAAGTGACCCATGAAAGAAAAGTAGGGTTGTTTGCTATATATGCCCATGGCTTGTTGACTTTTTCTTTGCATTATCTACATGTATATGAACACCGATGTCTCTCAAGGATATTTTCTGGCAAGGTCAATTTCACAATTTTACTAATTTTATCTCATTTTTGCAAATTACAGCCGAGACTGTACTATCAGACTATCAATTTCATCTGAAAAGAGCATCTAGACATTTTAGCCTACTTTTACAGATGTGTATTCTGTCTCTGCTTAATCCAATTAACCCTTTCAAGGCAATTGACCATATTTTGTGGTGTGGTTTGATAACTTTTTATTCAGACCCCTAAGAAATATATCAGGTGCATAGTAGAAAGAGCAAAAATTTCTGCAAACACCATGTCCATTTTGTTGCATGAACATATTGCGTTTGATGCCAGGAATTTTAAAAAGGAGAATAAGACTTAAAATCCTTAAATTGGCAACACATTGAGAGATTCAAAATCATTGTTTTTTGTCAAAATTGGCAACTTTTTCAACTTTTCGATGAAGTTTTTTACCATGTATGTTGTTTTCAAAGACATTACATTTTATTAGAACCATGTAGCACTAACAGAAAAATAATTTCGTTGCAAATTTGAAGAACAATATGCGTATGTTTACAATACTGTTACCAAAGAGTGTGACATTGAACTAAAAATTTAATCCTTGTAAATTGTCTATAAAACAAGCTTCATTTTAATGAGCAACCACTTCAAGATATTTAGGCTGGTACAGAAAGATAACTCACAAAAAAGCTCTGCAAAAATGTAAATAAAAAAAATCTCGTTTTGTGTATGTTCCTATAGGGAGATGCCATGGTGTCCTCAGCAACAACCGTTACATAGAATATTGAAAATTATTTTAAACTTTTATTGTTGAGCACAAATGTTAATATACTTTAATTTGTTAAAATTGCAGCTAATATTATTGTGATAACAGTGCAAATTTTACTCTGGGTACTTATTTTAGGCATGTTCAAAATTATGCGTAACGCGCGTTGCGGTTGGACACCAAAGAGAAAGAGGCAAGCAGATTCTTCCCAAATATTTTACACAATCTATACTCTTTTCTTTTGGGTACCCATCCTAGAAAGCAATTTGGAAAAATCAGAAACTACTGCAGAGACTAGAAGAAACTTGCGTAATGAAAGTTCAAAATTACATGTGTAACGGTTGTTACAGAGGACACCAAAAATTTGGCAGATTTTCCATGGTTAATTTTGACATGAAGATGTCAATATTTTGGCACAAGTCTTACATATCTTTCATCCCTCATGGAACTCTTCAGAACAGCAAAATTCCATTGATTTTCAATAATCCCATCAACCTTTTTTAGGATATCAGCGTAACGGTCATCGCATAAAAATGCAGTGGACACCAAGCATAACACGCGTTACGCTCCGTTTATAATGGCATTTTTAGTATAAAAAATGTTTATTAACAGGATTTTTTTGCATGTGTTGAAAAGTATGCATCTTTTTGAAGAAGTTCAGGCAAAGACACTCACAGAAAATGTAGAGTTTGGTTGTGTATGATGCACATGGTCTTAGGACCGCTAGTCATGTCACAATTTTGGTGTCCAAAAATCATCAATTTTTAAGCCTTCTGCTTTAAAAAAGGCATGAAAAATACAAGCTTTCACCTGATTTTATTTCCACTATCTTCCCTATATGTGAGCAACATATCCTGAACGTTTTAAATCTTGATAGTGTTTAAAATCTGAAATAGAGCTGATCAAACTTGATCTCTTTAAATCTCTTCAGTATTGTAAACATACACATATGGGATCAATTTAGCCCTTAAAAGGTTAACAGCTTAATCATTCAGATAATACCAGCAAGATTAAAAACTTGTAACTGTTAGTCCAGTAAGTTCTACTCTATGTATCTCCAATGTACAGTACATGCATACAGTGCATGTCGCGAGTCTAATGCTTGGACCTTTGTTTACATGCACACAACATGACAATGAAGCAGCATTTCAAATGCACACATCTACTACACTATAAAAGGCTGATATACCAGGGAAAATTTCCCTGGATATATGAGTTCATTGTACAATGTACATGCAAGTACGGTACATTGGAGCCTTTTGGAGGGCAACACACAGGCCTATGTACAATATTTATTTATTTATTTGGAAATCGCTTTTGAAACAGCGGCACCCATCTCACCGATGGTGCATCCGTATACAATAGAACACATAATTATATAATAACACAAAAAGATATTGTAACATAATGAATATAAAACGAACATAAAATTACCCCCCCAAAAAAAAAAAAAATTAAAAAAAAATGTATATATATATATACACACATATAGATCTATACACATGCTAAGTAAGTGGACTCGACTTGATTGATGATCTTAGTTTCCATGCTCTTTTAAGGTACGCTTTACAAAACTCATCAAAAGTTATTTGAGCAGCAACTGCTACATGTAAGTTACTGGAAATCATAGGCATAACTTGAGTGCAATCGCCTCCTAAAATAAGGTATAGTTTGACATCAATATCATTCCACATAAACATTTCCCAGAGGGAAACTAGATCTGAATCACAGTTTACGTTCAAGTGTGTGCATTTCTTCAGATCGAATCTCGTTTAGTTTATGACATGTGAACAAAAAATGTCTTATGTCCTCAATACCATAATTACATAAGCTACAATTACCTGAATTGTTGGTATCCCAAATACTAATTTTGGCATCAAGCTGCAGTGTATTCGACCGAGCTTTGAACTTTAGGCTGGCACCATAAAAATCTAAGCTATCGAGAAGATAACTTTCTAATTTAGGCTCTCTCTTTATGTTAACATAATCACGCAAAGATGATTTTGAACATGCATTATTATACCAGTCATTATTATACAATTCGTGATTAATATTCTTAAATGATTTAAACCATAGTTGGTTAAAGGGATGATCGAGTGAAAAAATGTGTTCGAAACCAGTATTAGTAAGAGTTCCCTTAACCGACTCAAACCATTTCCACCTTACACTGTAATTTCACATGTATCCACAAGTTGATGGTGAACAGAGAAAAACAAGATCATTTTCAGCTTATTTTATTCTTCGTACCTGTAGTTTCAAATATAATTATTGCTATCAGGTGACAAGTTAACCAACTGACAGTTTCCCAATTTTGAATGCTGCATGCACTGAGCATGAACTACATTGTAGGCCTATCATGAATGAATGTGCATTTTAGAAATTTACAATGAAAACCACAGAGTCACACGTAAGTTTTAAAATTTAACTTGTAAAACAAAGCCTACCTGTAGGCTGGCAACTGGTTGAATCAAATGGACCATCAAGCATATGCCTACGACAGTATCTACATTCTAAAGGAAGCCTCCTCCTATATATATGTACATGCTATTAAAGTCTATGTACAATACTTGTACATGTACGTAATGTGACCTGATGTAAATTAAATAGATCTCTATGACCAGCTGGTGAGACCACAAGCAACAAAAGACCACCCCCCCCCCCCACACACACACATACATGTACACATACAATGCACCCCATCATAGGCTCAAAGTTCATGGCCTTTTAATTACTCTCCAGTCAATAATAAAAACAGGACTGGCATGGCTTTGTTCACACTACAAAAGCAGGGGTCTCATGAGTCATGGCTTTGTTCACACTGTAAAAGCAGACCTCTTGTGAACTTGTGGCCTTGTTCAGGCTATAACACCAGTTCTTCAATGGCATTGTTCACACCATAAAAGAGGGGGCCTTTTCATGGCATTGTTTACACCAGTCTACAGAGCAGATGGGCAGGTGTCTGTGTGGGAGACAACCCCTTTGTCCCCCTCATTCCTTTATCTCTAGAGCTAAAATCTGAGATCTATTCTCCTCATTGCATGCATGGATCAAGGAGATCAGACAGTGAGAGGGGGTGTGGGGAGTTATTTGTGGGGGTTTAACAATCTTTGTGTCCATCACATGTGTGGGAGCATGAAGCTACAAACCAATTGTACATGTAGCTTCATGGTGGGAGTATGATTCACAGAAATGAATGTTTTTAATTGTTGGGGTTCCGCAGTGAATCATCTTACTGCAGTTCTATAAGTGGGACAATAAAGACCCCAGTTTACAGCCATCACATTGCAGGCACTGCTCTACACCCCAATTAACTTCTTTGTAAAGTCGTCAAAGCTTTTGAATTCCTGATGGCTATCGAAGCCCTCCACTGAGCGAGGAGCAGAAATCCTTGAAAATTCACATTCTCGTATCTACCTCCTTCGGGCCTTAAATATCATGAAAATTCCAGAGTACCGGTAGATAGGAAATGATGATATTATGCTTCATATAAATTCTCACTGAAAACGGTAGAGTATTTTTTGAGATACGAGTATTTTTCTGTTTCAGAGGGCCGAGAAAAGAGGTTTTGTATTTTTCCCTGACACAAGTCTGGGACGAAATGAATATGCAAACAAATAACATATATTGCTAAAGTTTAAACTCCAGTCTCACTCCCTGGGCAGTTTCAAGTTTGCGCAGTTAGTAGTTTTGTGTAAATCTGCCATCAAAAATTGAAGACTTAACGTGAAAAATACTGAAATCCTTGAAATCTGATTGGCTGAGAGCAAATTTCTCAGTAACAATCACTGACAAGACACGCCCCTTGTTTAGCGTACACTCGAGTTGAAAACATCCTGCATGCACCGCTATACGTGTGACTACACGCGAAGAACGGTAGAGGGTTCATGAATGCACTGCCTTCGATTTTTTTCCCCCGACATAACTGTTCGAATGATTGTGAAAAGATATTTTGAGGATCCCCTCAATATACTTTGATTTACAATTACAATTACACTTTTGTACATTGCATCAGCCAATTAATAATGGAACATATCTGATTCTTTGAACACTGCGGTTTTACACTCCTAATTTAGGCCTTGGCTACACAGGTGGGCCTACGAACATGTGAACATATACATGTAAACATTACAAGTTGAAAGTTATAGGGGAATTAAACTCAAAATATAAATGTGCTTATATTCAAAGGTGTAATCTATTCCTTCTTGTTGTCCTACGTAGTTTTGCATTAAAATATAAGAGATGGGTATAAATCAAGATTTTCTCAGCAAAATTTATCGTCTGCTAGCGATACCTGGGGGCTGCCATTTTCTTAATGTGTACATAAAGTAATCTAGTCCGAATGCAAAATTGTCTTTCTTCCTGATACAAAATCCCATTTGAGATTTAGAATACTGCATATATTACATATATTACATATATTCTAAAAACATGTGTTTTATATTTCTTTTAAAATTACTATTTTACTAAATAGAAATCTATTTTCTTGATACTATGACGTACACGATGGAGCAAATTAATTCAAATTTATGGATGATAACTTTCCCGAGCGTCAATAGTGACAAACTATGCATTCACCTGCTTTGAGATCATGGACTTCAATAGTACGAATGCACGTTGTAGAAATTATGTTCTGCTCTGCCAGGCAAGCCCAAGAAATCAATTTCCATTTAGCAACACCTGAGAATTTAAAAAGAAATCTATAAATTTCAAATTTTAGAATAAATGTATGTACCCGTTATGTATTTTTCATCATACTGTAACTGTATATGGGGATTTTTTGTAATGAAGAGAAGCAATTTAGCTTTAGGATTAAAGATATCTTCCTGACCGAAATGGTTTCCAAATGGTTCATGTATAACTCCATATCATCAAGAAAATGGCATCCCCCATGTAAAGTGTTAGCAGATGATACCGTGTGCTAGAATGTCTTGATTTAAACTCTTTTCTGATATTTTATTTCTAAAGTGATACAGGCCAATAAGTAAGAATATAGTACACCTTTGAACATAAGTACATTTATAGTCTGGGGTTAATTCTCCTTTAACAATAACAATGTACATGTACATAATTACAAATCAACTAAAGATGAAAATACAAATGTATGGTTAGATAAGACTTTGTCATATAGTTTTTCCTGTAGTATGTACATGTGTACATGTACATTCATGTAATTTTAGTCAAGTAATTTTTCTTACATGTAGGTGTGCATGTATAGATGTCTACAATATTTGTCACATGTTGAACATGAGTAGTGACATATATATGATTTTCTATTTCATTATTTACATCAATATGGTAACCACTTTGATAATGTTATATAAATTAGTATTATGATTTGCTATATTTTCTCTCTTTCTCTCCATTTCATTTCCATATAATTGTTACTTTTCTTTATACAAATGCTTTGTATTGTAAAACAAAATATTGATGTCAATGTCAATGAAGTTTCTCAATAAATACCATACACGAATGCCTACATGTATATTGTACGCATACATTTATCAGTCGTCTTGAAAGTGAAACTACATTTACGATAATCATACATTGTTGTATGCTGCTTCTTCATATCATCTGACATGAGAAGCAAGTGACATGATGTACAAGTACATGATGTTTATTAATTTGCAGATCTTTCTATGCTTTACAGCCTTTAATCATAGGCATGTACATCTAGGCCTACATATGTATACATGTACATGTACAATATGTGAAATGAATCCTTTCATAGTACATGTATCATTAACATACATGTATGTACATGTACATGTACATGTACATACATATTGTGACTAGAATTCAAAGTCTGTATGACCCCTTTTACATCACCCAAAAGTCGCGGCCAGGCCGCGACTCAGCCACGGCCTGGCCGCGACTTTTGGGTGATGTAAAAGCAAAAGGGGCCAGGCCCGAGGCCAGGCCGCGGCCAGTTTTCGGACCAGCTCAGGAGGTAGTCTGAGCCCGGGCTGAGCCGCGGCTCGGCCACGACCCGAGGTAGTGTAAAAGCAAACGGGGCCTGGCCGTGGCCGTTTATGCTAATGAGGTGCGTGCAACGTCACATTTTGAGCGATGACTTCATTCTTTCCCCGCACGCCCGACATAGTTTTATCATCGTCAATATTATTAGTTTACAAGTAGAGCGCCACAAACGGCGCATTCACGGAAGCGGGGCCAGGCTTGGCCGCGACCAAGCCGTGTAATGTAAAAGGGTGAATCGTTTGGGTGAGGCGAGTACCACCCACTGTGTTGGTTGGGGCCTGGCCGCGGCCGAGCCACGGCCAGGCCTCGCGACTTTAGATGTAAAAGGGGTCTATGTCACCATGAGTACAATGGGTAAAATTAATCTTAGCACAGTATTATCAACACTACATGTAAATGTGTATAGAATTGTGTCTAGAATCCAAGGTCTACACGTCACTATGTGTGCAGTACACCAAGACACGTACACTAAATCTCTATTGATTCATACTCATGAATAATCAATCCGATGACTCATCATGAAGGTCATGTGACCAGCTCGCTTTGATCCTGTGTTGCATGCATTCCACATGTACTGTAATTATCGTATTCAACAAGTGAGAGACATGAAATCTTTCCTTGCTGGTAATTTAAACATCATTTTGTAGAAAGGGTGGAAGGAATTGATTCCTCAACTTTCACTATGCTCAGATATTTGCACAAAATTAGGCCTACATGTATACTCAATGATCAATACATGCTCCAGTTTGGTGACACTGTACATTGCAGATATGATGCACCACGCGGTACCCCGGGGTAGCGTTGTACCCCGGGGTACCACGTTGTGTAGCGCCATCTCACGTCCACTCGAGTACAACCCCAGAGTTATGAATGCAGTGCGTGTACGTAGTCACAATGCATGTTAACAGTGCAGTGTTATTATGCATGGTGTGCATCTGCTCGCGCGCTAGCTGCTAGCAGCCCCCACAATTACAAGCGCAGTGGCGCTATAGCGTTAGCTCCTGCGGCTTTAGAACTTGATTTTATTTGACTTCTTCCTAAAAAATATCACTTCATCGTTACTGTAATAGTTGTCAAACTTTCAAACTTAGACAATGGTGGAAGGTAATGGTGGATACGGAAATTTACTGTAAGGGAAAGGACGTAAAAGATGGAAGATGGAAGATTCTAAGGACCGAGAAAGTTGAAAGAGCATGATATCGTGCAATACAGAAGTTGGGGGACGAGCAGGCCGCTGATCTGTGTACATGGTAGCGGTTTTTAGGAAGGCGAGTAACGGGGGAGACAAGGAGCAGGCTGATGGTGTTATTATGACACTGCTGGCCCAATCCCTCTCTCAAATCGAAGAAATAGAAATCAATAATAGAATAATTACTCACAACAACAATGAATTTGAGAAAAATACATGACTTATAGGATGTTTTACAAGAACATGGGACAAAATTGAATGTTGAAAAAATCACACCAAAATAATTTCCCACTTTTTGGTAACCCAGGGTACAGCCCTAAAAAAAAATTAAATAATTCAAAAAATGGCCGATTTTTATTTGGTACCCCAGGGTACCATTTATGTCATCATACAAATTATCTATTTCAGCAATCTTGTAAACAAGGGGGTCTACACACAGTCTCTAAATTTCATACTGTTTACTTTCCGGATTTTTAGCTACAATAACCTACATTGTTTTTGGTTTTCTTCTTCTTCTTTCTTTCTTTCATTTTTCCTAAATCCTAATTTATATTTCCTCATATTGGATGGGGCAGAATAGTGTTTTGCTCTCTCTCTCTCTCTCTCTCTCACACACCTTTTTGGTCCAAATTCGTACTTCATCTGGATAATCTGAACATTTTCTTTCATATCAGTCACTCTTTCTTTATATTCCTGAATTCACAAAAGTCATCATGCAACTGCCATTAGAAATGCTTGTCCAATTTCATGTAGATATGTAACGTGTATGCCACTTTTATGCCTTACAATGTCCATTCCACTGATTTCAAAACTGCAAACCCACTCATTTTTCAATCCCAAACAACCTGACTAACACTTGCAAAGATCACCATCACTGCACTATCAACCATTCAGGAAAATTAAAACCTTGCACTACAAAAGCATGCCTGTATTTGTACAATGTAGGTCACTCCAAAACCTATTGTGCACACTCTGCATTGCAGTGTAACTACATGCTGTACCTGCAAGACCCCACTCACACTCTAATTCTAAAAGTAAGATTTAATAGGGGTCAAGAAATAGGAAAAACAAGTATGAAAGTTACAGAAAATGTGATAAAGATAAGAAAGTGTTTTTGCTTTGTTTTGTTTTTGTTTTTTCAATTTGAGAAGACTAATGGTATGGGGAATTTCTCATTGACAATGCAGTCATTACAATTGATGTCATAAAGAACTTTTCTATTTGGTGTGAACAATACATTGTAAATCATTTGAATATGATTTCTGTTTTCCATTTTCAATTTCTAACCTGTCTGTCCCACCAGCTTTTTGAGCCACTGTCATAGATTAACTTTCAAGAGTTGGATATGGACGAAATATCTTCCATGGGAATAAAATTACGTACACTGTAGTATGTAGAAGAAACCTGGGGAGCGTTTCATCAAGTGTTTTGTCAGTGATTTTTACCAACAACTATAAGCTACTGAAATCCTTGCATCTGATTGGCTGAGGGCAAATTTGTCAGTAATAATCACTGACAGAACACTTGATGAAACGCTCCCCTGTACCTGTGTCACAGAGAAAAATGTAACAATTCTGAGTCCAAACAAAATAACTTTCAAATTCTTGGGATTAATAACAGTGATCGGACTAGGGCCGAGTCATATCGGTTATTTTGTAAACCGGGGATTGACGGCTTTGCTCCGGTCAAACACCGGTGCACCGATATATTAATGGACAAAAACAAATTTTCACAAGGTTTAGCACATCCACTTGATTTGCTATTTTTAATTGCAGTACGTTGGTTTCAAAGACTTGCATTAAATTTGAAAGTAAACTTGGCCATGTAAAATTTTGTTAGACAATTCAAAAAATTGGCTTAAATTTCACTTTAAATGTAGCTCAAAGCTGAAAACTCATGCCACAATTCAATCTCCAGTTAAAGACATTTGTATTTGTTTTATTTCATTTGATTTTTTGTTGGATCCCTGTTTAAAAAAGTTGGTTTTGGTGTCCTCGAATATCCTTCCTTCTCAAACACGTATTCTCAAACCCTATTGTCACATGACTCACTTGACTCACGATCGCGATGGTAGATTTTACGATCACGATCGCAACCATGACTACTTACATGTTTGAGAAGGAAGAATAATCAGAGAAATTCAATTATTTGACACCAACACCGAATTATTGCAAGAGGAATCCAATAAAAAACAGCATGTTACCTTCCAACTCAAACTCTCTTTTGAAGAATCTTCTTTTCAGAGTTACTGGGATTTTGAATTCCACAATGAAGATTTATTCCCTCTGCATTCCTGTGTGATTTAGCCCATGCATGGATGAATGAATGAATGGCTAGGCCTATCCATATTATATAGCAGAACAAGATTTAACAAAAAGTTCAGATTAGAGCTCTTCTTTTACATACATGTATACACTTGGGGGGGGGGGGGGAGGGGGATATATATACCACAAATAATACAGTGTAGTACACTATTAGGGATGGGGGTGGGAGGTATACCAAGTATACCACAAATACATGTAATACAGTGTAGTACACTATTAGGGACTTCCTCATTATTTTTTAGTAATCTGAATTATGAACTTTAGTTTATCAAAGTTTCATGAGTTAAATGGTGAAGAATACTTTTCTGTATGGTTATAAAGTTTACATGTACAGAGCTTGCTTGAACTTCCCTTTGTTGACTGATATTGGATAGACTAAAATTGAAATATACAGTCTCACTGCAACATGAAGTTTGAACTTGAACTACTGCTCTGCATATTGTACAGTTGTACACTGCACTACTAACATTGTTACAAAAGTTAGTTTGATAATTTTAGTAAAACCATGTACTTTGTACATGTAGGCCTATAGCACTATTCTCTTGTCTCTAGGCAATTTTACAGAAGTACTGAACAGGTATGATAGGAGGGGTGGGGGTGTGTCCGCACACCAAAGCCCCTTTCACACCGAGCCTGCGTAGAGTTGCATTGTGCGGCGTACCGAGTATGCCAAAATTACGCACAGGATCGGCGTAGTCCCTGCGGAGGTGCATATTTAATTGAGACAAGTACATGTATACCAACTCATAGCGACTTTACTATACTTCGTGTATAGACTCTAGGACGGTCATACACCTCAACAGTTTCAAACAAACAAAACCAAAAATGAACAAAAGTTTCTTGGCTGAGTTCATTCTAAAACATTGGCAGAATGAAAACAACATGCGACCGTGAAAAAAATCTGCAGGGATTTGTTCGGTTTTAGACATGATTATGACTTTGGATTTCGCTGGAAATATTAGAACTTCTTCCTAATGACCATTTAAGGTTGAAGTGAGATTCTTAAAGAGCTGAATTTGAAAGGAGGTCTATTTGAAATATTTATCTAATTCCCCCCATACCTTAGTATGATGGGGGGACCTCAAGCTACGCACTTTGTTTCCAGCGGCTAAAAAGTCACCTTTTCAATGATTAATGCGAATTTCTTTCATATATACTGTATCTTAGTTCTACATACTCTTAAATCAAATCCCTGAGAAAATTACGATGGACAAATATCAATAACATTAATTTTCAAGTCGATGCTGATACCCATGTCGAATTTGGTCAAAAAAATGAAAGGGTCCTAAAGCTACATGTACGCACACGTAATAAATTAATGCAAATCTTGATTTTGAAGCTGACTAAAGCGAATTTCACCCTGCTTTCCAAATAATGATTATATCACAAAAATAATGGAAAATTACTCATTCTTTTTGGTAAATGTAAATGATAATCTTGTTGCTCAGTCATTGAACGCGTCGTATGGACCAATCATGCGATAGAAAATGAGTAGTATATTTACATTCCTACCTCTTAGTGGTCAATATGACCACTATTAGTATTACTTGGTGTGAGTATACCAGACGTCATGGACGTTTGGTATCAGGGTTTAATATCCGGGCAGGTCATTTTTAAACATTAAATTGAACAACTTTCATGCAAATTGTCACAAATCTTTCACAGGATAGGTTGAAAATCATGTTAATTGTCACTCGTGTGTTGGAACCACTCAGCCCCACTTGAGATTATGCAGCCTGCCGTAATAATCCTATCCAAAAATTAATATCACGGTAAAATTAGAACAGCATATTTATGTACATGTATATTGCCATGGAGCTGATAGAGCTTTCAAGTAGAGTCTATAAATTATTTCACAATATTCATTTATGTGTGTGTGGGGGGGGGGGGGGGAGGAGGATTCACTTATCACACTTTTTTTTTAATAAATAATACATGTACAATTAATTGTCACAATATCCAATATCTTTGCTTGACACTGTATCCCCTAAGGCAATTAGTAACTTTGTGGAGGCTTGATTTAATAAATTGTTGAATTTTGATATCTGTCTTGTATGATGTTCAGAAGGATAAATAAATAGCCAGGCATAGAGAGGTTTTCAAATATATTTAATATACAATGTTACTATTAAAAAAAAGTGCAATAAGCTTAAATCAACAGATAAATTGCTCAGACACATTAAACAAGAGCATTATGAATACATGTATTTATTTATTTCTGATATTTTATAGACAGGGTGACTTAGAGCCCTTTCACACTCACTTCATTAGAGCGCTCTAATTAAGAACCATTCCTCAGGAGCGGTTCACAGTGAGTGTGAATGCTCAAGTGGTCCAGGAAGCGTTCTTCTGGAGCGCTCCAGAAGACCACCTTGCGAGGTGGTCTTGAGGAACGGTTCTTAGCTAGACCACTCCAACGTGCAGTGTGAAAGCAAAAGCGATCCTAAAGCGTACTTCAACCGGAAGTGAGTGTGTGTTCCGCAGGAAATCGTGCGATTTTCCTTGATTGTCCTATAAGTGCAGGCCATCGCTGCATTTAAAGAAAGCGAAGACGATAGAAAGAAAACACAAGGAAAGATAGAAGAGGAAATGATAGAAAATAGAAAGGGAAAAGGATAGAATGAATAAAAACAAAAAAAACATAAGAAATTTAAAGAAAGGGAAGACGATAGAAAAAAAAATAGATAGATAGATAAAAGAAAAAAAAGAAAGAGGAAATGATACAACGATGAAAAGAAAGAACAGATGTACAGTATGTACACATACTGTAGAAAGGGAAAATGACAGAATCATTAAGAAAAATAAGGAAAACAAGGAAAGATCTATCATCTTAATAAATCATATTTATAGAACTATAGATGGTGATATTTTCTAAAATCCATTGAAAATACCATGTACATGTATATACAGTATATATATATTAGTTAATTTTAAAAGACATAATATAGTTTTGAAAGTATACATAAAGTATAAAGACTACTTTAGCTCAGTATAGAAACCAATTTGTTAAATACATATTTACAAAACATATTAGGATAGTAGACAATATACTTATTAAACTATTACACAATGATTGCATGTAATACAGTACAGCAACCAAATGTACAGGGTCTCTTATAAACTATAAAATATATTTATCATTGATAATTAATTAATGATATGAATGAGTCATATCAAATATTTCATAAACCGGGATTCGACGGCTTTGATTCGATCGAATACCGGTTAATCGATAAATGATGTGCGGTGAAAACAGAGTTGCACACAGTTGCACGCAGTGCATGCACCATGCACCGGTGACCGGTCCGCTGGCATCGCGGGCATATGTATGGGCTCTCGCTGCTCGAAATTAACGATAGCCCGCTAGCCAATGGCTAGTAAAAATCACAGCGGACGAGCCAAAATCTTAAGTTTCTAGTCCGTATGGCTAGCCAAAATATCACTAGTGTCGCACGAAGCGATGCTCATTGTCGACACACCCGACAATGATTCAAATTCAAAGAATTAATAATCTTACTTTGTCTTTGGAGAGCTGAATGGAACACGTTTGTTCGATGCCAAAAAAAAAAAACAATACGAAATAAACTTTTCGTCGCTCAATATAGACTCGACTTCATTCAGCTTCAGAGATCATTCAGAAGTAATTGCCAATTTGATGAGAGTGTGATATTAGTTATTGCGAATTAAGTAGGAACACTCGTACTCATGCCCGTATTTATCATGTTCAATTATACAATTGTCAAATTGACAATGCAGAGAGAGTGCAAGAAAATTATCGTAAACTTCAGTTCGTAACGACAAAACGATTTTTCCATAGAGAAAGCACAGGTAAAGCGTGACGTCCTCCGCGAGCGAATTAGCGAAAGTTAGCCAACAGTTTGAACTTTGAAGTCGCCTTCACGTTCTCTGCTAGTATATATGCTGTACGTTACGGAGTTTCTTTTTTTATTTGATTTTTTCATGGTGGCTACGGTAGTCAAAAATCTGGCGGACTACAAATCGATGCACCGAATTTGCCAAAACGTATTCGGGATTCGATGTCTTCGATCGAGCTAACCAATCGATTCGACTCAGGCTAACTAACAAAAATGTATACATAACAAAATCCAGACAAATATCATGCTTAGTTACATGTACAATAGTTTATTTTATACAGATCCACAAATTTTTCAGCCTCTCCCTCTCCCTTTATCAAGTGGAAAATGATATACAGTACAATAGTACACGTACATTAAAAAATATGTAACGTCACAAACGGCGCCTCATAACGACAAGGGTCAGCAGCATTTTTTTCCCTGTCCGATTTTCCTATCACAGCCACACTACCACCGACAATGCTCCGACGGTAGAGACAACTTCACTTTGGAAGATGGTAAGATTTGTCGGGAAGAGTTCCTTTTGCGACAGCCACCCAGAATTGCTTTATTCCACCGCGTACCTTTGGATAGAATGGCAACGCCATCTAGCGACCAACACGATATAGTCTAATCTACGTATAAATATGTTTTGAACACCTTCGACGTCAACTCGTTCTCGCAGGTACATCGTTAAGTCGGAGGACTGGCAATATCGAGGACCCAGGTTCGATACCCAGCTTTGTCATTTGTCGTTTGTTTCATTTGTTACTAACCGTTGTTTTCTCTCTACAGAATTACAGATAAAAAGGCTGAGGAGACAGAGAAATAGAATACCCCAGAAAAATTTCCATGCCCCATTTTTTATTCAACCCCCATCAAAAATATCGCCCTCTTTTAGAATGTTCACTATAGTTGGATTTGAGCAATTTTAGGTGGCTGTCGCAAAAGGTACTCTTTCCTATTTGTCTTTTTTATCATGTTTGAAAAATTTGAAAAAAAATTACTTTTTCTTGGCTGCGCTATGTGATGTCATCCAGTCCAGAAAAGCAAATGGCAGCCTCTAATCTATGTCTGTGCGACTCTTGGCATTTCTATATGAGGTTCGTAACCATTTTTATAGACTTTAATCATAATTCATATTGCTGACCCATTTTATAAAACTATTAATACATGGTTACACACTCAGCTTGCACCTCGTGCGTAGTCATGACAGTACACCACGATAAAAACTTTGTGTTGCCAGATCGCACCAACACATTCCACACACAGTATTGTAAATTATACAGCACGCGCATCTGATCCCTAACTAAATTTAATCCACTTTCTCAATCTCAGGGGTATCCGGTCAAAACGTCCCCGCGTCAAAACGTCCCCGCCTTGCTACGACCAAAACGTCTCCGGGTAGTGTACCAAAACGTCCCTTTGTAGCGTACCAAAACGTCCGTGTAGCGTACCAAAACGTCCCCGCCCTTTTCCCCCGCTCTGCCTCTTGCTCAATTTTTGCGTCATTCGCTCTTTCTATCGTCAGTTGGTAGACTGCTTACTCTTATTTTTTTTCTTCTGCAAAGTATAACTATATAAAGTTATGTGCAAATAAAGATTCTATATTAAATTGAATATACGTTTATTATAATTGCTCTGGTCAACTGTTAAACGTTTATACTAGCCGTGTGGCTGCTTACCAAAGTACCCCACGCACACTACATGCACAGCCGGCGATATTGGCTATTGCGTTGATTGGAAGCGAGAGCTAGATCATGATGATTTTCATGCCGTGAATGCAGCGGTAATTCAGTCGTTTGGTGGATGGTAAATGACATAAAAATTATTCTTGTTGGTTAAAGATTTCATTTACTTCAAAATATGATGTAATAACGGTGAGAATTCAACATATTTAACAAAAGAGCCCGGGGACGTTTTGGTCTAACAAGGGGACGTTTTGGTCTAACAAGGGGACGTTTTGACGCGGGGACGTTTTGACGCAGGGACGTTTTGACTGGTAAGGATCTCAGGCTAATTTGCAGGTTTGCCAAAGTTAGGAGCATAGAACCGTATCTATGATGATTCTTCAGCCTCTGATTAAAACTGATATGCACTGATTGAAAATAGATCTAAAATTATATGGAACCGCTTGCTGAGCCTGAGCTGTGTTGTTCTGTTCACAATCACACTTTTTTGCACCATCAGTCATTCATGCCACTGCCACTCTGACTCTCACGAGTCTGACTGCATTGCACTGGCGCACTGGCACTTAATTTTTAGATTTAAATCACTCACCAGAATTGTATAAGGTTAACTTGTCTTGTAGATCCAATTTTCACTAAGTATATTTTATATAAAGTCCACTTCTTCTGAGAAAATATCGGTTACAGGACGGGTAGAACATGATCATGACGATGTGTTCTGTTGATCACAGTGGACACATTGTTAACACACACGCCCATGGCTTTCGGATAATCTGAGCTCGATCGAGCTAGCTATAGCGCTAGCTAGCGCTACATGCATTATGAGATCCGTTATGGGCGGTATATTTTGAACAAAAGATGGCGCTCGTCATAATCAAGCTGAGATCCAATTCTCAACTTTTGAATGATCCTTTCAAGAGCTTGGACAGAACTTCAATTTAGAAATTTACCCGAATTTACCCCCTTCCCGGGGGGTTATGTCACATTGAGACCTGTACGGCATCCGCGTCCATGACTTTCTGAAAAGTACCCTAAACGAGGATTTCGGTCGAGAGGTTTCTATTCAGAGAAACCTACCAAAATTTCTGAATTTTCTATCCGTAACAGGGATTTTTTAGATTTTGCATAGCATTGTACACCCAATTCGAGGATTGGTTCTTCTTGGCCCTTTTTTGGCCAAAAAGGAAGAGTTAAAGACAAATATTTTAATTAAATATCATAATTGATAGGATTGAAGTAAATTGAATATATCATAAAGAAAGTAAATGTGAGAAAATTACAATGCCCCGACCGGGATTCGAACCCGGGACCCTGGATTACATGACCAGTGCTCTACCAACTGAGCTATCCGGGCTCCCGTCGAAGCAAAGTAACAATCTCACATATAGCCCCTCTCTTTCCATCGAGCGTAGGGGTCCCGGGTTCGAATCCCGGTCGGGGCATTGTAATTTTCTCACATTTACTTTCTTTATGATATACAAATATTTTACTTTGGAACACATTACAGAATTACGTTTTCATTGAAAGAATAGGAAAGAACCTCTTTGGATTCATGAAAAAATAACCAAAGGAAGATTTTCAGATGAGCTGCTCCTGACTGCTACTGTCAAATTTCCTACCCTTTTCGAGGATCTTTTATCACTTCTAGTGAATTTGATAACCCTTTTTCAGAATTTTCCTGTTTTTGATACCCTAAACGAGATCCCCGGGTTACCCGTCTGGTGGTGTAAAAACAACCCTTTTTACTTGTTTTCATGGACGCGGATGCCGTACAGGCCCCGGGCCCCCTTCCCTTTTTACACACCGCCATCACTGAAAATATATACCAAATGGCCATAAAAATGATCGTTTTTGTTTTTTTTTTCTTTTAGCCATTTGAACGTGAAGTAAAAACAGGACTGAAATGCAGGATTTAGGCATGGACCGGCCGCCGAATTCAGTGGAACCATCTGTTGGAGCAGCGCAAATGGACGAGTTGTCTGCCATACTGCATCACAGTAACATTACCATCAATCTCTATTTTGGCCAATATGAAAATCCCATATACACTAAAGGAAAAAAGAAACTTATAAAAGTTCAAGAGATCACCAAATTAAATTCTCTGCATGGAAATGTACCAAATTTGGATATAATGTTGATTCAATGCATGGCTTTAAATGACAGTCAATAACAAAAAGTTTTCTTCAATGCCACAAAAGAAATGTGCACTGAAACAAAGGACTCTCTAATCCCAAAGTCACAAAGATAAACTGCAGTCTTGTACACCATATGCATGTCAATGAATGAAACAAAAGAATTTGTGACTTTGGGATTAGAGAGTCCTTTGTTTCAGTGCACATTTCTTTTGTGGCATTGAAGAAAACTTTTTGTTATTGACTGTCATTTAAAGCCATGCATTGAATCAACATTATATCCAAATTTGGTACATTTCCATGCAGAGAATTTAATTTGGTGATCTCTTGAACTTTTATAAGTTTCTTTTTTCCTTTAGTGTATATATAGGAGTGTAAGGATGCTCAACTTATACATGACCGACGGTGTTCCAGATATAGATATGCGTAAACAGAAGAAAAGTCTAGGAACTGTACAAAGACGTAGCTGGTATACATACACGTTTTAATCGAGCTTTCGACTTATCTTCAGATCCTGAAGAAGGCCTAAATAGCCGAAAGCTCGATTAAAACGTGTATGTATACCAGCTACGTCTTTGTACAGTTCCTAGACTTTTCTTCTGTTTACGCATATATATATATATATATATATATGTATACTGACAGCTTCATTCACGTGTATGATTTCAAATATGTCATGGAATTTAATGATGTACAGTATCTTTGTCCATTTACACCATTTGGGGGTATATTTATACACTGCCATATGATTAAGGGGTATACATTTTACATTTTTCTACGCCATTTACGTCGTTTATATTGTCATACGCCACAGTACGCCATTTATGGGTATATATTTTACATAATCTTACACCCATTCTCTCCTTTATCCCCATCTCCCCGACCTACACACTCAAACACACACACACACACACACTCTCTCTCTCTCTCTCTCCCGCTCACTCTTTAGCCCCGACCTATACTCTGCATTACCTTTCAAATCAAGTGACATCATAATTATCTCTCACTAATTCATATATAAAAACTGACAATATATAAAATACAATAAAATGCAGATGAATGTATATGAATTTTATTTATTTACCTTTTATCATACATTTTTATAAATGCTCATTATGTATTGACTAATTTAATTTTTCATCAATTAATATAACAAGACAATGACTTTTTTCAATCCTTTCAGTTTACAGAAACATTGAAGGATGTTATTTTAATCAGATTTGCAAGTGAAGCTATGACATACGGTAACATGTTATTTTGGTGTTTAGCACAAGGCGATTTTGATTATCCATACAATTAATTCTTGTTATACAACCTCAGTTATGCTCTTTCCGCTTACATTTAAAGTGGTATCATCTGCAATTCTGCATACATATCCACATTACAATCAGATATACAATTTAAGTATTTACATAGATGGAAAATAATAATGGACCCAATATGAATCCCTGAGGTATGCCCATCAATACAGTTAATATATCAGATTTAGCTCCTTTATATTTATTGATTGTTCATGATAGGATCTAAACTACTTTATACATTCTTGAGAAACATCCAAAAGCAGCTAATTTTTCTAATAAAAGATTGTGAACGACACCAGATATCTGTTTGTTTTCAATATTCCGAGACAAACTATAGTCAACCTCGCTTAAGTCGACGTCGCATGTGTCGAATAGTCGCTCAAGTCGATGAAAATAAAAAGTCCCAAATTATCCTCATAGACTTACGTGTGTTAATCCTTTGTACAAGATGATTTTTGTAGCTCGAATACTCGCCTAAATCGATCAAATTCTCAGAACAATACCATGAAAAAACATGTAATTTACATCGTGTCGTGCAAGTCGAACTAGACGGCAATGTGAAATCAATCATTGTCGAAACTGCCACACGCCGATTTGTTTACAAAAATTCCCCAACTTGCTGGCACGATCTCCACACCCTCTCTCGCGCTCTCATGTGAAAAACAAAATGTCACGTGTTAAGTCATTTTTGCACCATAAGTTTGCACAGCCAGTCGGCCGGCTGGACGACGCGTACCTGTACTGCACGCAGTTTTAATGCATATAAATGGATGTAAGGGAGGATTTAATACATTGGAATTAATCACTGGACATGTCTGGTTTTATTCTTTATTGTCCAACTTGTAACAAGAGTGTGAAGTAATACACTGGGTACATGAAAGGTACAGTACATTTATGTTCTTATTTTCTCGATGTCGGCAAAATATAAATCATGGTACATTATGTGATGAGAACTCCTGATCGATCAAACCGCCGGGCCGCCGGCCAGTCCAGACTGCGGCGTCCCTGTTTTATGTATACACGCGTAAGTCGGATTTTCTTCGACTTCCGCACAAGTCGAAAATCGCCTAAGTCGACGCATTTCACTCAGTCCCGTCATGATCGACTTAGGCGAGGTTGACTGTATTTACAAATTCAGTGAGTGCTGTAGTTGTAGAATGCTTTGGTCGAAACACAGACTGATTAGAATTCAAAATATTATTATCATGAATGGACTCAGAGTTGGCAGTGTACTGCCCTCTATGTGATTTGCTTACAAAAAAAAAAGTTTACAATTTGTCCATATACCTTCTCAAATCATAGAATGGGTCCTCTTTCATACACACAAGGTCTGCTACAAAACCTCTTGCTTTAATAGTGATCTGACATTTGCCACAGGCTTTAATTTGTCAAAGACATACAGTTAGGGTTGCAACTGGAAATTAGGTTAGGTTTAGGGTTAGGTATACTGTTTGATCAAGGGTTGAAGATAGGAATTTGATTAGGCTTGGAAAGTGAACGCAGAGCAATTGTCACTGATACAGGCATCATACACCCGTCTGCTTTGCTTGGAGGCACTCCATCTTGCTTATGGGGCAGAAAAGTGACTCTACTTGCCAGGTACGCCAATTCATTCCTCACAATGTTTGAGAATTGGTATTTGGGCAATTCCCTAAAAGACTAACTCCTGTTGCCTGGTCAGGCAAATTAAAAGTAACATTATTTTGGTATCCTGACACACATTCTTGTATATCAATTGTATTACACCTTGAACGAGGTTGTGGAACAGTGGCTTGCTCATTTGATTCACAAGCCTGCAACTTATGCGCGCTCTCTCTCGGCACCATGGTGTAGGCTTGTGGGTAACAAATTCTTTGAATGCTTTGGGCACTTTTGAGGCAAGTCATCTACAGCCAGGATAATAATCATTCCTCTTTTCCCAGTATTTTATTTGTAGCTGTTTCCATCATATCAGGTAAACCCTCATGGAAGTATTTCCTTACGCTCGTCAAGCACTACCATTTCACTGCTGCTCAAAAAAAGCCACTGTAGCATTAAGTGCTGTTGTTTCAGGCTCTTGAGGCATTTTATATACCTTATGCTGTTTCTCTCTCTCTAAACCCAGGTAAATCTTAGTGGGCAGCGTTTCCTTACATACTTTGAGAACTATCATTCTACTGCTGCTCAAAAACAGCCAGGGTAGCAGTAAGATGCACTTGTGTCTCATGCCCTTGAGGTATTTAGTATATGGCTGTCTCTCTCAACCCAGGTGAAAGTTAGTTGGATGAGCACTGAGGTTGTCATAAGAAGCACTTGTTCCTCATACATCTCTTGGTGAATTTTCTACAAGAAGTGAGAGACAATGTTTCCAAACCATACAACTGCTCACTGATTTACACTCTTATCTTTGAGAGTTGAACCGACTTTTAACTTGTCAAGGGTTGAACTGCCTGAAGAGCATTGGCCACCTTCACTCCTTGAACTTCCATTCTTGTCTACACATTGGACAGAGCTGATGAACCTGCTGGGAGTTGAGCCACTTCAGGATACAATGCATATGAAAGACATGGGAGCACTGACCCCACACTGCCAAGAATAGAATAAAATGGAATTGAAGGTATTAAAAGAGCTGACAGAGGATAAATTCCACTGCACACTGTACAATCCAACTACAATATGATTTTGGAAGTAATTACAATATCCTTAGAATATCAAAAACTAAATTCTCTTTGAATATGGTTCCTGTTGGACACATGAATAGCAAAATAAAAATTGAGCGATGATGTAGAGAGCAGCGTATGCCAAATCTGTGTCTCTTGCGACTGGACCAATGTCATTACGATTAGCTGCCAATCAGGCCTTTTCTACAACTCAAAAATCCACGATATCCAACAAATTCAATCTCACAAATTTATGCGAATGTGGAGACTTGTCTACAAAAGGGCCTCTTTTACCTGTGCGAAGAGTGCCATCTTGGTATTCAAACTTTCAATATAATGAAGGAAATATTAACGCTGATATTTTTAATATATAGGATACTAGCAAGGCATAACAAATACGCAGAGTAAAGAAATTGATGGTGATTGCTCCTCTCTATGTGACTTCATTTTCATGAAAAGCCTTTCCCTGTCTCATCTTCAGCATCCAATATCTCTGTCACACTGCCAAACCAACTCAAAACTGACGTCAAACTGACCTATTCCTGGACATCTGGGGTTATAAAATTTTGGTTCGGTCTGCAGTCGCTCTGGGGTCGGTCTAGTCTGTGTGACTCGGGTATTTTACTATTTGATCCTTTGTATATTTCATTTCTACCTAAACAGGACACAGTGCTTGACTTACCAAGGGGACAATCATCACCAGGCATTTTACAGTCCGGGCAGCAACCGTCAAAGGCTGTTCTGCATATTCCACAATTGTCATCATTGGCTATCCATCTCCAGGTAGCAACAGCTGTCCAACTACACAGGTAATGGCAATTTAAACAAAATATTATTATTAATATTATTATCACTATTATTGTCAATTATTATTATAATTTCTATTATTATGATTATGCTTATGATTATGATTATAACTATCATTGTTTTCATCATTATCATTATCATCATTATTTATTAATATGATCATTATTTATTAATATGATCATTATCATAATTTAAAAAATCTGATTGTATTTATACAGAGTACATGGGGGTGGTCCTACAAAAATACAAGGATATGTAAACACAATTAAGAACACTTACCCTTTTTACAATTCAGCCAATGAAGTGAGGTGCGACCACACAGAGATGATTGTAGATATGAAAAGGAAAAAAGTGGGGTAAAATAATAATTATGCATTGTACATGTATGCAGTACATGGATCAGAGAGTATGCAAACCAGTGTGATATATGATGAAGTTGGAGCACATGATAAGAGTACAAACTGTTTCTTTCATTCTCATAACACAGTTTTGTATGCAGTCTATGCCAGTGAAAACAAAAAATTCTAAGAAATGTTTGAGAGTTATACTACTTGTGATCTCAATACAAAAATGTTACCAAAACTTTCAAGATTCTATGGAATATGCTTTTCAGACAATTTTATATGTAGAGAAGACCTCTAACAGTTAAATGTTTTTATTACAGCTTTGCCTTGTTAAAAATGTAGATCTCTATGCACTCAAAGTCACACATATGCAAGGTTATTTATACATGCTACATGTAGATAACCTAGCAATTTGTACCTCCGTACCATCAGGAATGCCTCCCATAAGAAAATGTGCGGAGCCCTTGTCTTGGCAAGTGCGTACAGGTGCGTCGAGTAGTCTACTCACAAGTTGCTTTTACGCTTGTAGAGAGTGTAATTAAACTTGCAACATCTCTTTATAGAAGCAATATTTGAAGCCTAAATTCTTAATATAGCGACGTGGAACCTCTATTCCACACAGAGCAAACTATTTTTGTGTGAATGGTACCCTTTAACATCAAGGCCAAAGCAATAAAATATTTGCTTCCATGCTTTTGCTACATTTGATTAAAATGAATTTACACTTTTGCTATTAAATGACTTCTGATATGAGATTGTTTCAATTCCACAACTTGCACAAGTTGATTACGCTTTGAGAAAAGTTTTGAAGTTACAACTGAGGCGAAAAACAAATCGCCTATCAGTCTTCCAACAGGCAGTTGTGGTTCACCTCGCCGTGCCAGTGCAGTCCATCCTGCGCCTGGTCCAAGGAATTTAAGAAAGACATTAGTAAATAGCTATTATATTCCAATTGCTACTAACAAAAATTGTTATATTCTTTCATACCCCGTTCAATTACAGACTGGAATAGTTTACCAAATACTGTAAAAATAATCCTCGACAAACACAAATTTATACAAAGAATCCGTCCAAACCACCTCTCCAACTTAAACATACAGCAAGCAAAACCCCTCTGTCATAGCCTTAATAAGTACAATCTGCGCACCCTGCCCCTGCCCGTTTGTACCCCTTTTAGGGGTGTTGGGCAGTAAACATGTCAAGGTCAAACTCAAAGGAAACATGTCAAAGCTCAAGCTCCTTTTGATTATCTTGCAAAGTTGAATGCTGCACAGCCACAGAGTCAGATGCACACACTATCACCATAGATTTACTAGGTCTAGATCACTCATAGGCCCTTGCCTATGTGGGACTGTGTCCAACATTCACTTCTTCTTCTTCGCTTGATTTCCTCCAGTCTGGAGAACTGCAGTTTGTGCAGGATTCCCGGTGAAGACAGTTACAAAAGTATGGTGTATTTACAGTGGTGTGTTGACAACAGTACGTTTAACATGTAGGTCGAGTAGGAAACACGGGAAAGGTTATGGAACATACACATGTAGAGGGGTTGTCCCAGTCAGAAAGTGAGATGTGAGAGTGAGAGCGGAGCAAGATCCGAGTAGAGTTAGTTTAGTGAAGCACTCAGCTTGCGTTCTGGTTGTGGAGTGATGTCTTTCCCCATCGTCTAGGCCATTGTGACAGAAAGCTGTCTCTGAGTCCCGAGTACAACGAGCACTCGCCTACCAGGTGGGAGATTGTCACGGTAGCGCTTCTACAGGGGCAGCAAGGACTTTTTGTAGTGTTGCTTGTGGTGTGCATGCGATGGTTGGTTGGGTACACACCACAGAGAAG